>JAVDPK010000716.1:108021-124647 GCA_034780415.1 Cichlasoma orientale
CATACACATTCATGCTAATGAATGATCAGGATAAAAATGATCAGGTAGAATTTCAATGACCAAAACAGGTTGACTCTCATTAGTACCACTAACCACTGAGCAAGGCATATTATTTCATCTGTAATTCTATTGAAAGGAATCAACAAAACAAATGCAGTGAAAACCATCCACAGACCAAACAAAACCATTTTTAACCAGACTGTAAACATACTGTAGTTATTTCTGCTGTGAAGCTTCTGTAATTTGACATTTGGAATGCTTTAAAAAATAAGTTTTCACAAATCAGATTTTTTTTCTTTTTTATGGGTAAGATGTCACACTTCCCTGATTCAGTGACTAATTCACTCCAACTCAATCTCCTACAAATCATCTTTAATTCAATTCAGTTTCATGTACAGTACCAGTCACAGGTTTAGACACACTCACCCTTTTATATGAATGGGTGAGTGTGTCCATACGAGTGTATGGGTACTGTACATCAAACTGAATTGAATTAAAGAGAAACCCCCAACAATCAGACGATCCCCTATGAGCAAGCACTTGGCGACAGTGGGAAGGAAAAACTCCCTTTAATCGGGAATCCAGGCTCAGGGAGGGGCAGCCATGTGCCGTGACCAGTTGGGGGGAGGGGGCAAAGTGAATAATTATTTGCTCTTGATATTTAGTTGTTTACTAATGAGATGTAGGAGATTATGCAGGAGATGATGTGGAAGCTGCACTACCAGAAGTGAATAGTCTACACAGCCAGCGTCGAATCTGCTTTTTCTTTTTGGGTATTTCCTCTGGCATATTCTTGTTGGGATTGGCCTGATGATGCCAGGTCCTTTTACTGGGTCCAGGGTTTCCTTTTCTGGGGTTTGGCTTTTGCTGCGTATTTCTTGTGTTGGGTCTGACAGCGCCCAATGAAGTCCCTTCACCTGGTCCAGGGTTCATTTCTACGGGGTTTGAGTTGGGGGTTTTGAAGCTACTTATACTGTACATGCTTCTTGTCATGGGTCTGCTGATGTCCATTGAAGTTTCTTCTTTTGGAGAAGGGTTTCTTCTTTGGACGGTTGAGTTTATGCTTTTTTGCATATTCTGCATGTTTCTTGCGTTTGCTTTGACAGATGACTCGCTGTGTGTTCCTTCTTTCGTGGGTTCACAATTCATACAAGTCATACTGAGAAGACACAAACTTTGTTGGGGAGTCTGACACGGAATGGTCACTGGAGTGCTCCACTGCTGAGAGTACCTGTGACCTTTCCTCTGAAAGTGAAGAGGACATGGAGGATCCTGCCATCCTAAAAGTGAGTGGACAGCGAAAAAGTCTGGTCTCCATCTCATTCTTCAGATGAGTCCTGCGATGGTAGATAAAGGCTGCATGACCATTTCTAATGCTTCCTCTGTGCTGAAATGTCTCTTCATTTTTCCTCCAGCTCTTTCTCCTTCCCTGCTCACTAATGAAATGACCCCTCAGCCAAGCCGCATGTTTACCTTTGGCTGTGAACGCAGTCAGGTGCATCAACATACTAATATTATTTTGTTGTTGTTTTTGATTAAATCAAAGGCAGGAGGCCATAATTTTACTCAAGCACCTCTTCTCAAAGACACATGAAACACATCTTCAAAGGTGACCTTTTTCACCCCTAAAAAATCAGTGTGTGCTTACAGAGTCACTCACTCACTCACTTACTCACTCACTCACTCACTCACACACACACACACATACACACACACACACACACACACACACACACACGGCTCCATAATATAACTGGCAAAAATACAAGAATTTCATTCATCAGCCTAAAATGGGAAAATGACTGAATCTAATGGAATGCAGTCACAATGTCAAATATCACTACTTTTCTTCAAAATGAAATGCTAACATTACAGAATGCATGGTTTTATACTGCAGCTGCAGTGAGATCAAAAACTGTGGTTTCAATGGAAGTCAAAGAGGCATTTTTGGCCACGAAGGTGTCCAGAGGGAATATTTGGCACTACATAAAAAATAATAATGCAATCAAAAAAATTTTGTTGCTAATCTTTGACATATCCAAGGCTCTATTCACCACCCATGCCCCAACCCCCTAGCATTTATTATATGGAAACTAATGCCCGAGGAGGGCATGAGGGTTTAATAATAGTCTTTTTTTTTGTAGGATATGCTAAATTAGCAATAGGAAGGCCAACTCTACCAGAGAACTTCAGGAAAGATTACACAGAAACTTCAAGAAATGCTTCAGCAATAACATCTTTTCTTTTTACATCTATAAAAATAACAACCATATTCGGACAGATTCTTTGCCATATTAATGTCTATTATAATGCAACAATGGGAGTTTAGAAAACTTTTAAGTTTAAGAGAATATAACTTTATTTAACACTATCCAGTTGGGATCTTTGGTATATTGTGTAGAATCAAACTGTAAGTCTGGACAGGACAGGGTTTAAGCGGCATCCACTTCAAAGGATGAAAAGCAAAATAAGCACTGATCATTCGAAATTAGGAATGTATTTGTCATTAGTCACAAAGCCACATAACCCAAGAGGGGATCACTTTTTGGCACAACACCGGCAGCACCCACTTCTCAGTGCTAACAGTTATTTTGCAACATGCTAAACTTTCATTGGTCTCTAGCTGATGCCCCTTTAATATAGGCAGTAAACCCCTGGAATTAGACTTTAATTCACAGCCAGTATAACTGGGTCCTGGTCTCAGCTACAAAACAATTATTTAAAAATATTTAGGGTAAAATTAATTTGAGGCAGTGACGTCGGTACTTAAGGCATTCATGATATTTTGGCTTTTTCCCCCTTCCATCAATCTAAATGAGATCAATATTTTAAAAATTAGCATCAAGTTATATTAAGAAAGAAATCTATTAACATTTTTATTTATGTTTTAAATTAAATGAGCCAGAGTGTAATGGTCCCTTGAGTGAGTGATTCTACTGTATGAGGTCCTGAAAAGAACAGGAGTGAACAGGAGGTGGTGTGTTTCTCACTCTCACATCTGCCTGACTTAATTTGCATGCTTTCATTTTCATTGCATCCAGAATGCGTCTCAGAGTTAATATTTCTATCTTTGGAGATCATCACTATAAAGTCACACATTTAAAAAAAAAAAAAAAAACAGTGTGATGACCCACCTTTCACTTTGTCTTTGTAGGTCATGAGATCCTGAAGATGGTTGTCATCAGGGGTTGATTGTGGCCTAGAGAATATAAGGAGCAGACCTGGCCACTCTTTGTCCCTCTTCTCCTCTCCTTCTTGTGGCAGACAGCCTCCTAGGCTGATGGCTTCTGGCTCACTGCTCACTCATCCTGGTACACGTAACTGATTCACTTGCATTTTCCTCTGTAGGTAACAGAAGTTAACTCTTAATGTTACTTGTGTGGACTCCCTCATTTTATTCATTACACTAATTCATATGAATCACTCATTGATGAGTTACAGTTACAGGAGTCTTACCAAACAAACAACATGATGGGGTAGGGAACAGGCCGCCTAGGGGAAAAGCTGAATTCATTCTGAATTGTCAGGCGAACAAGGTTACTACCCAAAGGACACTCAGACTCATTTTACAAGCAGCTCCACTTTATCTCTACACTTTGGCAAATGAGTTCTAAGAAACTGGACTGATATTAAATATTACTTGGATTCACCCTGTTAGGTTTAATTATGTACAAGGGGAAAAAAAGAAGAGATAACCCCCCCCCCCCCCCCCCCCACACACACACACACAGAAGCCACAACCGTGGCCAAGCATGGTAAAACACAAATCACTCATCTTGGGTAATTTCTGGCTAATAGCTATGGTTAGCTGGTGTGGTGCTGATTCCTAGAACAGCCAGCTTTTCTCGCCATCATGGAAAAGTCCTAAATAGCATTCAGCCTGTTTAAAAAGCCAATATGCTACAAGTCTTAAGTTGGTGCTCACACATTACTTCAAGATCCTCCTGGAGCTGTGACGTGGCAGCCGTCTGTAATAGCTCAGCAATAAGAGTAATGAAAAGATTGCATTACTTCCAGCCGTAGCTCTCGAAATCCTCAAACGATAACAACCTTTTCATTTTTGCTTCTATCTGATGGAGCAAATGATGCTTGAAATCTTTCTTCTCCCTTGCAAAAAAAAGTGCACTCAAGCATGCCCGATTCATTGCAGGAAAAGGTGTGAACCAGACGCAGCATTTCTAATTCATAAAAAGCACTCTGCGCTCATTGGAAATCGCTACAAGACCGGTGCTCTGATATGCAGCAAACAAGCTCCACCTCCAGCACAGATTTGCACAGCCTGATTACGAATTCCCAAACGCTGCATATGCAATTGGGTTTTGAAGCCGCAGAGATTAACCTGCATGGCTTTCCTAATCAAATTGGCTGTGTGGCCATTATTTCCACTGATGACAATCCGCTGAACACACAGAGAGGGAATTAGTGTCACAGGCAACAGCAAACATTAGTTCTGTACAGCCTGAACACACTTTGCGCTATGAGGATGTCACAGCGGGAACCAGTGCGACACAAAACCAGGACTAAAAGTAAGGAAATGAAATGATGGCCTCTGCTGCTTCTTATTGTGACCATTCTTTTAGGGAATTTGTCTTTAAGCCCCCTGAAGCCCAGTACCCAAACACAGGCATCTGTTAAAGTTAGAGTTGCCTAATGACATTTTACATTCATTATTGTCACCAAAACAAATTCTTGAGGCCTAAAAAAAATACATTAAAGTTTTTTTTTCTTTTAGAATTTAAAACCGTCTCTTCACCTTTTTTCTTTGACCTTTGCCAGCATAGAGTTGATACAATATTCAAAATATTGATAGCACACACACACACAAAATGCTAAAATTTATTACACTGGAATCCCCTTGTATCTGTTTTCTTTGTATTGCTGGTTGTGTGCCTGACCTTTGAATGAGAATTCAAAGGTCAGGCACACATTTAGAGGTTACATGCAATTTAATAACGCTAAGACTGAACGTCTGTCGTCAGCCGTCTCGCCCGTTGTCAGCACCCCACCTGTCTGCTGGGAGTTGTACTTGTGGGATCTGAAAGTCTGACTTATTCCGCCCTGACCCGTCCTCACCTACGCCTTTCACTCGCCTCGCCACTGCTGCTGGCAGAACTCGATAAACCTGTGAGTGTTTCATTTTCCAGCGCCTTTGTGTTGGTTGGTGCTCCATTAGCACCAGCCAACACAAAGGCTGTCAGGAGACAAGAAGAAAGGCAAACAGCAGACAGGAGAAAGGAGTTTACTTTCTGACATGGAAGCAATCACCGTCCACAAGGAAACGCTATACAAGCGTTAAAAAGTCTGCCCAAGTTATGAAATATATCACGAGAAGGCAGCAAACAGAATTGAACAAAGGCCGCCTGACATTCGGAGCAGGCACGGCAGATTGCTGTGGAGTTAGATGGATCTGGGTAACCTTTCAAGTAGGTAAATGCGGCTTTATGAGACAAATAGGCTGCCAGTTTAACTTGCTGTATTTGATAGCGTGAGAGTAATTACAAACACTGAAAATGAATCGCTTTGACACGGCGCAGCAATATAACCAGTTCAAAAAGAGATTTTGTGCACTTCAGCAGGTGTTTTTATGTCCGTCTGGATTTCAGTCTGTCTGTGGAGACGTTTCGCTAACACAGTAATGCCGCAGCTGTGCGAGATGCAGCAATAACACTTTACAGATGTGCAGCTGAGATAAAAAGTGAAGGCCAAATTTCAAAGAACGTCTGAAATTGGTGTCAGGCACCCCAGTTTCTGAAGGAGTTTGGGGTGCCTGACACTGGAAGTGTTTTTTTTTGCTGCATATCTCCAAATTATGGAACAATTTGAGAATAATGTTTCTCAATGTAAAATTTCTCATCATCTGCAGTACATAATGTCATCAAAAGGTCCTGAGAATTTGGAGAAATCGCACAAAGGCCAAAGGACAAGGCTGAAAATCAATATTGGATGCTTGTGATCTCCGGGCCCTCGGGCAGCGCTGCATTAAAAACAGGCATGATTCTCTGATGGAAATCACTGCATGGACTCATGAAAACCTCCAGCAATCAATGTCTGTGAACCGTGCCATCCACAGATGCAGGCTGGAGCTCTATCATGCAAAGAAGAAGCCGTATGTGAACCTGGTCCAGAAACGCTGCTGTCTCCTGTGAGCCAAAGCTCATTTGAAATGGACTGAAGCAAAGTGGAAAACTGTTCTGTTCTCAGATCCATTTGAAATTGCTTTTGGAAAACATGGATGCTGCATCCTGTGAACAAAAGAGGAGAGGGGCTGTCTGGCTTGTTATCAGGGCTCAGCTCAAAAGCCTGCATCTCTGATGGTGTGAGGGTGCAGCGTGCCTTGGCAGATTACACACCTGGAAAGACATCAAGTATTAAAGTAGTAGAGCAACACGTGCTCCCCTCCAAAAACTTTTTCAGGGAAGGCGTTGCATATTTCAGCAAGACAATGCTCAGCTGCATACTGCAGCTATTATATCAGCATGGTTTCATAGCAGAAGAGTCCGGGTGCTAAACTGGCCAGCCTGCACTCCAGTCCAGACCTCTCACCAACTGAAAACATTTGATGCATTATAAAGAAAAAAAAATGTGACAAAGAAGACCCGGAACTGTTGAACAGCTAGAACCCCAAATCAGAGAAGAATGGAACTTTTAAGTCCAACATTCAGATATGAGAAACATGACTCCAAATGAATGTTATTCTGAGACTGCTACACGTGTAAACAGGAAACTATTTACTTACAAATTCACCAGTGCCCCCCAGTTATCCAAAAACGTTGGTTGCATTCAGTCCAGTTATTACAGGTTAAAGAAAGGTGCCATGGTAAAATCAGTTTTTCTAATTAACACTTGACACTAAAGCATCAGGTAACGAGCACCAAGGTAGAACCATCCTTTATTTAAAGCAATCCATATCTGGTCCAGGGCTTGTTCAGTGTCTTTGAGCTTATTAGCTGAGTGTTAGCAGGTGGGATGTGTCTCACGCCATCGCTGATCAAGGTTGCAAGAGTGCAGAAACTGTCACTGAGATTCGATTGCAGTGTTCAACAGTAATGCATCTCTAGAGTTTAAGAGTGACTCCCGAAAAATCGTGATTAGAACTGACTGATTAGTAGTTACATGTATAAGCTGACTGGAAAAATAAATGGGCAAATATTTTGCAATTTTACAGCAAAAGAAAAAGCTTTCCTGATGAAAGCATCTGCAGCATTTCTGTGTTTTTTCTTTCTAATAAACTGCTCATCTTCCAGCTTTTGATTGCGGTTTACAAGACAAATCAAGCAATTTGAAAATGTCACTTTGGACTCCTGGAAACTGGCTGGTATTAATTTTTTTATTCACTTTCGCAGTTTAGAGAGAAAAAAACCCCCCAGCGTGCATCAGTGTTATTTCCATAATATGTTTTTAGTCGTTTTTCCATCACTATGAACGCTGAACAATAAGTCAAGAGTTCACACATGACATTCTCATCAACTTGGGCTTCAACGTGACTCTACAAGTCTTCTGGGGAATCAGCACATCATGAGGGAACACATGCTCCAAGCACAACCTTCGGTCAACAATCGGTGGAAGGATCTTCTGCTTATGATTCGACTATTGTTCAATCTTAAAATATTATTGAGTCTATCTTTGGAAACATGGTTTTTATCGCCTCATTTTCCCCCTCTTAGACTTTCACATGACGTTATTGATCAGAAAGGCTTTGGGAAATCCTCAGTGGTATTCTGTTCTATCCACTTTTGAGGTGTTTTTGGTGTATAATCAATATTTACATATTCTTAAAAAAAAGAAGGTAACTCAGGGGTCATCCCAATCAGAATAGACTTCATGTACGTTTCCTGTTTAATGCATTTGTAGATGAAACAAGGCAGGCGACGAAAATGACACTGGAGCCAAGCACCATTTATTATAACGTTTTTAGGTAGTTTATTTTCATTTTATGATAAAAGCCATTTAAGACAATCACGAACGAGATTGCTTTGTGGTATATTGCACATTTGACAGACCAGCCCTATGATCAGAGCAACGTTTGCACCTTGGTAACAAAGTACCACAAACAAACTGAATCGGACTAAGAAAATGACTTTGGCATTCAATTTTAAAAGGATGGTTTCGCAAACGCGGAGAACCCCCCCAAATAATATCCCATTAATTTTTTTTCTCCGCATTTCTTGGTAGGTGGTATTGGTGCTGACGTGACTGGCAGAGCCCAGCCCCTGCTTTAATCTGAGAGAAAAAGTCCAGATGCAGAGAAAGAGGCAACAGACTGGATCTGCGCGGCCGGAGCGCAGAAGCGTCAGGGGCGCACCGGGAGAGAGAGACTCAAAGACGCGCGGCGACAAAGCTGGTTAACGCTGTACAATCAAATTTAGATAGCTTTAAAATATATACCAGTGTAATATACAATACTAGGAAGGGGATTTATCGAAATCTTAAGACAAAGGTGCAGGAGACGAAAATACTATCTGCAGGAACGCTGATGGAAACGCACCACATCATAAACCCCCTGCCCGGAGCCTGCCACAGGTCACTTTGGTAACGTTTCACCTTAATCTGAAGAGCAAAGAATAAATCATGAACTTGTCAGAGTCTGTTTGGCTCTTGGAGGAGCCCTGGAACCTCAGCAGCGTGGAGGAGGAGGAGGACGAGAAACTTTTATTCGGGATCGGCACGGATAATTTCATCACGCTGCTGGTTTTCGGGCTCATCTTTACGCTCGGCGTGCTGGGCAACTCCATGGTGATCACCGTGCTGGCCCGGAGCAAACCGGGAAAACCGCGAAGCACCACCAACATATTCATCCTGAACCTGAGCATAGCGGACCTCTCTTACCTGCTCTTCTGCATCCCCTTCCAGTCCACTATCTACATGATGCCCACCTGGGTGCTCGGTGCATTTATTTGCAAATTCATCCACTATTTCTTCACCGTTTCTATGCTGGTGAGCATCTTCACTCTGTCCGCTATGTCAGTGGACAGATACATTGCCATCGTTCACTCCAGAAAGTCGTCCTCTATTCGGGTGGCGAAGCACGCTCTGATTGGGGTGGTGGTGATTTGGATACTCTCTCTGGCCATGGCTGCGCCTATCATGTATTATCAGAATATTTTCCAGAGAGGGGAAAATCACACCTTTTGCTGGGAAGTGTGGCCAGATCAAAGCCAGAAGAAGATCTACGTGGTTTGCACGTTTATCTTTGGTTATGTGCTGCCTCTGCTGCTGATTTCTTTCTGTTACGCAAAGGTAAGAAAAGCTATTCACACGGGTCAATAACTAAATAAATAAATAGAGGAATGACTGCTAAAAAAATGTACATTTTACTTCTGTATTCCTTGTTTACAGGTGTTAAATCACTTGCACAAAAAACTACGAAATATGTCCAAAAAGTCAGAAGCATCAAAGAAAAAGGTACGTATTATGGCAGCGTGTTGGATGGACTGAATAATTAAAAAAAAAAAAAAAAAGGATTGCAACAAAGGGTACCCACTCTGGCCTTCACTGAAATAGCTTCCATATCAGGAGCAGCTTATTGCACAGTTCACTAAACTTCAGATGGATGGATTTGGCCTTCAGGAAGATGCATATGAGAGCTGCTGACCACAGTCCAGCATTGATGATTTGGTGGGAGACTAGACTGCCATACAGTGAATCATTAACTTTTCCTTGTAGACAGAATAATAAATATAATGCCTACTATTAACCGGTACACTTGAGCAAAGTAGCCAAAAGGCAATGTGCAATCAAACTGCCATCTAGACTTTATTATGCCCTGTGGAGGTCGTTTAGCTTTCCTGGGAGTAGCCACCTGCAGTCACCTACCTGATTACAGTCCCGTCTGTCTGTTACATGTCACAGCATCCGATGACTGCTTGCAGTGTTATAAAACCAGGAGTATGGACTCCTGGTCAGGTGGGAGGGGATGGGTTGATGTGCTTTCATGTGTACCTCTCTACAAACCTGCATTTATGACACGAAACTTAAACAACTGTGGAAGGTGAATTGGGAATTTCTGATGTTCTGACGATTTATTGTGTTTGCCGTGCCGGGAATTCAACGAGAGATCGTCACACCAATAACTTTGTGATAAACAGAAATGATTAAACCCAGACTGTGAAATGAATGTCAGAAGAGAGAGTTTTCACACACTTTAATGCTGCATAAGGAATCGGCAAAATACAAGCTGGTGTCACACTGCCAGAAACAAGAATTTTACACCGAAAACTGCAACATGTGTACTTTTTATGACTACACATGTATTTACATGTGCTTTCTTGGCAGTGTGTCTCTGGTTTGTCCAGTGTGTTTTAGGATAAGTGCTCAATGATAACCTCCAATCCCTGTAGAACCACTGAATGCATGCACTTTATTACTTTCATTTGTATTATTTAATCTTTCTTTATGCAGGCGGGTTTGAAGGGGTTTAGGATAGGCACGCTTTTATACCAGAAAAGCAAATATAACAGGAGGTGGCAGCACTATGATAGCAGCCCAGCAGCCGAACTCTTCACTTTATCCCGTGGTGCGAAATTAAGGTAAAGGCAGGCGCTGCGGAGAAAAACACATTTTCAAGTGGAAACAAATTTTGGACTGAAAGCTGTTCTGTCACAGGTACAACAGTGATTCAGATCCCTGGCTGCTCTCTCAGCACCCTGAATGAAAAACTAAGCAGGCTCGTACCCGTAATTTAGCTCATATTATGTGAATAATAATCTGGGCTGTAGTTTGAAGCGTTGGGGAGTATGCTTCATACAGTAGCTTAATTTAAAAATCTCTTATCTGTCCTTTAAATATGCAGGAAGGAGGTGGTTTAGCTCGGGTCAAATATAAAGACTGCTAACTTCCTACCTGGAGTAACTGTTTAGGAATTACAGTCACAGTCCCCCATTTTCAGAGGCTCAAAGGTATTTGGACAATTAACTCACAAGTGGTTTCATGGTCAGGTGAGGCTCATTTCCTTGTTGTTTCATGAATTTGTATTTTATAGCTTTTCACTGTATTTTTTATATGAGGCCTAAAGAGATGTCAGTCCAAGTGAGGGAGGCAGTCATTAGCCACAAAAACCAAGTGTGCTTCACGGTGCAAAGGGATAATGAGCCAAAGCATACTGCAAAAGTGTTTCAAGGCAAGGACACGGGATATTCTTCAGTGGCTGACTCAGTCACCTGTATTGTGCAGAAACACCCAATTTCTCAGGCTCAGAGTTACAGCTCGAAACCTGGCTTGAAGCTTATGATCTGCAATGAAATTATGGCATAGATGATATATTATGTAAGAGCAGATTATTTTTGACCTGTTAAACAGTCAAAAATACTCCCAGAAATGACCCACCAATACAATCTCTCAGCAAGGCTAGCTGTTCCCCACTGTTTCCAGTCTGTATGCTAAGCTAAACTGAGAGGTGTCAGAGTTCATCAGCACATTTACCAAAACGCTGAATTCATCTTTTAAGCCTAAAACATTTCATGTCCAGTCAAACTTGTAACTCAGAGTATTACAAACACCTCATTATGACTCTTTAGCTTATCTGGCCGTAGGGCGGATGAGCTCACGCCACGGGGAGGCACCCCCCGCCACAATTCGCAAGAATTTCTGCTCCTCTTAGAGTACCAGTTAAATGTTAGTGAAACAAGTTTAATTTGTTCTGGATATGACTGTTTGCATGTCTTCTTGCCTTCTTAGTGGATTTTAGTTCTCATTAGTTTATACAACGCACCAAACCAATGCCAGTAAAACTTTTCTTTCTGTGCTTCATCCATGGCACAGACTTGTGAATTCTGATGGCTCATGAGCCAGATGAGCTAATACGTAATTGGCAACCTGGTTTCAATCTTCTCTTTCATACTATAGCACGTATAAGTCATACTAGCAAATGTTTACTTCCATAAGAAATGAAATAAAATTGGATCTGGTGAAAAGTAGGGGGATGTTGTTGCGAAATGTGTTTAACTTAGCTCTCAGCTGCTCTCTGCCAGGCCTGTGAAGTGTTGTGTTAAAAGCAGCTGGGATGACCGAGGTTATTCCCATGGCTGTGGTGAAATACAACAAATCTTCTTATCGACTTCAGCCTCACAGAGATGGAATCACGCAGCCTTCAGAAGTCACAACACCAGACAATGCCGACACCAAATCTAGCAAACCGTGGGGAACAAAAACCTTTAAGCTTTTCTGCAAGGCCTTTACAAAAACTGTCACATGCATAGAAATCCTTTTTGGTTGGATGTCGTGTTCAGACAGAAAAAAAATATATATAATTTAATTTTCACATGAGAACAAGAGCTCTGGAGCTTATTTTACTGAGCAATAATGTCTGGATGTTTTCTCTGTTTTGAACCAGAGGTTGAAGAGCCGCACATTAATCTGTGTTAGGTTTACGAGTTTATGCAGACAGAGCACGCAGATGGCTGTGGATAATTACAAAAATAAATATTTGGCCAAGTCATTTTGAAATTATTTAAGAACACGTGTAGGCTGTAATGGGCGCGGCTGATGCCTCAGAGACTAAACTGCGTTACTGAATGAATTCACTGACACCCAACATCACGCAGCAATTTCCCAGTGGCTTCTAGAGTAATTGGAAACAATGCTGAATGAGTCGTAGAGAGCTGTAAATTACTATTGATCATTAGCATTCGAGATCCCACGTGTAGTTTTCTTACAGAGAGAGTAAAAATATAGCACAAACTCACCAAACAGCGTGATGTGTTTATGAAGTAAAGTCATCTTTGTGTCTATTTTTTGACATTGCAAACTTAATTACCGTTGGATTGTTAATTAAATCGCTCCTTTAAAGCATTTTAGTGATGAGCTAGCAGCTTGTGACAGAAGGCCTCTCTGCCTCTCTGCTGCTGTTTACAGTAGCCTCACTGACGCTCTCGCTGGGTTTAGGTGAAGACATGAATTTGTTATGGACACCACCCAAACAAAACACTGCTTTTGCCACACTGCTGCACTAAAACTGTGGGAACCTCTTCACAGACACTGTGTATGTGTATTCCGGTTGGGCACGTTTTTCGGGCTAATACGCGTATCAGACCGAAATCGGTCGAGTCAATAAGGTCGATCGATTAAAATGCATTTTTAAAAACTAATATTCCTTGTGACTTATCAGTGCTACACTTTACTGTGAGGAGATCTTCGGGTTACATAACGAGCACGGGACATTTCATCAGACTGCACAAATATTTGCCCTCACACGTTATCGTTGTTGCCATACTGGGGCATTAGCATGGGTGGTACAACTAGCTGTAAACAGCATTAAAATAACACTGCCTTCTAAAGTCCCTGATGTGAACATGTTGCCTGTGCACACATCCAGCCAGCACTGACCGGTATTATCTGGAGTCAGGTTACTGGGTGAAATATCTGGCTCCAGCTGGCAACAATGCGGTGCTTCTTTTAAGTTTTCTTTAGCCACAGAAATGTAGCTTGTCGTGAAAATGCTTTCAGTAAAAATACTGCGTCTCAGACTGCACTCAGATCAGGTGAAATGCCTCTGTCCTCTAGTCATTTACTTGGAAATATTTTTCTCTTCACACGTCATTCCTGACAGCTGCATGCTCAGGTGGTTATTATCTCTAATCTTTATCTTATGAAACTAGGAAAGCAAAGTTTCTAATTCAGGCTCTTTAATATTTCTGTTATCTGCGATGAGAAGTAATTAGTCCTGCAGTACCTCAAAGTGAAGCGGAGGGGGCTCGTCAAATCAAGGAGCATGTAATTAGTTTTCTTTTTTTTTTTTTTTTTTTTCACGGCGACACTGAAGCTGGAGCCGATAGTCTTTTCTTAAAATAATAACACCCATTAATTTGTTCTTACTGAAATTGTATTTGTCATAACTGTCGCGCAATTTTACAAGCCTTGGCTGTAGGTGCGGAGACGTGTTACTGACACATGAAGTGGATGAAATGCCTTCAGTGACTCATCAGGTGTCGGGTGAAAAAGACATTTACAGCACGTCTGCTTATGCAGGGTTTTTAGGACTTACTTAAAAGTATTTAAGCAGCAGTCTGAGGTCAGAACGTGTGACCTCCTGTTTTTGTTTACACCACTTCTTTGCCCACTGCCCACACACTAACTGCTCAGGGATCTGTGCTCAAGCTGGTTGTTTTCTAATTGGTAAATGTGCTCGAGGCTCCCTAAACCTTATGGATAAAGAGCTTTATGGTTGGTTCATGGTTGGAATGAGATATATGGATTAAACAAGTATGCCACAGCCGTGTGTTATCGTGCGACTGAATAATTATAACAAATAAATAAATATAACAACTAGCATTTGCAAATGAGGATCGTCCAAACGTGCACGGTGAAATGTTAGAAGAATATCACTTATGTGATGTTGACTATTAAGGATCTTGAGGCCCTTTTTTTTTAGTATGAATCACAGGCAAAAAACGAAGTCTGTGGCATCAGATTTTCATAATATTATCGATGTAAAGTAGAACTTCTCAGTATTTACTAAGTCTGATTTTACCCCCAAGCAGTGCACAGTTTATTAAAGGGCATGAGAAGGAGCCATTGATGTGCCATCCTCAGGCCACAGAAGAATGGATTGTCAATACAGAACATCAGTTCATTCAAAAATCTTCTGAAGCGCGCTTTAGTTGGGTCGCTCATGGTGGCTGCCAGCAATGCAGTGACACTTCTGCTGCTGTCAAAATCGAATAAATATTGCACCAAGATCAAAACGCTAATTAGATGGTTAGCAAAAATACAGTCAACTCATAATGATCCTCAAGCAATACGCACTAAAAAATGAGCATGGCCTCAGGAGCTCTCACTGAAGGGCATGGGCTCGGGGTCCTGTGTCATTACAGCCCTGATTAGAGGGATATTAACAATCTCACACAATTTTCACAATGTGGATTAATTCCAAACAGTCCACTATCTCATCACTGGCTTTGCGAGCTTTATTCTTTTATCCCAAACAAGACTTAGAACCTAAATAGAGTATTCCAATGGTGTACTGTTCTCCCTGTGGGCACTGACAAAATCTTATCTGTTCTCTTTCTCCTTTCTGGATCACAGACTGCTCAGACGGTGCTTGTGGTGGTGGTGGTGTTCTGCTTGTCTTGGCTCCCTCATCACGTAGTTCACCTCTGGGTGGAGTTTGGGACCTTCCCGCTGAACCAGGCCTCCTTCGTATTACGAGTGGCTGCTCACTGCTTGGCGTACAGCAACTCGTCAGTCAACCCGGTCATCTATGCCTTCCTGTCGGAGAACTTCAGAAAGGCCTACAAGCAGGTGTTTAAATGCCAGATTGGTACCGGTGACTCCCCGCTCAATGACATCAAGGACATTCGCAGCAAAGCGGATACGCCGCCCTCGACTAACTGCACAAATGTTTGACTTACTGTGGTTGAGAATTAGGTATGCCTGCTGTCACACTGAAGCGCATTGCAAGTCATGGCGACAGAGCCATCAGACATGAGCGTGTTTTTGATGGTGGCTTGGATATCGCTAAAGCTGTAATATTCCACACGAGCACTGTTCATTTTACCTGGACTAGAGGGGATATGGCACCAGTGGCTCCAGGACATGATTATTCCCTCTTTGAGTCGTCTGCGTTTCCTACATCTCTTCTTTGATTTAAAAAAAAAAAGTGTGATGTCTGAAATTGAGAAAACCCGTGTTTCCTCTGCAGTGAACTTTCTTAGAATGCAGACACTGAGTATATTCAGGTCAATGTATTTAAAACAGTAGACCTATAGGTAAAGGAAAAAAGTATTGTTACAGTTCCAATAAGTTGATATTTTTCATAAAAGTAAGAATTAAAAGGGGCAACACATATATCTGTAAAACGGTTTGTCTTTTGTAGCTTGTAGCATTTTGCAGAATTTAGATTGCTAAATGAGAAACTAGTAAGGGATTGCATTTTGAAATTCTTACAAAGACTGATCCAGTGGTGGTTGACAGACCATCTTATTAAACTGGACGGTAGGTCAGTGTCATTTTCCTGATGATGATTTTGTTGCATTAGTGAAGAAAGTGCTATGGGACGACATGTTAGCCTCGAAAGCTTGACTCGGCTAGCCTTCTGAAGCAATGTTGCCAACTCCTCAGTAAGGAAAGTAGCTACTGGCTGTCCTAAAAGTCGCTAGAAGTCGCTATATGACGTCATCACCTTATTTGCATAATTGGTCATTTGCGTGTAGTTGCAAACGAGGCTGTAGGAGAGAGGAATAATATCTTTGGAGAGACAAAAAGTGAAGAAAAAAACACCCTAAATATGTTTAGAACTGCATGAACTTTATGAAATAACTTCATAACTTTAATGCTTTGCCTAGACCCACGTTACATAAGTCAATTTTGTCCCGTATTGTTTAATGTTAGAATATCAGATTTAACAAAAACACTTATGTGGGGTGCGATTGCTAGTTACATTCATCCCTCCTCCTTTATCTGGGCCACTGTTGCCAACTTGTCTAAGAAAACTCGCTGCCGGCTGTCTCAGAAGTTGATAAAGGCCGAAGCAAGATCCCGGGATGGGGTTGGGTCCCCCTCGGTGTCGCAGCAAGGGGCGGAGGGAGCGGGTGGGCAGGCTCGGTGTTTAAGGCTACGTTCACACTGCAGCCTGAAGTGACCCAATTCCGATTTTTTTGCCCTCATGCGACCTGTATCCAATCTTTTCATGAC
>JAVDPK010000716.1:124747-150558 GCA_034780415.1 Cichlasoma orientale
CGACCACGCAAAAAAAATCGGATTTCACAAAAAATCGGATTTGGGTCACTTCAGGCTGCAGTGTGAACGTAGCCTAAGTGAGGTCTGGGGGTTGGAGGGTGGGGTCGAAGCGAGGTCTGGGCGATGCCAAAGCGTACGAAGGGATGCAGTACGAAAGCTTGTACACGAAACATGGAGACAGCGGAGGATTTCTGGTTTCCGGTCTATCTCGCCGACATCACTGGAAAAAGTCGCTAAATTTGTCACTAGTCGCTTTTTAAAAAAAAAAAGTCACTATGGAGATCTGAAAAGCCGCTAAATCTAGCGACAAAGTCGCTAAGTTGGCAACACTGTTCTGAAGCAGGCAGCCCGACGCTACCTCTAGAATGTACCTGTCACAAACTATACACAGTTAAGCCTAATTTACATGTTGGAAACTACATTTAGCTTAGCCTGCTAATGTTACCTTTGCAGAGTTGAAGGGTGAAGGCAAAGAATGATTTCACGAAGACAGGACCGTGATTATGGCTTCAGTGATACCTTAGATGAGTCTACTCTTTTGCTTCATAAAGGTGTGTAGGATATGAAGGTCTTACATATGCCTAATACACTGTGAATTCTTGGTAAATTAGTACTAGCTTGGAATTAAAAGCACGGCTGACTTGGCAACAAAATAACACCGTTGAGTTGGATGAAAGTTGGCTCATTTTTAGCTCTGTAGTGCAGAACTTTTGTCTCTCATGTCTGTTGCTCCACAGACCAGATTTAGAACTAAAACAAGCACCAAAACTGGTTTGCTGGGAAATTCAGGTGCCTGAAGACTTCGCTGAATGTGTTTGGCCATGGCTTGAATGTAAACCTTGTAGTCCAGCTTTGGGGTTTAAGAGTCTGTCTTGATTTCTGCTGAACTACCAAAATTGCTTTAGAATAATCTACAAGCAAAATTCAGACCGGTTACCCCTACAGACAATATTTTTGTGCAACTGGCCCCTGGAGTGCAGTGAGCGGTCACCAGAGCCAAGGCCATCTGTTTGTGGGCAGCAAATAGCCGGATGTACCTCCCGTTGGGGAAAAAGTATAAACTGCAGCATGGGAATTTGTTGAACTAAAACATTTTTTTTCATAGTTTTTCTTTCATTTTTGCTACATACTGAAGTTGTAATGTATCAGTGTGCGTGTTTTGGAGTTGTTAAATAAGGTACGTCTGAGCTGTGCTTTTTAACAACAGTAATAATGAGTAATGTTTTTCAAATAAGCTGTCCATCACTGCTGATGGGCTTTCACTGTAGATAAAAAAAAAAACCACACTCTGCACGAGAAAGCATGTATTTCAAATAGATTTGTAAATATCAAAAGCCAAAACTCATATTTACATATACAGTTTTCAGATTGTGTTGTGCAGCCCGGCTGTTGAGTGTACCGATGCTTGATGCGTCCTTTCTGGTAGCCGTCTTTGTAACCAAGAAAATAACACAACAATGTGATGTGCCAAACCTCCATATAGCAGCTTTACCTCAGTACGACAAAATCATTAAAACTAAACAAGATGAGACCTTCATAGATACAGTATAGCTCAGTATTTGGGCCCCTGCACCAACTGGCTCCTGAGAAGAGCAAATAATCAGGGTCATCGGCGTCTCGCCCTCCCTCTCAGCGAGGATCTTAGATGTGAGAGTCGAGGTTTTTTCTATGAGAACGGAGGAGGTGCAGCTGATGACTTTGCTCACCGTATCGCTGCACAGATAATTATTCCCACAAAGGATTCAGGATTGTTTAAAAAGAAATGGGACGTGCATGGAGAACATCCTGGAGGTGTGGGGAGCATGGCTGTTGGCTGAAATTATGCTTGAAACCAGTTTCCATACAAAGAGCTCATGAACATTTTTTTTTTCTAAACAAGAATGTAATTTGAATTTGATGTCACGTTTGATCACAGTCCCCAAATTAGCGTAACTGTTTAGCATATAAAGACTGCTGCCGTGTACTTAGGCACATCTAAGTTCAGGAGAAGAGAGTATAGAGAATAAATGTTTACAACTTTTATTCTGCTTTGTGTACCAATCTATGACATAATCAGTTTTTCTCATTAAGCATAACTCTGTATGATTTTAATTTCTAGGTCCATCAGAATGAAACCTTGCTATCACCGCGTTCCCTGTGGTGTTCACTAATTCATGAGTACACTGAATATACTGTAATTTGAAGGCTATGTTCTTAAGTGTTATATTTTGGAAATGTACATTTATATATTAAACTTTAGTTATTTTTTTCCCCAAAAATTCAGCTATTCCATGCTTTAAAAAAGTAAGATATTTTTTATAAAAAAAAAAATAGCAAAAAGAAAAATGGCGTTAAAAAGAGTATTGTAAAACCAAATGCACACACATACCATACCATGCCATAAAGGTGCTTGTTCTTATTGTAGGTTTCTTGAGAGACTCACATTTCCCCCCCCATTTTTTCACATCATGAAGTTTGTACAGTTTTTTTTTTAATTGTGCTTTTTGTTTACTGTGGTTGCCCCGGCTCGTCTTTTAACTGTGATTCCTGTATTAAATCAGCTGTGATATAAAAACAAAATATGACAAGAGGAAAAACAGTTAGAACTCTCTTTGAAGTATAACGATATCTGGATTGCATTTTGAAATATGAAATATATTTGAAATATATATCCGGGCTTTTGATTGTGTCTTGTGGCTGTTGGCATTATGAAGTCATATTAAACTCTGGCATTCCCCCTGGTGAAATCTTTTTATTCCATAAACAACAGTCGCTCGCATGTTCGAAATCCCGCTGTGTTTTCCTACAAATGAAACTCGTGCATCCCACGAAAGCTTTTAATTTATAAAAGGAGCATTTCCTTCAGCCTCATTCACACCCCACACCAACTCTCAGAGTAGATCCCCACCAGTTTGTTGTTGTGGATTATCCACGATGGAGTGCATTTCCTGGCATCAAATCCACCCACTGAGCCCAATAATCTTAAGACACCCCCCCCCCCCTTTTTTTTTGGCGTGGGGGGGGATGATGCCTTGTACTGTAAATATCTAGTTTTTTCAAAGCAATTCTATTTACAAAGATGTAAAAGGTGAATAGAACAGTAATATTTGAACCCCCTTTGAAGCATCAAGTGCATTCGCAGGTGTGCTGCTAAAATAAAAATCACCCAAGGGATGATTTTTTTTTGTTATTGCTATGAAAATCAGCACCAGCTGAAACGAGGGAAATGGGTTCTCTCAGCTTTAATGGAATTGTGAAGGCAAACACTAAATAGAATCAAACTGGGAATTTGAATTTCTTTTGTATGAGGCTGATTGCTCGGGTGGCTGGACTTTATGAAGGGTCTGCGAAGGAGCAATTTTTGCTGTCTCACCTTGCCCGATGCTTTTTATTCAGATCAAAGACCTGAAAAACAAGTGATATTGCGACACACACACATATAGAACAATAAAAAGTAAAATGCATATACATATCATCAAGAAATGCGCTGCCTTCCTATGTGAAAGGTGTGAGTTTGCTTAGTTAATGCTTTTTCTTTTACATTATCACCAAAATCACAACACTTTCTCACCCATCAGGTGCAAACACAGTTGAGTAAACTGCAAGCCCTGATTGTTGCTAGGTGCCCCCCGTTTCTTTTTCACGGATGAGTTTGCATGGTTTGCAAGTTGCTTGTTTCTAAGTAACTCGCATCCTAACTTCCTACACAAGTGCACCAAGCCACTGTGCAGCTTTCCCGCCTTAGCTCCCCCACTGACATCGGTCATTACCTCACATTTTCAAAAAGACCTCGTTCTATCTTAAGCAAAAAGCTATTAGTTGATCATAGGACACTCTGACCCTGTGTGTCTATTAGTCTCACAGGCAAAAGAAAATACTCCAAATTCAGACTAACAGACGAGCAGTACAATGAATCAAAGTGACTTCAATAGGAGATCTAATAAAGGCTGGCAGGCGAGGCAGTGGATGCAAAAGCATGGGGGGCAACAATGTGGCAAATCTGGCTGGTTTATATTGGGGGACGGCGACTGAATGGGAAGCAGGTGTGTGGTAAAGCTTAAGATCAGGCATTACTGTGAGTAAGGAGGGGAGAAAGTCAGGTGACTGAATCTGGAAGTAAGTCTGAGGGTATCTGATGGATAAATGGAGGAAAGAAGGCTGGAGTTAAGAGCAGCGAGAGAGGAACAGTTAATATGCTGCCGCTGGCAAATCACAGCTCCCAAATCTCTGATGGAAGCGTTAAGCTGCCAAGTTGTTTTGCGATTAACGTGGGTGCCAGCTTTCTAAGAAGGAAGAAGAATGTGCAGAATGCAAAATGCACCATCTCTGGTTCTGCTGTAGCAATTTTAATACCTTCTTTAAAAATGAATCCACTTTGAATCCATAAACTAACGGCAATGCTGCTTCTTTTAAATAAAGCCTCACAAAGCTGTGCTGTTGAGGCCAATGGAATTCCATAAAGGTAAAATAAGACACCGTCACAGAGACAAACATTTCTCAAAGCGAAAATAATCGCGCTGATCAACTAAAAGCTTAAAAGGATATATTTGAAAGTACCAAACACACACACGCTGCGGACAATAAACACTGAGACAACAAAGTCGCAGTCGTGTAAGATTTTGTTGGCTCCAAAATGTTTAATGCTAAACACAAGTCCACAGAGTAAGTCCTCTGATTGCTATTCCTAATTAAATACACTGTCGTGGAGAAAATAACTTGCTCACTAAAACTAATTCATTCTCACACAGCAACACATTTTGATTAATGGCTTTAATGACCGTCTGATGACGACGTGGATGTCTTGTCTCGTTGTAAGCCTGGCCACAGTCACAGGGTGTCGCATGGCGGATTGCTCGTCCAGCTCTTCCATTGCCTGCTTGTGGAGCTGTGCACCTCCACGGAAGCACCCACTGCTGGCCCCTGAGTTTGCATGCTTGCTTATCGTCCAATATCATTAATACATGAGCATGAATGCAACAGACGTCAGCGCCATTTATAAATCATCTTTTCCATTGATGTTTGCCCGCTTGAATGGCATCTATTCATTCAACGGTTGTTGACGTCAAGGCGATCGTATTCCTGCATTAAAAGCATCACTGCCTCTGATGCAAAAGAGCTGGGGAAAAATTACCTGTGCAGCTTGGGACTAATGATGCTCCCTTTCTTGAAGATAAGCTATTATTGCTAATTTTACATTCGGATCCAAATCAAAATCGGCATCAAAGCCGTGTGTTGCTCCACACTGCAAGGGGATGAGAGACAAAGAGACACTCTCTCTTCATTTGGTAGAAAAACATATCACTTAGTCAGTCACTCAAAGATGCTGTTCAGTCCATCCAAGCACAGACAGCGCAGCCTCGTTTCCTCTGAATCGGCTGTTATCTAATTGACGTTGATGGAGCAAGAAGTGTGGCTTCCCTGCACAGCCGGACAGACTGCAGACAGGATATCAAAACAGAGAATATCAGAACTGTCAGCCAATGAGAAGTGCATACATTGCTCCATTTGATCTCTAAAATTATTCATTATGTTGCATATAAGTATTTTTTTTTGTGTGTGTGTGTGTTAAATTAGCAATAGAAATAGGAGACATACACTCACTGGCCACTTCAATAGGTACACCCATTCAACTGCTGTTTAACGCAAATATCTAATCAGTCAATCACATCACAACAACTCAATGCACATTTTGGGCCCCTTGATACCAGCTGAGCATATTTCAAACACCACAGCCTACCCGAGTATTGTTGCTGACCCTCTCCATCTCTTTGACCTTCTTCTGATGCCTGCTTCCAGCAGGATAATGCACAAAGCCGCAAAGCTCAGATCACACTCTCAAACCGGTTCCTTGAATATGACAGTGAGTTCACTGTCCTCAAATCCCACCCAAAAGTAAGCCACCAGATCTCAATCCAATAAAGCACCTTTGGGATGTGGTGGAACGGGAGATTCACATAATGGATGTGCAGGTGACAAAATCTGCAGCAGCCGCACGATGCTATACCTAATAAAGTGGCCAGCGCGTGCATATCCAGTGTGCTGAGAATGTCATCAAATCTTTCTACACATTTTGTGTTACACTAACACGGTGTTGGCTGTGAGCACTACTTGGAAAATAAGCCTGTGCTGACTCTTTGCAGCGCACGTGGCTATCACACTGTGAATATTTGTGCTCTTGTAATTATGACTGAATCATGAGCAGCTGAGACGTGAATAGTGCGCGGCATGTAAAAATCAGAGTCAATTAAGATAAGTGGCTTCCTTAGTTTAGGATCACTGAATTCAATTTGTCTGAGGTCATCCAAATTAATATTGGCAGTGACGGAACAAAAGAATGGAATCAAATATCTACCTGGTTGCATATTTTGCTCTTGACAGCAGGGGAATATCGCACGTCCAGCAGGACCGCCTTTTCTGCCTGTGTCGTCGTGCTTTCAGGTCGCCGCGATCGCGCAATACGCCTGTACTTCAAAAACTAAGTCACAAAGCTATTACAGCAGCTACATGTCTGTTCCCAGAAATGCATTAGGGAAACAGCATGGGCTTTCCCAAATGGAGCTGACTCACTGACACATAACATCAAAATATATATATATATTATAAGGGTGCGTGTGACCTATACTGCTTCGGAAGTGAAGAAGAAGAAAGTGAAAAGTAACTGTTGAGCTTTATTTCCTCTATTAACAGAATCGAGAGAGAACCTTCCGGATTATGAGGGAATGAAGGTCTCAGAATCAGAGCTCAGCTCAGTGCCGTCTGTATTTTTGAAACCTGCTCATTTAATATAAACACACACACAAAAAAAAGTGATTTTTACAATAGATGTCAGTGACCCAGAACATGTCATTTTCCTCTCCATTCAAGGTCGCCTCTCAAGTATGTTTTACACAGTTTGCATTAGAGAGCCTGCTTGTAACACTTGAAGATCATATATGTTGAACATCTCTCAACTGAGTACAAGAAAGCCTCTAATGCCAGCTATACAGCCTCGATCCATCGGCCCAAATTGCCTATTGTGTATTCAGGGCAGGCTTTGTGCTCATTGCTACAAAGGCAGAAGAGGTGCCTGATGATGGAGTTAATTCCCTCTCCTTCACTCCCCTGCTGAAACATCAGCTATTACCGATCACCCTGAATGGAACACTTACTCTATCTGCAGGCAAAAAGGCTGGAATAATAAGGTACTGATAATACCTGAAGCATAACAATGACCACGGGCTTCTCTGCAGCACCATTCATTACAGTTATGTAATTTTTTTTTTCAGTATTACATAATTAATAACAGATGATGACTTCCCCATGGTCATTACATTGCTACTAATGTTTCTTAAACTGTGTTCTGCAGTCATTGAGTGAAAGCTAAATTATGGGTGTTGCACTTTTTAAAAATGCGTCTCTAAATGTCAAAGAGCAAACTTTAAAAAGACCCTTTTCCGCGTTTGAATTTTGCCTTTGGGTCACTGAAAGGTCTCCGCAGCCTTGATGCGTTTCAGATGCTCGGAGCGGTCTCGTTCAATCTCCAGCTCCTCTATCTGTCTGCATTGCTTTGGACACAAACCTAATTATATTTACATCAGGGGGCAGATGGATTTCTCACGGGTAACACCCAGAGGAATATGTGCAGTAGTTTGTTGTGCACTTTCAGCATGAATTCTGGTGTAGCTTAGTCATTAAAATAATTTTTCAAATGGATGCACCTTGCATATAACTAATTTCATATTACATGACGTGGCCCGGTCGCTCAGATATAAAGGCTGATGGTACTAAAAGGTAAAGCTAAAGTTGTGCTTACACTGTAGCAAGGAAAAGCAACAAGTCGATGGCTGCTATGCATAAGAGCAGAATAAATGCAAGTGGCCATAGAAAGATTTTTTTCTGACTACATGGCCCGGTCTCCACTTTTGATAACGTGGCAGGTCTCAATTGATGTCATGATGCGCAGAGCTTGGGTAACGGTAAGATGTGTCTAATCCTAACTCACTTCCATCGAATCACACGCGGATGCTTGTAAAGGACCTCTTGGCATCGTTTTTAAATGCACTGATATTTTTCAGTGTGCAGGGCTAATGCTGTGAAGTACCTGAACCAAGCGGTCTTAGTTGCCCACACGTAATGAGTCAGTAAAAGCAAAAGTTAAAAGCTAGTCAAACAAATCAGTGAGTGAACAGCAAGTGAGATAAAGTGCCAAAAACTCAAGCAGGACACAAATCACGGTCTCCCTAATCGACCGCCACCCCCACAGCCTTCGATTACACACTTCGCAGCTCTCGTCAGCCTGGGATGAGGCAGCCTGCCCTCCTCTCTGTCATACAGAGGTCCTCAATCCCCTCTTGATGCAGATGTTTCTGTTCAGGCATTTTAATTTGAATGCCGTTAATGGAGTCTTTGATACTAGTAGACTTGATAATGGTTTATTAACAAGTTACTCGATTTTAAACATTTTGATCTTCATCTTGACTCAAAAAATAGAGGAGGCACAAATCCTCTGCCTCCGTGGACCACCCTCCTGCGGTTCGGACCCTTCAGGTCCCTGACGATGCTGGAACTGTTCATTCTCTGACTTTCTATGTTGTACAATATCAACCTTTTTAAGCCTGCACTGAGTGATTACTTAATGTGTCCAATAAAGGCGGGGAAAAGTAAAATTGTTTGTGTTATTAGTTTAGTCGGAGTGAACCACATTTTATGAATACCTAAGGCCCCCCCCCCCCCCATGTTAATCCAGAGTTCACAAACTTTTGCTCCATTTTGGTCTTTTTATGCAGTGTTTGAAGGAACCTGACAGCATACTGCTGCTGTTTGCTGCTATTGTGCCTTTTTTTTTTCTTTGAAAACATAAACCTGCACATCAAAACTTGATCCGGCTTCATGACTGCGAATTATCGGTAACAATGAGTTGAGAGTGTGTGTGTGTGTGTGTGTGGGGGGGGGGGGGGGGGTATGAGGTAGAGGTTTTCCTTCCACACTGCAACATCTTTGCAGGTGTGGGATTGTGTGCCTGTGAGATCACGCAGGTGTCAACTGCTGAAAACTTCTGTAATAGCTTTTTCACTTCTGCTGTCACGCAGAAGCTTTTCTCTCATCAGTCCCTGCTTAACATCTCACTGCTGCACAAGCACTCTGTAGTTTCATATAATCTCTGTTATTATTACTATCAGCTAAGAGCTTTTTGTACGTACGCAGAGCAAGGTAAAAGATGATGGAGAAGAGTCAACAACTGAAGGTCGAGCAGACTGCATCACCCGCCATTCTTTAGCTGCTTTTCTTTTTTATGCTCATGACGGCGCACCTGTCGCTGAGCAATGAAGTAATGAGGCAATGAGCTTCACGAGCAGTGAGTAATGAAAAGGAAGCCTTTCAGTCTTTAAATACCAGCATCTATCATAGGAACACAGTGAATGCAGTGCAGAATACTGGGGACATAACTGTAAAAATAAAAATACTGGCAGCTGCCAAGTGCTGCCCCTCAGCCTCCTGGCAGTAAAATTTCAACTAAATAGAAATCAAATGGAAACATCAAATAAACATGTTATAAAAACTGAATATCCCTTAAGTACAATTACTTCTTACCTGCATTATCGTGCCACTTTAAATGACCAAGCAGTGATGCTTGGTCACTGTAGCATTCGTGTTACTGTTTCTTTCATATCTTTCACCAAGTGTGTACGATTTTAACTATACTGTTGATTGTAACTGACAAGTTTATTAGTGCATGCAGGAACATATAAATAGGTCCTTCCAACACCCATAAGAAAATGAGCAGTTATTTTACTTGGCCTTAAAAAAAAGCTTGGCTTCCAGTGGCCCTGCCAGGTGAGTTTCAGACCCCCCCCCCTCATAATTTTTTATTGGCAAAAATAAATAAGCCAGATTTTATGTGTTGTTGCAGCTACAAATGCTTATTAGCATAAAAACAACACCAAAACAAAACAAAACAAAGCACCTGTCGGGTCACCCCTGAAACACCTTTGTCACCAGAAGCAAACATAATTTATTAAGCCTTAATGTATTAAGCTGCAGTCGAGCCAGCCGTCTCCTTAAATGACGAAGGCTGATATGAAAGTTATTTATCTCGTTATCACGGGAAAACGGTAGTCGTTATTCCGTGATAACGAGATAAACAACGCGTTATCACGAGAAAACCATCAGAAAAAAGTTTATGGGTTCCATGGCCGCTCTCGGCTTCCGTAAACAGTTGCGCTGGTATAGCTACATAATATACTGAGCTACTGAGAAACCTGCAAAATAAAAATAAAAATGCAGGAATCGTATCAAAGTTTCTAAATGCCAAAGTGTCAGATTGTCAGTAGATGCAGCTCAGCTAGCAGTATGAGATCCTTCCTGAGTAAATACACCTACGATATGGTTTAAAAAATCCTGAAGGTTGCTGAAATTTAAATTGATACAAGACTTAGTAGATACACCTATAGTATCAATGTGAAAATCCCAGGTTTCCTCATCCTTGTGTTCACAAAGTTCGGTGCCCATGTCACCCAGTGACACTACCCCCTCAGCCTTTTTCAGGGTGAGGGGTAATATAAACTTTACCAAATATGGCATTACGACAAACAAGCCTGTTCTACCTGTGCTAATTATGCTCTGGCACTGTAGCGTTATTAGTTTGTGGCAGGTGGTGTTCTACAACAGAGTACAGCACTTTCAGTTTACGTAGTAAAATAAATAAAATAAATAAAAATCCCCACTCGCCCTGCGGGGATCTGCTGGATACCAAGTGACAGTGACATCAAGAAACAACATGAGAAGCTTGAGAAATACTAAGGGCTGACGGAAGAGCTAGTGAGGACGTGGAAGGTGAAGGTAACAGCGGTCTCCGTGGTAATCAGAACACCCCAAACTGGGGGAATGGCCTCCAGCAAGTTCCAGGAATGAGATCTGAGAACACCTCTGGGGCTTTAAGTTTCGGTCCATCTAACACTGCCAGGTTGCATCTCAGACTGTCCAGGAGCTCAGTGATGCCCTGGACCTGATCTTGGAGATCCCCCAGGACACCATCCGTCATCGATGCTGTCAGGGATGCATACAAGCACGCGTGGGCCATACAAACTGCTGAGCACCATTTTGAGTTGCTGCAATGAAATTTTGGCAGAATGGACTGGCCCGCCACATAATTTTTTTACTTTGATTTTCAGGGTGTCTTTGAATTCAGCTCTCCGCACGTTGATAATTTTCATTTCCATCAAACGACGTAGCATCCTTTAGTTCCTAAAACATTATCCAGTCCGTATCAGGATATCTGGCATGATTTTTTTCCCCTCATTGTGACTTGATGTTTTCAAAGTGTTCCTTTAATTTTTGTCTCACACACACACACACACACACACACACAGAAACCAGCAACTCACAATCCAAAACATTTAACACCAAAACAACAATGAAATAAACAACAACAAACAGCTGTATGCCGATTAATTTTTTATAGGAAAATCATCATAAACATTAATTTACTTTTATCCTCCTGATTTTTCTTCCAGCACAGAGCAGCAATTAAAGTGTAACAGTTATTCCAGCATTTAAGGATATTACGGAAAATCCACACAGAAGAATCGACACGCATCACTATAAAAATAAAACATTTTTAAGTCTCAAATTAAGTGAAAAACAACCTGATTGAATACGACATACAAGAAAACAT
The DNA here is from genome assembly GCA_034780415.1 of Cichlasoma orientale. NCBI lineage: Eukaryota > Metazoa > Chordata > Actinopteri > Cichliformes > Cichlidae > Cichlasoma > Cichlasoma orientale. The sequence goes on from JAVDPK010000716.1 coordinate 136,380, forward strand.
TTAAACAACATTTAAAAGTGAAGAACGAGATGTGAGGCACTGACACACGTACCAAGAAAATAGTTCTTACGTACAGAATAAAACCAACAAGCTAAACAATGAAATGGTTTGTCTACAGAGTGCAGTGTAGGACTCAAGTCAGTTAATTACGTACAGTACACGTATGCAAATTCAATTTAGTTGTATAATGTACATAAAATGTAGTCTACAATTTCATGTGGCTGCAAATGAAATTATCTGCAGAAACTCAACTAAAGCTTTACATTTCTGTAAAAATGTCACATACACTCACTGACCACTTTCATAGGTACACCATGCTAGTACCAGGTTGGATCCCACTTTGCCTTCAGATCTGCCTTAATGGCACAAATTCAACAACACGCTGGAAACATTCCTGAGATTCTGCTCCACATCGACATAATATCACACAGTTTATCCCAAAAGTGCTCTTTTGGATTGAGATCTGGTGAGCGTGGAGGCCACTTGAGTACAGTGAACTCATTGCCGTGTTCAAGAAACCAGTTTGAGACGTTTGTGTCGTGGTGCGATATCCTGCTGGAAGCAGCCATCAGAAGACGGGTACGCTGATTGTAAAGGGATAAACAGGGTCAGCAACAATACTCGGGTAGGGTGCAGCATTTAAACAATACTGAGGATCCACGATTTCAGTGTTTATGTTGTATCTCACAGCAGAAATCAAGACTCAACAGATCAGGCAGTAACATTTTTTCCAATCTTCTATTGCCATGTTGATACTTGCATTAATAAGCAGTTGAACAAGTGTACCTAATAGAGTGGCCAGTGAGTGTCTATTCCCTTTCTGGGCAAGCTCTTGATATGTTCATCACTAAGTAACAGTTTACCTGATCAAAGGAAAAAAGATTGAGCTTCCAAAATTTAAATATTATCATGAACATTCCACAAAATTATTATAAATGAAACGCAGCTCTGCGCTGCTGCGCCAAACTCAAATTACATAATCTGATACAGTATAACTGTATATAAATCTTAAGACCACTGTCATTTCAAGTGATAACGTTAACATCTAATAACCTGTTAATACTTTTGAAATGCATTTTACTCATTTTAGCTACCAAAGTACCAATACATAATGGTGTATCGACTAATAATAATAATAAAAAAAAAAAAAAAAAAGACTAAATCATCATTAACGGCAATTTAAGTTTAAGTGAATCACTGTATAGTTCAAGTTTCCAATTAAAACAGTAAGGCGAAATTTATTAAAGGGTCAGTTCACCCGTTCGCATTCACTGCATGTAGCATTTATAACCAAAGTTTGGAACATGAAATGAAAATTGAGTGAACAGCCCCTTTAAATCATCACCCTCGTTTACCAGTGCTGCACAGACTATTGTTTTATTAACTGTAGTTAATGAAGAGTTCTGCGGCTGTAATGGCGGAGAGAGAGAGCACCCTTACAGCCTCACTCCTCGTCTTGTGACTCTGAGGTTAAGATGTGCAGATGTGTTAGTGGCAGCAGATCAGGCCCTGAAACTCCAGCTTCTCTGAAAAGGCTGGAAGGGTTTCTTGATGTTGAAGAACATGAGGTTAGGTTTGAGTCGTGGGGTTTTCTCGGGTATGACGGCAGCTTTGCTTTCTTCAGTGGGAAATCGACTGTGGTAGACTTCAGGGTAGGACTTCTGAAACTGAAAGAATGGGTCTTTATTTTATAGTACAAACAAATACACACTATTTTTTGATAGGCTAAAGATAATGATAAAACCTATGAGCAGAGTGAAGCCCACTTTATGAGCTATTGCACATTAGCTTAAATAATGTACAGCTAGCCTCAATAAAAGTGGAGCATTACCAGCTGCACAAATATGCAAAGAGCAACAAAAGATTTCAGGGCATGAAAAACAGAGTTTAAAAATCAAAAACTTAAACTCAGCATGAATTCCGTATACCGAACCCGATGCCTTAAAAAATAAAAAGGAAAAAGCTCTGCAACATCATTTCCTTTTAGTTGTATATAACTTGTCCCTGATCAGCTGACTACAGTGCAAAATATGATCACACACAGAAGCAGCAGACCTGTTGCCTCCAGTTGGAACGGTATTCTGCACTAGCATCTTCTCCAGTAGGAAACTACAGCAAAACGAGTACAATGCAATCATGTCTTTCACAGTCTTGGGAGTGAATTGATTCTGGCGCATTCTTAAAATACAAACTGCTCACATATAAATGTGTACAGCTTATTGTTCGTGAGCAAGTTAGCTTTGCCCTCAAAATCTCACGAGACGGGTCCGGTTGGATCTAGCTTTAATGACACTGTCCTTGTTGTGTAGGCATACCTGTTTTAGTCTTTTCCTCTTGTCTTTAGCAGGGAGCTCTTTGTCTGCAATCAGGCCTTCTAGCAACTGCTGTAGGGGGGTCTGAGTGCCTATCACCCTCTGCTCCTCGCACTCCACCCTGCTGATCTGTTTATAAAAAGCTGGAGATGCACTGAAATCTGTATCTGCACCTGCATATTTGATCTGATGGAAAACACAAAGACACAACACATTAAAAAAACACAATGTTTACATTTCTAACAGTAAGGGACAGAAGCTGCTTGTTGGAGTAACAGATACAGATCAATCAGGCCTTCATTTGATGTTGAACACATCAACATAGACTATGTTCTCCATTTTCTGAAGTGTGAGCCAAAATTAACCACATGCACACACCTAATATAAATCAACTGTGTGCGCACACTTATCAGTGAAACCCCTCATCATCCAATGAAGCTGATCAAGAGCGCAGGGACAAAATTTTACGGAAAACTATCCCACAAGGTCCGTCTCTGTCATACGAGTCGCTTTGTTCAATGATCAGCATGACGCTGTTTTCCAATTTCCCTCACGCAGCGCTCCATGAAAAACAGCTGTGGAGATTATAATCACTAATAGAAGCTGTACACCCCATTTCTTTATTTTCAGAAATATTACAACTGTTAACATTAAACCTGTGTGGTACTGTATTTAGAGTTATATATTTTATACTTTGTTTTCTGTTTACAATGTATTTTGTTTTTACTTTATTATTTATATTTACATGTTGGAAATAAATCAATCATTAGAGCCCGGCCAACCATTTGGTGATTTAAAATTTCGATATTCCAATATTTTTTTTATCTTTCAGACACCCCATAACACAAACAGATTTCCTAACATTTGTTATGCACAGCTATTTATTTACTTGTTTACGCTCTGCCCAACAGCTGGTTACTGTGTTTGTGTGTTTCCAACGGGGACGCTGGAGAGTGGAGAAGGCTGAAGGACAAGCTATGCAACACCAGCACTCATATCATGGATGAAGGGTGTTTCTCCTGTCTCAAATTAAATCGGCTGGGCTCTAATGAATATAGGGCTACACTGAATGTGTACCAACCTGCGCTCTTTTGAGGTGGGAGAGATGCTCTTCCACCTGGCAACGCAGCTTGGCAGGGACCTGGAAGACGGTGTTGTGCTGCTCCATCATGAAGGTCACCAATTTTGTGGCAAGTAACTCATCCAAGTCCATGTCGTCTGCTGAGCCCAGAACGCACTGAGAGAACATCTGCACCATCTGGACAGACACCACAGTGGGAGTTGGGTAAGAACGTAACTGCCAGCAACAGTACACTTCTTACATTACACCAGTATTGAAGATTTACAAAGCACGTTGCACCCGTGGTAAGTCCAAGGTAATAGACACCTTTGTGAAGGTTATAATGTCTGAATTTTGCAGGCAGTGTTACAGATAATGATTGCAGCTTTCGGCTGTACCTTGGTCTTCTTGAGTAAATGTGACCTTCATTCTCTGACCTTAATCCTGCGCCCTGGGTCAAATTATTTAAGGTGCAAGCCACAACAATAGCTGATTTTTACTGATTGTTTTCAGGATCAAGAAGATATTAGATATTAATATTCACTTCATGGCCAGCTGTGGACCTATGCTGGATGTAAAATGTTGTTAGTAATTAGTAACAAAAGTTTTGCACTTTTTCATTTCGTTTCTAACTGGCTTAATTTGCAGCATGTTGCTGTAGTGAGTCTTTTATAAAGTATCCAGTTCTCCAACAACAGTAATTTGTCTAATAATACCTTGTGGAACACATTTTTCTTTTATTGGGTCTTATTATATGAAAGAGGTGAAATGTGCCTGGGATTGTTGCAAAGTAAGACAGAATAATCATTATAATGATTGTACTGAAAAACACAGAACTTTTAATTTGTGGAAATAATACCCCCACCCCCCCACCCCCGCTGAAAAGCAGCTATTAAACAGCTGGACTGTCCAAATCTCTGACAATGTTGCACTAAAATCCATTTACATCTTTACTCCTATGAGGTAACAAAGATTCTATTTTACCATAGCTCATTACGGCCTTACAAGAATACGTTTTTTAGACATTTAAATATCACAGGGAGTCAATGGTTAAATACAAAGGCACTTCCAAAATTCTGAAAACACTATTATTGCCTAGTATTGTTAAACAATCTACCAAATGTGCCACAGGTATCTGACAATAGCAGCATGTGGAGTGATGGAGGCAAGTGCAGGTGATGGACCAGTTGTCAAGACAACCAAAAAAAAAACAAAACAAAAAAAAAAAAAAAAAAACAGTATGCAACTGCATGTACAATGTACAAAAAAATACCTTAAATTTACCTCAGTAACTCAAAGACATGCGTCAATGTGTGTGTTTGTGTTATTGAAATGCTGTCAACATGTTCACTAAAATAACAGTACTTTTTTTGTGAATTGTGGGAGTTGTATCTGTTGTATCAAAGCTCACAACATGAGCTGCGTGCTGTCCATAATGGTAGATCGCCAACATCATCGGCACTGTGTGTGCACTATAATACAGATTTATCTATAAAAACAGTGTGTTGAAATGTTTTCACACATAAACTAGCGAAATGAATTACGCAGACTTTGTAGCAGGGAGCCGGCACATTAAAGAACACTTAATGTCTGATCTGAGTCAGCATTTCCATTCTTTCATGTACGTCTGTCTGTCATGTAGTAGTACAGTTAGGGGCTCAATGCATGCATGTAAACGAATATAGATCCATTTGGTTGATTTTTAGTATTAAATGTGGTTTTCAGTTGGAAATGAAGTGGTATTTAATGATTGCCATATCTAGTTATAACGTTTTTAAAAGTAGAAATATTTGCAGGACTATCATGTTTGCATTTTGTAATTACTTCAGCTGTGCCCCTATAATATCATGCTAATTTATGAGCTTTTACTCGAACAATGGACTTAAGTAATCTGCAGAAAAAGTACTAAGTAGTAAAAAAAAACTTGCAGGATTATGTACCAGTGTGCGGGTAGCAATAGTGTCATTAAGCGGAGGCAGCTGGGGATTCTGGCAAACACGAGCCATGAGACGCAATAAAAGCTGGAGGCGTCTTCGGTTGGGAGGTGGCAGTAGGAGACAGCTGACCTGCAGAGCCTCAGTGGCTACCTCCTGCACCTGCAGCAAACCTGCAGAGGTACAATAAAAGAAAAGTCCTGTTCTCTAAGGGGAAACTTAAAGGTTAACAAAATGAACACCAGCAAACAGCGGTGCAAAAACACTGCAGTGAATCCACGTTGTGAAGCACTCACTGAGAATGTTGACAAATACTTCATACAGATGAAAAGTCAGCAGGGGTTCTTTAAGTCTCTGGAAGTAGTCTGCTACTGTTCTGAGAACATCCCTCTCGAAACCCGGGTACACCGGCTGCTTGCTTTCATTGCCGTTAGGCCCTGAGAAAGAAAACAAAGACAGTTTTATGTGGCTTCACAAGGATCAGTACAGGAAAGTTAATGCTGAATACACACACATAAACAGAGAAACACACAAAGCTTTGTAAAAGACACCTACAAATTACAACTGCCATAGGCAGTTGTAAAAGTCCAGAGTGAAGTATGACCCATCTGAAACTCATTAACAGCATGAAATAAAATGAAAGTGAAATCAATTATACAGACTGGTCCTCGACATTTTAACAGTCTTACTTATGTCAGTCGCGGTTTTGTCCCTACTGCAGTCCTGATTCCAAACATAATCAAACAGCCCCAAAGCACATGCTGGTTTTTTTTGTTTGTGTTTTAACAACAATGATTTAGAGTCAACAAAAAAAAAAGTTATACTTACAGTTAGCAAGGCATTTCATTGCAGATACCACCCAATAGGGCATGTCCTCTAGAAATACAAAGGGAACAGATAAACCATCGTAATAGTGCAAGTTTCAACCAAGAAACAAAGCAATAGTTCTTCTGGGGACCAATGCAGCATACCGGCTTTGTTCTCCAACACGACTATGCCCGCTTTATTGACGCTGAACACATTGTGAACAATGTGTTTGCCATTCACATGTGTTGGGTTTAAAACACCATCCAGTGTCTTCAGACCCAGCACTCTCTGCAAACTAAAACAGAGTTGGAATTAAACCTCCAAGCAGCAAAAATAACCGACGTGTTGAAAAAGTAAAAAGTAAAGTGGTAACACACTGTGCAACTGTCATCGACTTCCACACGTGATCCACTTGTTTTGCAGTTATCTCCTTCCTGCGTATGAGCTTGCATTCATGCACGTCGCCGATGGCGACGCTGTGCCTTTTATTCCACAAATCTGAAGTCTGATTAAAAAGGAGAAAGAAAAGGTTACTTTTCAATTCACACTGAGTCAACACTGTAAAAGCTGAAACTGTTTCAGTCACTGCAATCAAATGCAAACTATATTTATGTACACATCTCAATTTATTTAATGTTAACTTCATGTCAGAGGAGTGCTCATGAAAACACAGGACAGCACAGAGAAACAGGAGGTATAAAAGGAGCTAATGACAGCACAGGAGGGGCTAGAACATCTCTTTCTCACCAAGACAGCTGACTTCACAGGTGCGATGTTCTCCTGCTGAGGCAGCTCCTCATAGTCATCCCAGCGGATGAGTCTGGGCAAGTCACTGCAATCTTTTATTAGAGGCCTTGCTGGATAAGACTTGAGGGGAGACAGTGTTGGGAATCTGGAGAGACAGTCAACAGCACTGGGCTCAGCCAAAGAGGGAGAGAGCTGCACTTGCTGAATTGAGATGAACTGTAGTGTGGAATTGCATCAGTAATGTATTCTAATTTTTTATTAAAAAAAAAAAAGAGAGACAGAGAAGTACCTGTACAAATGGCCACTGTCCTCAAAGTCCTCTGTCCCATGTCGGCCTTTGATGTCTTCAATGACATGGGCCTTGAGGAACTTCCTGAGCAGCTGCAGGGTCTGGTAGCGGGTCACCTCAGGGCCAAAGTTGTGATTGTGTCTCAGGAGGTCATGCAGATAATCCACAGCCTCGGTTCCCGTGAAACTGCAGTCATAGCAGCGAAAGTGTGCCCAGTGCCTTCTAAGTGGCATGCCACCACGAAAAAGTTTGATAGTTTCATTCCACTGCATAATAGCAAGACAGAGAACGTGTGGTCAGAAACGCTGCAGAAGGCATTACACATTATCTGACATTTGATAACAAAAATGTCACAGCTAGCATATTTATTGACAAATTTAAATACATTTAGTATAACATGGGCTACTGGCACTTTTGTACTAATCTGATAACGTTCAAGTGCTCACTGACATTTAAATGCTGTTTTTAGTTACGGTTTCATACATAATGTTGCAGCATCACATCTGCATGCATGATGCCCATTAGTTACTTTAAGATGGCAATGTTTTCGAGCCATACTGATCTGATACGGTGATTTATTTAAATAGGAAATGTAGGACAGACACTGATATGGATATCTGGATGGTTTAAAGCATGCAAGGTCTGCTCTGAAACTACTCTAACAACTCCATTATCCTCCTGTCAGGGGAAAAAAAGGATTTAGGCATCAACAACAAATAAAACACTATCTCATCATAGTGGTTTTGGATGCATTACGATCATAGACATTATACCGTTGTAGAAAAATAAAAGGCTTTGAGCTTAGATAAAAGCCAAGAGAGAACAAGAAAGAGGGTGGGAGAGAGAAATAGGCTACACAAGGTTGTTAATACCTGGAAGAATCCCTGGGAAGAGAAAGCTTTGCCCCGGCTGGTCTCAATCATGGAAAAAAATTTAAAGTAATGGGAAAGATTAAAAATTGCCAGACAAAGTACAAGCCAAGAAGCTTGTCTTAAGAAAGTAGGGAGGAGAGACAGTCAAGAAGAAGCTGGCAAAGAATGTACACTATATTGCCAAAAATATTCACTCGTCTGCCTTCACACGCATATGAACTTGAGTGACATCCCATTCTTAATCCACAGGGTTTAATATGATGTCGGCCCACCCTTTGCAGCTATAACAGCTTCAGCTCTTCTGGGAAGTCTTTCCACAAGGTTTAGGAGTGTTTATGGGAATTTTTGACCATTCTTCCAGAAGCACATTTGTGAGGTCAGACACTGATGTTGGACGAGAAGGCCTGTCTCAGTCTCTGCTCTAATTCATCCCAAAGGTGTTCTCTCGAGTTGAGGTCAGGACTCTGTGCAGGTCAGTCAAGTTCTTCCACACCAAACTCGCTCACTGACCTGCTTTGTGCACTGATGTGCACTAATGTTGGAACTAAGGGGCCGAGCCCACTTCCTGAAAAACAACCCCACACCATAATCCCCCCTCCACCAAACTTTACACATTGCACAGTGCAGTCAGACAAGTACCGTTCTCCTGGCAACTGCCAAATCCAGACTCACCCATCGGATTGCCAAATGGAGAAGCGTGATTCATCACACCAGAGAACACGTCTCCACTGCTCTGGAGTACAGTGACGGCGTGTTTTACACCACTGCATCCGACGCTTTGCATTGTGCTTGGTGATGCAAGGCTTGGATGCAGCTGCTTGGCCATGGAAACCCATTCTATGAAGCTCTCTACACACTGTTCTTGAGATAATCTGAAGGCCACATGAAGTTTGGAGGTCTGTAGTGATTAACTCTGCAGAAAGGTGGTGACCTCTGTGCACGATGTGCCTCAGAATCCGCTCACCCCACTCTGTGATTTTACATGGACTACCACTTCATGGCTGAATTGCTCTCATCCCCAATCGTTTCCACTTTGTTATAATAACACTAACAGCTGACTGTGGAATATTTAGTAGGAGGAAATTTCACAACTGGACTTGTTGCACAGGTATCATCCTATCACGGTACCACGCTGGAATTCACTGAGTTCCTGAGAGCGACCCATTCTTTCACTAATGTTTGTAGAAGCAGTCTGCATGGCTAGGTGCTTGGTTTTATACACCTGTGGCCAAGGAAGTGATTGGAACACCTGAATTCAATGATCTGGATGGGTGAGTGAACACTTTTGGCAATATAGTGTGTTAGTGCAAGGGGTGGAATACCATCACAGTTTTTAGAGCTTCTTTTAAAAGAAAAAGACAATGGCTCAAGGGATTAAAAGAACTACTATGCAGTTACACTGTGTACTTGTGACCTTGAATAGTTGAGAATAAACTGCAATAAAAACTGATCCATATACTACATGACAGAAATCACATTTACAAGAGTTAAACAAAATAGCCAGAAGCCTGAAAAAACCCTGACTGTTATTGCATGAACACGCTAGGAAGGCCTTCCACTGTATTGAAACCCAAAAACTCAGCAACACTGGCAAACTTTAATTTGTATCACACTTAAGCTGATGGAGCACAATGGCCTTTTTTGACTGGGACATGTCACAGGGAGAAAATAATAGGTGCTCATAATGAAATAAATGACAACTGAACTCCATTTATCTGCTTCTGTTTCAGTGTCCTGCTATTAATGGGGAGCTACGCTGTGGTGGGCACTTGAATAGAAATAGGAACACAGAGTCAAAATGTGTGCTGTGTAAGGCCCACAAACGGTAATCATTATGTTTGCATATATGATTAAAATACTTGTTTTGGACTTGAACGTGTTTAAAGACGTCAAACCTGTGCATGCACGGAAAAAGAAGAGCTGATAGTAACAGCAGAGTGTGTTTTGTGTCATGCCGAGCGTGTTAATGACAAGTAACTACATCTAATATGCAAACACATGAAATACGTGTGATAACAGTGTGGTTCGTTTTAATATAACCTAACACTAGACAGGCTCGTAAACGATTGAAAACCCAACCTGATCACGTTAAGTGCTGTTTATTAGTTCAACTTATGACTAAGCTGTGTTTGAAAGAACGCACTTCTTTTTCGCATAAGTTTAATTTACACTGACACGTAAATAACTATCTGCCATCATCACCTTCACATTATTAAGTTAAAGCATTTCAGCGTGACGTCGCTAAACTTAACAACACTCACCAGTTTCGTCGCCCTGTATGGACCCGGTCCAATAACTTTACTTTCCATTATAATACGAGAATCCCACTTCCCTTGGACACCAACATGGGCACAGAAATATGTTTTTTTAACTTGTCAAAAGCTTGAGTTGCAGATGAATACGGGAGTCCGGACAGAAACGTTTCTGCCAACTTTGAATCTGCTGCGTCACATTATTTCTACGATGTGATTAGCCAGCGAGATGATCACGTGACCTGTAGTAGTGACGCGTCTATAAATAGATGCGGCAGCGCGCTGTAACAATGTTTCTCTCACAAAACAGGATACAGTGGTTTAGGGGAAAATGGTTACATTTTAACTACATGATTTACTTGTGAAAGGTTTTAGAGTCCCTGGACTCTGTTTACCATGGAGCTCTGCGGTTGGATGGTCCACCTGCAGACTGAATCACTGGTATATTCTTATATACAAGCCTGTTCTGGGCTGCTACCTTCTTATCTTTTATCATCCATCAGAAATCCACAGGAAGATATCTCTTCGCTCCCATGACTACTTCTTATTGGCGGTACCTAAAGTCCGGACAGAGTCCTTTCAGTTTCCATCTTCATGGAATAAAGTACAAACTGATCTAAATGTGAAGGAGCTGGTCTCATTAAATGTTTTTAAGACCATATTTAAAGACTCTGAGGTACAGATGTCTGGTTGCAAGTGTCTTAACTGATAGGATATTTTGGTTAAATACAGATGTGTTTTAATTTTCAACAATTTTAATTCACTTCTGTAATAATTGTTGTTGTGTATGTCAGTTTTTATGTAACTCTATATATTGCTGCTAGTCTTGGCCAGGACTACCTTTTAAAAGAGATTTTAAATCTCAATGGGATTTTCCTAGTAAAATAAAGGTAAAATACATTTTTCACAGTATGTGTGAGTCATAATTGTCTAAAAATTGCTAAAATGGTCAGATATAGCTCAAAAAAGGTATGCCAACCGATGGCTGCATCCCCACTGAGACCCAAAGCCTGTTACCAGACAAAACAGCAGCTGAAATAACAGTGAAATAACAGAGAATATGAGACTATTACATGGGACCATTAGAGCAAACTTCACTTTCCTTTCACTCTCATTGTATTTACTTAGCAATGGAGTTGGAGAGGTTGCATTCAAATCTGATACATAAGACTGCCTCCCAGCATTGAAAACATGTTCCACTTAGTCCCACACAAACACTCTGCTTGCTCCACATTTAGTTTGTTGGGATCTGGTCACCCTAACTAGTACATTTGGTGCTTCAGTTTGCCTACTGGGGATGCAAATATAAAACACTGAGCAGTAAAAATGTATACTAATGTATGTACTGTATATTGGGGAGGATGAAGCAGCCGGGCTAATGCAATGCTTGATAGGCAGTAAGATCTTAATGCTCAAATGACACACCGGTGACACAGCGTTTTATCCAAAACCATGCTACAGCTCTCTGGATACACTGAAGGCTTGTCAGGAAGGCATAAAGGAGATTACAGAGGATGAAGAACAGGAAAAATAATTGTAGCCATGTCCTTCTCCAGATCTGTGAAGGATCAGTGTGGTTAATAATTCAAACACCGCACAGATCCACAGAGGATGGCTGCACCATTTCTTTAACTTGCTTTGTAAAATTTAAAATGAAATTTAACTCTCACATGAAAAAGGATCCACAGAGCGCTGTTTGTTGAAATAACTCTGTTCCTTTGAACAGCGTCTAGTTCTCATAAGGGAAAACCCAAATTCATATCAACAAACACGTTTTAACTTTAATGTGGATCAAATTTGAGAGTTGGAGGAACATTAAAAAGTATTTCTGCTTATTTGCCTTCTTTCTAAAATTCCATTGTATTAATCTATTTTCTGTTATCAGCCAGACAGAGGGAGATGGAACTGGCAAGAACTCGAGGCCCTGATATATCACAGCGACTGCACCGCGACTCCACCCAACCTCCAACACTTATAACTGTTGCCTAGCTGCTGTGCATCTCTGATAAGATTGTTGTCTTATCAGAGTCAGATTTTTGCAAACCATATGCACACAAAAAAATTAACTAATCCATTAGAGCTGCAAATATGTCAAGAGTTGTTTGCTGCACATTTGCTGTAGGAGCACCGAAAAAAAAAAAGAAAAGGAAAAGAAATCCATTTAGTATGCTGATTCACATACTGTAATGGAAACCACTGGTTTTATTGAACAGACTCTGGCTGCAGAAATGTGGCAAAAAAAAAAAATCAGAAAGGTCAAGAGAGAGCTGTAAAAAGGTGAAACATCAGATTAACAGAGGGAGAGTCGATTGGCACCTCGAAATGAATTCTGGCAGCGAGAGTGTTCTGTGACTCCACAAAAACCCGAACAGCTGCCTAACTGAAAAAAGCTTGGATAAAAATGGTACCAGCATAATCATTCAGGTTTCATCATTCAAAGGACTGCATTTTATTCTATTATGAACTATTCTCTGCACATTACACACGGCCAGACGTGTTCAATGGCAGCCCAGTCAAGCCAAGGCTGAAAGCACAGAAGCCTTGGAAGGAGTTGACAGCTAAAGGTCAACAACTGGGCAGATGTGAATAACTGGGCTTGTTAAGAGTTTGTGTAGCAACATTAACCAGCTGAAAGAGCTGTGAAAGGTTTAGAGCCCATGTAAGAACACTGGCATCCTGACTTTATAGTGCACGGAGAGGGATCTTAGATGCCCAAAAATCACCTTCTGGAGGTGTGTCAACATTAATAACTCCAGTGAGTTATTAATGTTATAATATGTAAAAAAAAATGCAACTGAAGCATCCTCAGTGTGCACATGGATGTTAAACGGACCATCATTTTCAAGTTCAGCCCCAGAATTGTGTTTTTAATCCTGCATTGGCTTTGAGCCACAGGTATCGCAGAGAATGAAATAGGTGATGAGAAGGTGCAGAGGAGCTTCACTTACAGCGTGACGCTGCCATCACTGTGGTACGTGGAGACGATGGCGAGGACTGGTAATTTGCAGGCAACATTTCAAATGAGTCAGTTGTTCTTTTAATTAACTCTGAAAATGGGTCTCAAGGACACGTCACACACTTTGCCACTGGTGTAGCAGCTGGGCTGATTTTGTCCACACCTTTTTAAGTGAACTCTGGTGGATGTTCGGTAACTTTGAAATGTCCTTTCACTGACTTCTGCCTCCCCATCATCCTTTCATGAAATTGCTTTTATGGTGGGAGTGTTTCCACTCATCTGAAGTTGGACAAATCAGTTATGACACTAAATGTCCTTTTCCCGTTGTTTCAGTATTCTCACTAAAGCCTCATTAAATCCCCTTTGACTCAATGTTCATTTTGATGCCCATACAGAACCACTCAGGACAGAAGGTTTTTAATATTACAATAAATTAAGATTTGGAGAAAAGAGACAGCTCTGTCAGAAACACCAGGGCAGCAAATGATCAAAGACTTCTATTTAAACCGTTTTATGTTATATGAAAGGCTCTGTTCACAGGCTTGCTCCACAGAAATGAGAGCTTATGGATAAATTCCCCCAAGTGCTGCACAGACTTGCCAGAGGCATATTGAAGGGGTTCGGATAATGCGCAAGCCATGACATGGTTTTACCAGGCAGGGTAATAAAAGCTAAAACAAGAGCAAGGTGGTGTGGTGGACTAAAAAAAAAAAAAAAAAAAATCAAATCAACACATCCCGTGACAGCAATGCATTGCAGTTAGAATCACAGAGCAGTGGTAACACAATTATCGGGAAACAGAGGGTGAGGGTTTGTCAGGACGTAATGGTAGCTTACTTGTGTTGATTGCACATGACAGGTGTCTCTGGGATCTTTTTGCAATGATCACACACACACACACACACACACACACACACACACACACACACACACACACACACACACACACA
>JAVDPK010000717.1:2488-16333 GCA_034780415.1 Cichlasoma orientale
TGACTAATCGACTAATCGATAAAAAAAATGACAGATTATTCGACAACCAAAATAATCATTAGTTGCAGCCCTAGTGTCGGGCCTACTACCTTGAACAGGAAACGGGTAACTTGAGCTGGACAGGGTGCGCTGGAGTCATAAGCCTCCTGGAATAATCCAATATTTACATGCAATCTCAGCTGAGCGGGGCTGGACCTGCAGGAGAATATAAGTGGAGAGAGTACGGTTAGTCATTTATTATTTAGTAAAGCTAAGAGTCTAAAACTTTGCTAAGGAACAACTGAGTTTGCAAAGTTAAATACATCCCTCAGTGTGCTGGATAGGACCAACAGTGATAATTTACCTTTCCAGTAAGTGCCTTCAGGTTAATATGTAGTTTCTCCTGACAGGGCCCAACTTGTTCATTAACTTGAGAGCAAAATGTCCTCAGCATGATTTATTGGAAAGCTCCATATTAGATTATGAAAAATGCACATTGTGGCCTTAGGGAACGTACACAAGAAGCCTTAACATCCGCCATGCAAAAGTTGTCATTGCACTCCACAAATACAATACACACTACTGACGCATCTAATCTACATCAAGCACAGAGTAAAGCTGCTGTAGAAAAATATAGCAAGCAAAGACTAATGTTGCAGGTCTTTAAACTTGTTTAGTTTTTCGGTTATGTTTTACACAAGACATGAGACCTTTTTCTTTTTACTTTTATTTTCTGATCTAAATTTGTTATCTGATTTTTGGTGTTTATGAAGGAAGGAAAGAAAAGGAAGTATTTTGCTTCAGGTTCCCCCCAGACCAATGAGACATTCATGCAGAGTCTGGCATTAGAAATTTAAAGAGCCAGCATAAAGGCACTGAGAAGAACTTGATACCGTACCTAAAAATAGCCCTCTACTTATACTTATGGAAGTTGCTTAGTACATACTTCAAAATCTGCCATGACCCTGCACATTCCTCATGTCTCTGTTTTTTGGGCACAAACGCCATGCAATAGAGTTAATAAAAGCATCCGTGATGATGCCCACTGGTAGCCTTTAATAACTCCTTTAAAAGCCACAGCGGGTTTTCTGCTCACCAGTACGGCAGTATTTGAAAATTTATATCATGCATTAAATTACAGTTAGCACAGAGGCCAATACCAGTCACACCTAAAACATGCCTGTAGCTGCAGTGTTACTGGCCGATAGCTCCTTATAGAAAGCTGACCTAAATATTCTGGCATGGAGGGTTCTTGATGATCTGCGTGTTTGGTTTGGCAAAGTTTTTGTGTTGGATGCCCTTCCTGACCGACCCTCCCCATTTATCCGTGCTTGGGATTGGCATTACACCGACTTATGCCCTGACTTGAGTGTAGGAAGCAGGTAGGTATGCACTGGAGAGAAGAGGAAAGCAAGACAGAATACATGTGTGTGAATGAGAGGAAGACAGGTGTAACAGTGAAGACGCAAAGACAAGAGATAGTGATGGTAAATGAGTTTAAATATCTGGGGTCAACTATCCAAAGCAATGGACACTGCACAAGAGAGGTGAAGAAGAGAGTGTAGAGGGAGTGGAGACAAATATCTGAGGTGATTTGTGACAGAAGGACAGAAGCAAGAGTGAAAGGGAAGGTTTACAAGATGGCAGTGAGACCTGCTATGACGTATGGTTTGGAGATAGTGGCACTAACAAAAAGACAGGTGGCAGAACTGAAGATATTAATATTTTCATCAGGAGTGATCAGCATGGACAAGGTTAGAAATGAGTACATTGGAGGGACAGCTCAGGTTGAGCTGAATTAGAGGGCCAGTTGATGCTTTAAAGAAGGCCAGGGCAACAAAAAGTGTCCTCTGAGGACTGAAAATAGCCAGTTCATTTGTACTATTAGTATTCAAGACACCCTCAAAGAAAAAAAAATATGTCAGAGATGGATCAAATTTTTGCTAATGCAATATTTGGGCAAAAGGTTAGAAGATCACCAAAATATGCAGCTCACCACAGAAGTGTTTTTTGTGCTGTTCCCTGTGGATTAACCATGCACTGCCTGAGCTGCAATGTATCCTGGTTAAAAATCTGGCCAAACTTCTCCAGGTTGAATACTTCTTCTCCTGGAGGAACTTCTTTGATTGCAGCAGACATCAATGAATACCGCTGCAAGAATTCCCTGAGAAACAAATCAAAACAGTTCACAATTTAGTTAACTACAGCACAAGCACGGTTCCCCAGAGACAAAACAAAGTGCCAGCATGCCTTTGTGTGCCTTACTGTTGTTCAGTCGAGATGCCCTCCTCTCGGTTCTCCTCCGCTTCTTCGTATTCAGCTATCTTCAACAGGTCCTCCTCACATGCTGTTAGCAGCTTTCTCTCAATCTCTTTAGATCTGATGAAGAATGTAGAGAGATGTGTAAAGATGCTGCAGCTCCAAATGAAGTTAAATGGCAGTGAAATTTCATGAATAATAACCCACTTTTTATTGCTATTTATTTCCTTCAGTATTTGGTCAAGATTGTTCTTGTAGGTGACTGACTTTGTGGTGGATGGAAATGGTTGCTGTGGAAAACAACAGGTGATATTTAACATCCAAAGAGAGATAAAATATATATATATATTTTTTTTTTTACTGTCCTTTAGCTCAGCAAACTTATTTTCATACAGTCACAACTTTATGTACAACAAAGGCCAAGACATGCTTACAGTTTTTGACTGATAGCTCAGACGTCTAGGTGTACTAGGGTCTGAGAAGGTTCCCTTCTCTGGTGTATCTGGAGGTTTAGTAGCACGCTCCATCATCTCCTGCAAGGAAAGTAGCTGCTCATCCTCACTGCTATGCGAGCTTTGGGTTAGATCCACATCTACTGCAAAACTCAGGCCCAGATCCAACTCCACGTCTAAGGAATCTTCTTCATTCAAATGCTTTTTATCCCCTTCACTTGTCTCCCCCTCCACTGGTAGAGACGGACAACAACTGGAAGTAGAAGTTTGTTCAGCGACAGCACTGTCAGTCTCTGTAGCAGCTGAACTCACTTTGTTGCAGAGGAGAGATGGAGTTTGGTCATCCTTGAGCTGCCTGCATGAAGAAGGGTTAGGTCTGTTTTTGGGGTCCTTGTCTTTAAGAGAAGGCGTCATTAGGTTTTCCAGTTTTACCCGTGTTAACGTTACAGTTGGAAAACTGCCTAGCGTGTTAGGTACAGAGGAAGATGCTTCAAGAAGAGGACCAGTTACTTTGGAATTTTGAGGTTTTTCACACGAAGACTCAGTAACTGAGGTACTGGAGCTTGTTGCTTTGCTGGATGAACCTTTCTCTGGTGTTTTGTTTGATTCCCTATCTATCTTGGGTTTTGCAGTCTTATTTGAGGGGCTGACTACATAAGTCACAGGATCAGGGGTGAAAAGCTCATTGGCGTCATAAGGAACTACAGGTCTTCGTGAACGAGTTTTGCTCCGCTCTCCTGTCCGACCACTCAGAGAACCCGAACTTGGTTTTGAGGTTGATTTGTGAATGCTACTGCTCAGTTTTCTGTTTTCTCCCATGTGGTGACTTCTGCTTGGGGTCCTGACTGGCAAGACGGAGCTACTACTGGCAGAATGACCAGAGTGGTGACTGCCTAACTCAGCATGTGTAGAGCTACTAGTGTCCTTCTGAGGAACCTCAAAGGCTAACAAAGTGCTTGATTTATCCTTTTTATTTTTTTCCTCACTTGTCTTTTTCACACTTTCATCATTTGGCGTTAATGGTGATGTTATCTCCTTTAACTGCACTATATGATTCAGAGAGGAATTTAAAAATGCTTGCTTTGCCCCTGTTGACGCCGTTTTCCGTGTACATTCTTTGTGTGACGATGACTTGCAGCATGGCTGAGAGGGTCTGACAGCTGATGACAGCTCCGAGCTTGCTGATTGTCCACATGCCTGCTCTGCATGCAGATAGCCATCAGTGGTTTTCTGTTGGTTTTCTGACACTGAAGAATCCTTCACTGATGACTGAGGGACAAGCGCAGTGCAAACGGCAGGTTTTGTTGTCTCTGTTTTGTCTGTGTTTGCCCCCTGAGTACATGGTTTCTTGGGATTCTCTGAACAATATTCATACTCGCTGCGCCTCTTATGTGATGAGCAGTTCAAGTCCACTGCTGGAGAGAGAAAAAACACTTTGTGTTCACCAGAATTTATTATGCTTTTAACGGCATGCTTTAATCAGGTTAAGCCGATAAATAACTCACAATCTGGTCACAAAAGAATGGCCACAAAAATTAACTGGCAGATATTCTGATAATAAATCAATAATTCCTTTCAAATGAAAACACAATATACGTTTTATGATTCCAGGTTATGAAATTTAGAGTCGCAAATGTTAGTCATTGAAAATTACACATCTGAGGACACCATATTTGTGTAATTGATGCTTTTCTCCCACATATTATGTTTTATAACTCAGATGAGAAAATATTTGATCAATTAATCAACTAACAAACTAATAATGAAAATAACTGCCACAGCTTTGTTATGTCACATGAAAAAAGGTCACATTTTTGTTTTTAGCATGAAGCATTTCCTGAAAGTACTACAGGAGAGAAACACAAATGCAAATTATGAGGATAACCGATCACGATTAGGGATGTTTTTATGCCATAAAAATACTTAGTATTTATACTTACACAGTATATGGACAAAAGTACTGGGCCATATCTCTTAAACTTTCAATTCAGGTGTTTTCAGTCCCATTGCCACAGGTGTACAAAAATCAAACACCAAGCCATGCAGTCTGCCTTTACAAACATTTGTGAAACAGTGGGTCAAGCTAAAGAGCGTAATGAATTCAAAGATGGTACTGTGTTAGGATGCCACCACTGTAACAAGTCAGTTTGTGAAATTTCTTCCCTCCTAGATATTCCATAATCAACTGTAAGTTGTATTATTGTAAAGTGAAAGCATTTAGAAACCACAGCAACTCAGCCACAAAGTGGCAGTTGGCATAAAGTTACAGAGCAGGGTTGCTGAGTGCTGAGGTGCACAGTGCATTGACGTTTCCAACTCTCTTCTGACTCAGTAACTGCAGAGTTCTAAACCTCCATTGGCATTAACATCAGCACAAATACTGTGCGCTGGGAGCTTCATGGCATGTCATAGGTTTCAATGGGCAAACAGCTGCGTGCAAGCCTTACATCACCGAGCACAATGTCAACAACCAGATGGAGTTGTGTAACACGCACCACCACTGGACTCTGGAGCAGTGGAAATGTGTTCTTTGGAGTGATAAATTACATTTCTCTCTGGCAATCTGTTGGACAAGTCTGGATTTGGTGAATGACAGGAGAACGTTACTTGCTTGACTGCACTGTGCCAAGTATAAATTTTAGTGAGGAGGGATAATGCAGGCTCCAGCATGACTGTGCCTCGGTGTGCAAAGCAAGGTCCATAAAGCATGGCTGGAAGAGTTTGGTGTGGAAGAATCTGACTGGCCCACAAGGAGTCCTGACCTCAACTCTATTGAACACCTTGGTGTTCAGTAGAGTTGAATAAAGTGGTAAGGGGGAACCAACTCAGGATTAATGCCTGTGAATTTAGAATGGGATATCACAAAAGCTCCTGTGGGTGTGATCTGTAGGTGACCCAATACTTTTGTCCATTTAGTGTATATATTCTTTTCAATTTTTCTGATTTAGTAGAGTTTACTGAAAGACTAAAAATATAAAATTAATTTAACAAAAAACAATGTTGCTGCAAGAAGCCAATCTTACAATCAGACAGGTATCATCTGTTTTCATCACTAAAGACATTCCACATTTTCAATGTATTGAAGCTACAGGAGTTAAAGAGTATTTACAATATTACCTGGAATTAACTTTTCATTTGAAGGTGTTTGCTCCTGTTGTTGGCTCTACAAAAAAAAAAAAAAAAAAAAGTTAGTCCAAAGCAGTCGGATCCGGAAACAAATTGTCTTCAACCTGCCAGCTCCCTATTATAAAGTCCATGTAATTCCCGATTTGGTTTATGTGTACACAGAGTGTCCTATCTTCTTAATGCTCTACCTAGGTGCCACCCCTCACCTAGATTTCCAGCAACAAGAACCAATAAGAAGTAGATAATCTTCTGTTGCGTGCTGTATGTGAGATCGGGTTATATCAGCCCACATCCAAAGATGTATTCTCTTGACAATGTCCACAGTTCATGTGTGAAAACAGCTTAAGAGTTTTCAGCTCAAGATCTTCCAGCTTTAGCCTATTTCAGAAATCTGGATCATAGTCTCAGTATTGTGTTTATTCACAAATGTTTCACTTGTATGGAAAACACCCAAGCAGATACACGTTTACAAATAGGCATTACAGTAATGTTGAAAAATGGGAACAATCTCTCACAGTTTCTAAGTCAACAGTGGCTCTTCAATTGCTTTGCTTCTTTGATTAGATTATATATGGTAACATGTTAAGATATCTGTCTTTATTTAAAAATGGAGGAATAGACATATTCCTCCCTACTGATTGGTCTATTGACATAATAACAACCCCTCTCAGTTTGGAAATGGCTAAATAATAAGAGGAAACAAAATGACAAATAAGTCTGTTTAAAATGCAAAATAAAAAAAAAAAAAACCCTGTTGCCAAGGCTGACTACAACATCTCCTGCTCTCCCCAAACCAACAAAGCAGTGAAAAGGTCTCAGCCTGACCAGCCTGGCATAAGACAAGCAGAAAACCTCCATTAAATTTCAAAACTCCAAATAAACTTTGTCATTAAAGATACAAAAAAAAATTACCTGGCAAGAGGCTACAAAGCTATGCATGATGGGTAAATGACTACTGCTGGATGAGTAGATTTTTGGAGGGAGGTGGTAGACCTGCAAGGGCCACTGGCTAATATCAGGATACCAGCATTCTGAGTGTGAAGGGGACTGTGGGTGAACTTCATTGGGTGCTCTGGAGTTGAATGGTGGGGTTGTAACACTCACAGATGGTCTGTGCAGCTGGACCGTGCGTATAGAATATCCCACATCACTGGACTGAGCCTAACACAATGTTAAGAGCCACATCAATTCAGTATAACATAACTAATACAGATCATAAAAACACTTGACCAGCGCAAAATGTGGGTTTCACCTATGACCATATTAAAAAAATATTAAACAATACCTTATTTGATTCTTGTCTTTGTGTTGTTACAGTTTTGCTTCCTGAGATGGATGAAGTAGCCTTGGATTCAATCACTTGATCTCGCCCTATGTGGAAAGAAGGGGATTGGTTGACAGCCACTGGAAGCCGAAATGTGCCAAAAGATCCTGGCTGCTGATCTCCTGATATTGGCTGAGGGGCATTTGATGATATCCCAATGTTAATTGGGCTGCTTGAAACAAGCCCTGGAGGTTGAGCAAAATGCTCTGGAGGACCCAGCCTGTCCTTTGGCATAAAATAAGGTCTATTTGCTGGGGAACCAACATTATGTGGACTGCTTGAAACAAATCCTGATGAATGGATTGCTCCTGGGGGATGAGGAGTTTGCCAGAGGGGACCCATTCTGTCCCTGAAATGCAGCTCAGGTGTCTGAATTGGCAACATTCTTCTTGGTGGTGGATTAGAAAGCCGGTTAGGGACCTGAGAAGGCTTCATTGGAGTCTCCTGGTGAAACGATGTGTGGGATGGGGAGCGCTGCTCAACTACAAAGCCTTTCACTAAAGCGCAGAAGAAATATGAGGCATGCATTATGGTCTTATGAAGGGTTTGTTACATTACACCTTAAACATTTACTGTAATTACAAAGAAATATTCATGTATTTCAGGTCTGAATTTATGATAAGAGAAAAGCAATGGCTAGTTTACTCTCGTGTTTGTTTACTTTTCACAGTGATGCCAAAAAGATGTCTCTCTAACAAACTTATTTTTCTCCTTGTGCCCAATCCCTCCTAAAACTGAGCTGACTCGGTTGTTGATTTAATTGCTCATTAACAGCGCTGCTGCATTAAACTGCACAACAGTTGACACTATATAATTAAAACCAAGAGTTAAATGACAATGGATGACACCGTGCCTTTCTTTATTGCACAGTAAGTAAAAGTATGCACACAATACAAAACCTGTCACTTCGACTCACCTTTACTTCTCGGTGAGAAGCAATCTCCAAGTGCGCTGCAATAAAGACAAAGGGGATCCCATTATGTTTCGATTATCCAAGTTAGTCCGATCACCAATCCAACCACAACGATGCAGCTTCACTATACTTGTTCAAAAAAGCAAGGCGAAAAAGAACGCGCCCAACAACGCACGAGTCGTCCTTCCACAGCCAACAAAAAGGGAGACACCTGCTAGTCAACTTCTGCTTGGCTAATGGCTACCAATCACAGCATGCTACGTGAGGTGACAACATGAGACCAGCCAGAGCAAATATTGTGAAGCTTTGGCATGCCGTGATGTTGCGTTGACATCAAAAAAACATCTAATCGTCTCAAATTAACATCACCTCAACAGTGTCGCTCGAGAACCTCCATCACAAAAACACCGTTAATTATTACTACTTGAATATGCTAGGAGCTAGAAAAAAAAGATAGACAAATATGACAGCGTTATTCATTGCCGAATTGGAGCCGGTTTAAGAAGAAACAATAAGAGCTGTGAAGTTGCTCTTTTTACAGCCTACATACATGCCTGGCTGTAGCGAGCTAACCTAGAATAAAATGCATAATAAATATTAGCAAGACGTTTCAGGAAGTAATTTTAGCTAGCTGGCTAACGCGTGTGCAACTTTGCAGTGTTGTGCGCTTCAGAGTTGGTAGAGCTTCATACCGAGTGTCTCCTTGGTTTTCTGTTGCTTTCCTCATTTTGAGGACTGGGAAGTCTGTCTGTAACTACATACGGTGGCAGTAACACGGTACTGGTGAACCCCGGTGCAACAAACATCCTCTCCCGCTTGCAACCGCTTGGACTACTACGAACTGCATCATGGAACTTGGAGTTCAAAAGGGTTTCACTTTAAAGGGATATTTCGGATAATAAAGTCAGAATTTTTTTTCCGTAGAAGTCTGAAATATTTCTAAAATATAGCTGAATTTATGCATTAGTGGTCATTATTCACTTTCACTCAGCGTATTAAAAACTACCTGTAATTTTAAATTTGTTTGAGGTGATCATGAGAAAGGGTTCCAGAAATGAAAATATTTCACAAATGCAATATGTTCTTTGCATAATTGTTTTAATTCAACTACAGTAGAATGTTTTTGACTATGAACGGCCTGTTTGAGGTCATGCTGAAGCATCTCAATCAGATTTCAGTCCAGACTTTGACTAGGTCACCCTAAAACTTTCATTTTGTTTTACAGAGGTGAACTTACTGGTGTGTTTAGGGGATCAGTGTCCTGCTGCATAACCCAAGCATGCTTGAACTTTACAACACAAACTAATGGCCAGGCATTCTCCTTCAGGATTTTCTGGTACAGAGCATGGTTCCAGCAGTTATGGGAAAATTGTCCAGGTCCTGAAACAGCAATGCAGCCCCAGACCATCACAGTACCACCACCACCACGTCTGACTGCTGGTATGATGTTGTTTTTATGAACTACTGTGCTGCTCTTACATCCGATGTAACGGGACTCAAACCTTCCAAAAAGTTCAGCTTTTGTGTTGTCAGTCCACAGAATGTTTTCCCCAAAGTCTCGGGGATCATCGAGATTTTTTATTTTTGGCAAATATGAGACGAACCTTTGTGTTCTTTTTGTCAGCAGGGGTTTTCTCTTTGGAACTGTCCCATGGATGCCATTTTTGCCCAGTTTGTTTCTTATTGTTGAATCATGAACACTGACTTTAACTGAGGCAAGTGAGGCCTGCAGTTCTTTAGATGTTGTTCTGGATTCTTTGTGACTTCCTACATGAGCCATCGATGCGCTTTTGGGGTAATTTTGGTATGCTGGCCACTCCTGGGAAGGTTCACCACTGATCTAAGTTTTCTCCATTTGTGGATAATGGCTCTCTCTGTGGTTCACTATAGCCCCAAAGTCTTAGAAGTGGCTTTGTAACCCTTTCCAGAATGCTAGATAGCAGTGATAAGCAGACACACAATCTGAAGATTTGCCCATAATTTAACATTTATTAAATCAGAGCTTTCACGGTACAGTTACCCAGATAAATATGTTAGCGGTGTAAGACATAATGGGATAATCCATCCACACATTTTTAGCTGGCCTTAAACCAGCTGAAAGGCCTGCTGATGGGATAGGAGGAGAAGGAGGCACATGAATACTACAGACACCAAGAGGCAATGACAGGCCAAAGATGGCCAAACACAATAACAAGAATCTTGATTAAATTTAGACCTTTCGCCTTTATTCCTGTAATTAATGTTTCACAATATCACTGTCTAAACAGTGGATTGATCGGTGCAAAACACATAGCATAGCACCGTTCATAATGTGAAGCAACAACACAGACAGCAACGACATTGAAGGAGACAGCACAAATTACAATCATAGACAGGCAAAGTATGAGAAACGGACTGTTAGGACTGGATGTTGCTAACCACCCCATCCTGCTCTCAAGAGATTGTAAAATGTTATAAGTTATTAGTGAAATGCATATAATCAATGGTTTAACAATGACCAAAAAAATAAGTTATGTGCGCTTTGGTGATACTATTTATGTAAAAAAATATGGTAGATCTATTTTTTAAAATTAATTTCTAATAGCCTACAATATCCCAGTATCAAGTGTCACCCAAAGAAATAATAATGCCATCTAAGCAGGTTTAACTTCTTTACCACTGTCAGTATCTCACATAGACATAAAGTAGCCAGCAGTAGTATAACAAACGAGGCTAACAAAGACCTCAGCTCTTCGTGTAAATAGTGTTGCTTAACTTGGAATTCCATGTAGCATGAAATGCTTTCCAATTATAAGCAGCAAATGTTGTCACAGCGAAAGACTTGTTTTATTTGACAACAAAAGTGTCAAATGTGTTTATCTTATAATATTATATTAATTATATTGTAATATTTAGGCAACAATTATTCGCAATCTCTTGAGAGTCATGGCCCCCATGGCTCTAATAAATATCAGTCATTTGTTGTCTACTGCTCCCACGCACCGTGCAAGTAGACAACAACCTACAGTATATTCATCACATTTTACAACCCAAAATAAATCAGGATTTAGAGGAAACACTAATCCGAGGCAGGCCAGCTGTTAGGGACAACCTGTTCCATCGTGCACAAAGGGAGCTTTTGTGGCGTTTTTACTTCTTGGCCTTTCCCTGAGCAGCAACGGCCTCCATGGCTTTGCGTACAGTCTCCTCGTCTCCAAGGAACTGCATCGGCTTCAGTGGCTTCAGGTTCTTGTCGAGCTCATAGAGGATGGGGATGCCTGTTGGCAGGTTCAGCTCCATGATGTCTTCATCTGACATTCCTAAAAAAAGAAGAGCTATTCTGTTACACTGTAGGCTCCAGCCCCCCTGTGACCCTAAACAGGATAAGCGGAAGTGAATGGATGGATGGATGGAGGCTCAAACTTGCCAATAAGAAGTTTTTAGCCTGTTAGTGTGCTGTTTCACAGTTAGATACACCCCAGATGGTGACAGTGAAAATGTTTAACTCAAAGCTTTATAACAGAACTTCACAAAACAATGGAAACCGCTACGGTACATGGCTATGCCCATTGGTGTGTAGAGGTGCTACAGCAATGTACAGTATGAGAAAATAATGTGTTTTTTTGAACATTACAGCATCTAATTAGTGTTACTTGCCCTCCAAGTGCTTGACAATCCCCCTCAGACTGTTTCCATGGGCAGCGATGAGCACCCTCTTTCCCTGTTTGATCTGAGGGGCGATCTCCTCGTTCCAGAAGGGCAGCGCCCGAGCAATGGTGTCCTTGAGGCTCTCACAGGAAGGAAGCTGGTCCTCAGTCAGATCTGAGTAGCGACGATCCTGCAAACATGAAGATATCAGTGTGCAAATTAAATAACAGGACAAAACAAAGGCAGCACCTTTCTCTTGGGTTTGTTTTTTTAAACTTATTTTATAACACCACTGGGAAACTGAAAAGAAGACATTATCAGTTTATTCCAACCTTGACTGAACTTTGAACTTGAACCCAGAAGAATTCTTTCAGTCATATATTAACTCACACTGAGCTTGCTATTAGGCAATAGCATTAAGACTCCTATTGGCAAACACTAATGTACTACATCTCTGTGGTAGTCATGTTTTCCTTTGCACTGCTGTGTGTGCAAATATGTAAAGCATTTTGGTATTTAAGCTGACTGTGGTGGAGACAAAAAGACTGAGTCATATGGCATTAAATCCACTCTTTTCTCTCTAAACACTCATGCCATTTCTGCTGATTTCTCTCACACAGCTGATTAGGCCTGAATAAAGAGATATGTTCAAGTCGTGGCTCTTTTTTTGTTCGGTCTGTTTGGAGGTAGTTGATCAAGAAAGTCAATATGTACAAAACCACTTTCGTTCTCACATGTCAACAAAGCTCATTGATTTTGCACGTATATTGTCAATATGATATCTTACCTTGCTGATGATAGTGTAGTAGTCGTGGTCTGGACCCATTTGAGGAGGGGGGATGTCAAATGAACGCCTCCAGATCTTCACCTGAGCCTCTCCGTGCTTGGCAGCAGTCTCTGCCTTATTTAGCCCCGTCAGGCCTCCGTAGTGACGCTCGTTGAGCCGCCATGTCCGATGAACAGGCACCCACATCTGATCAATGCCGTCCAAGACCAGCCACAGTGTCCTGATGGCCCGCTTCAGCACAGAGGTGTAGCAAATGTCAAACTCAAAGTCAGCGTCTGTGAGATTCAAAAAGTTGGAGACACTGGAGTTTTTTGCCTAGTAAAATATATATTTCCACTGGAATACTTGCACAGTTGTGTAGTCATTACATTCATCCACTCTGTTAAGAATAACAACTGTATCAATGATAGCATGAAGAGAAAAAAGTAACCTGCGTCTCTGGCCTTACAGATTCCCCAGAGCTCAAGGTGAAGTCTCAAGCATACTTCTCCATTCATAAACCACAAGATGTTATCCACACTCAAAGGTATGGTACAGGTAACAAAATAGCCATTTATAACACAAACATGACTGCATGCAAAATGACTACCTTGATAAATCAACCAATGGCTGGAGCTCAGCAGTCTGATTTATTGAGGCTACGCTGAGTATAAATTAACAAAATGCATTACTTTGCAGCTTTTTCCCTTTGTTCTGCAGGCCTTTATTATCTCTGTTGCAGTATAACCACACAAAAGCACATGCTCAGGGGGCGGTCTATGACCTGATGAACGCAGAGCATGCGATTATGCAACTGCTGCTGGCCAAGAGCATGATACCACACTAAATGCAGGAACACATCAAAGCAGTCTCACCTTTCAGGGCCTGTCCTCCTCTTTTCGCCTCCTTTTCCCCGGTTTCGCTTAAATCTGCATCGAACCACCCACAGAAGCGATTCTCCTGGTTCCAGTTGCTCTCACCGTGACGAATCAGCACTAATTTGTGGGCTGCCATGTTTGATACAGATGTGTCTCAGTCAATCACTTAAATTCAATAAAAAATCAGAAGGATGCTGAGGATGCTGAATCGAGACCCCCCCCAACTCCAGAGACGCAGACGACTCCACTCGCTGCTGTCAAACCGTTTTATCTCGTGGATTGGCTACTCCCCCACTTCCTGGCTTTCACAACCAATAGGGTTCGGCAAAATGACGTCGCTTAAATCTCTCAACCAATGGCTGAGGTGGGAGTCAGCGGCGGAGACTCTCTGACCTTCATGTTGTACATTGTACTCTATTGATTTTCTTTAGGCTGTTTCTCTTTTTTCTATCTCTCTCTCTCTCTCTCTCTCTCTCTCTCTCTCTCTCTCTCTCTCTCTCTCTCTCTCTCTCTCTCTCTCT
>JAVDPK010000717.1:16426-36423 GCA_034780415.1 Cichlasoma orientale
CTATCTATCTATCTATCTATCTATCTATCTATCTATCTATCTATCTATCTATCTATCTATCTATCTATCTATCCAGTGTTTATTTTAGACTTTACACTTCCTATTCTATCGTAACTACTGTAAATAGGCTAGAAAGTAACATGATCCTTATTATAAATATTTATCTGTATCTATTGTTTACCTAGTGAATATAATACATTTAAAGGGAACTATTTTTATCAATACCCATTCCATAATTTTATTCTTTGACTCTACTAGAATAGCATCACGATTTATCTCAAACTGGGGCCTTGGTGTTAGCCCCTCTGTTCATTCACTGCCTCATACTTGGATTTGATTGTAGGAACATTTAAAAGATCTGTAAGTCAGAGATGTACTGGGGGCCAAACCACTGAAAGCTTTGCAAACTAATAGAATGATTTTAAATGTAATTCTATTTTATACTAGCCAGTGAAGTGACGTCAATACTGGGGTAATATGGCCACTAAGGACTCTGGCTGCGCCTACCCTTGAGGAACCCCTGACTGAATTTTTATTTGTGCAGATCTAAAACTGCTAATTGAAACATAAAAACTTCTATCCTTTAGGTATTGTGAGAGGTAGTCAAGAACCTGACCTGTTAAACCAACTGGAGTCTTTGAATTAAAATGTCAAATTAAAATGTCATGATCAACAGTGTCAAAAGCAGCAGTGAGATTGAGCAAGATTAAGACTGAAACTCTGTGAGTGACTGTTGATCTTCAGGTCATTGATGACTCTTGTAAGAGCTGTTTCTGTGCTATGATTTTTCTGAACCATGGTTGGTACTTATCATAAAGACTGTAAGTTGAAAAGGATTCATTCAGTTGTTTGTAAGCTTTTTTTCACATATTGAAAGAATGAGAGATTAGAAATAGCTCTATAATTATTAATTACCAATGGAGCCAAGTACTGTGATACAAGCCTTTGTAGCTTACTTCCTTTTACTGAACAGCATCTGGGTGGAGCTTCTATTCTACTGAATGCTGGAGGGAACCAAATTAGGTATATCCCCTCTCACTGACCAGGTTACAGGGGTTACTTGTACATATGCTCACCTCATCATTTCGTTATGTGTAATATGAACATCCACCATCGCAACAATATTTTTTCAGGATAGAAAATTAAGAAAATCACCTTAAAGTGTGAATCAGCCCTGTGACGCAGAAGTGTAGCAGTTACTCATTTTTAGCGAGGTTCTAAAGAACTAAAAGGTTGAGTAACCCTGTGTTTGCAAGAAAAGAGCAAATTTAAAACAACAAAGGGGAGCTGATATGAGAGATGGTGGCGTGACATATTGAATAAAATCTTATGAATAACAAATAAAACCAAAATCTGAGTAATGCATGTTTGACTGGTCTGTGAAGAAACTTCAGTTTTTCAGTGGCTTCAAATTTAATATAAAAAGTTTCGTTACAAAACCTGACCGAAACACAGCAGCATTTGTGTATAACCTGATCACCAGTGCTATGTGACAGTGTTTCAAAGAGTTTCTTGTAGTCTCAGGAACATCGGGTTCCTCCTTACAGTTGGGATGTCAGTGACACTCAGCAGTCACTGGTGCTTCTAAGTCCTCAGGTTGTTCTTGCAAAGCTTTGATGGGTGTTTAGGTGCATAATCCTGCTGCAGTATAAGTCTGTGAAGAATGGGGTGATACTACTTCTCCAGGCCTTGAATAAGAGGAGGAAAAAAAAGGAAAAACATCACTAGATTTGACTATATCACTGTATTTGATACATTGCTGTATTATTGTTTCTCCTCTTCACCTCCTTACATACAACCCCGCGTTACAGCTAAAAATCTTAGACTTGGATCAGTAAATGGGACTCTACTGGGTTGGAAACACTTATGCCTTGAGAACTGCCTTCATTCTTTGTGGCACAGATTCAACAAGGTGCTGGAAAAATTCCTCTGAGATTTTGGTCCATATTGACGTAATAGCATCACGCAGTGACATGGCATGTTATCCTGCTGGAAACATCAGAAGATGGGTACACTTTGGTCATAATGTGCTAGACATGATCAGCAACAATAACCAGGTAGGCTGCTTTGGCACTAGGGGGCCTAAAATGTGTCAAGAAAATTATCCCCCACATTATTACCCCACCACACAATAGTGTCCCAATTGTGCCTCCTTGTGGGTAAACCAAGTCATTGCTTGTGACTGCTGAGTATGCCTGGGTTAAAGCAAGACTTTATAACAGTGTATGAAAAGTTTAAGTACACATAGACTTGTGTGGAGCAGTGGAGTCTATTAGAAACAAGTCTGTGAGTGAAAACCCTTTTAATTTCACAATTAACCAGTCTGCTGAGTATTAATCTGAAGTTTAAAAGTTGTAAAACAATTTTTTTTCTTTTGCGTCATGTCCTGGCTATGGTTTGAAAGAAATATTTGATTTTTTTCCTTACAGAATCATTGTGATGTAACAGAAAGTGTTTGGATCTCTGTGTGAAACCTGTGCTTGGGTAAACTTTAGATAGGAACAGTTCAGAGCCGTGTGAGCTATTAACAGGGACTCCATGAGCCACGCTTGGAAGGAATGTTTGTTTTACATCCCAAAGTGCGTCTGTGTACACAGCATATAAAGAGCTTTAGGGCCTCAGGAAAATGAATCATCCTTGACATCATATTTTAATGATGTATGAAGGAGGGGTGAATAATGCAAGTTGGAAGTAAGAATCATTAAATGTCAGACAGGAAATTTGCTATTTTATCCAC
The DNA here is from genome assembly GCA_034780415.1 of Cichlasoma orientale. Taxonomy (NCBI): domain Eukaryota; kingdom Metazoa; phylum Chordata; class Actinopteri; order Cichliformes; family Cichlidae; genus Cichlasoma; species Cichlasoma orientale. Next base: position 19,164 of record JAVDPK010000717.1, read on the forward strand.
CCAGTGACGCAAAAAAAAAAACAAAAAAAACCCCTTCTCCCCTCCCTTCCTTTCTTCCTGACACATTCACTCTGCAACACACTCAACATCTTGACTAAGGACTGGCAGACTGAGGGAAGCTGTGGTATTTTCAAGGCTATAAATAGCAATTATCCTTTCCCACCACTTGCTGGCATTCCCCGCATACAACGCATGAACACTGTGAACATTCAGAAATCCTCTGGACAAAAACTGCTGTAACAGATATAGAATAAGAAATCCCAGTTACCATAGGAAACTAGAAACTGAAATGAATCACTGGCAAACAAGCCTTCCGTGCCCAGAACACTGTGTCGATTCATGCCTGACACAGACAGGAAATGTCAGACTCAGATTCTTGCTCAACCTTAAAGATATGCTTGCACATCTTCCCCTTTCACACTTTGCTCCCCCCCCCCCCCCCCGCTCATTCACTTGTTCAGTTGGCCTCCGTCTGGTTTCTCTGCCCCTCTTTCCCTGTCTGCAGCGCTGGAATGCACGTCTCAGCACTTGCTGATGAAAATGTGGTTAACAGGGCACGGCTGTGTGCTTTTGCCGGTGTTTTCGTGTTTCATGAGAGTACATGTAGCCTCCCAAGTGAGACGGGACGGCTGCCAGCAGGAAAGAAAGAGCCAGACACACTGATAGGACCGTTCAAAATGACTGCTTCAGTAAAGTCAGCATCACAGGCTACCAAATCTGGCCTGTGAGAATCTTTTGCCAAATCAGCTACTGAGATGAAGATCAGGACTAAGCTCAGTAAAAAAGAGCAGGATGTGGGTTTAAAGTGAGTGTTTTTTAAATATGAACATTTCCTTTTTATTAATGCTGAACATGGATAAATCCCAAAATGGTCAAAAACGAATTCCTTTTTTTGTTGCAAGTCTGTCTTAAAATAATACAGAAGGCATTTTGATAACTTCTCATATTTTCAGGATCTTTGAAAGTTAGAGATTTTCTAGCATAAAATTCTCTTGTGTTTCCCCAAACACTGTCTCCTTGCAGACCTTCCAGGTGGTACAGCATACAATGTGTTCATTTCAATTTAGCCATAAGATCTGAACTGAAGTTCCTGTTCATCTGACCTGGTAACAACTGCAGGTCTGAGTGAGAGATCTGCTTCTTTCCAGCTCCTTTGAGGAGTTGTGTTCTTTGGTAATCTTACCAGTGATTTAATTACAACCATATGACATAGTCATGTCATTGTTATCCATTTTTGGCCTTAATAACTCAATCTTAGATCAATAAAGTTTTTCACTGACATCAGTGCATGACAACAGTTTGTAACAGGACGCTGTGCTTCCAAGGAGGGGCAGAAAAACCTTTTATGACTGGCCTCTTGGAAACGGGTGGGAGAGCCCGTACAGGAAGAGTCTCTTTGGTTGACTTGCCAGAATAAATATCACACAGTTGGTGCTCCAGGGTATGGTCTGACTCTATATGTCCTTATATCAAAGGGTCTGGGTTTTCTTTTTGCCCTGGGTAGCTTAAAAAAAAAAAAAATACAACAACCTCACTCTTGTTGCGCCCACACCCTTAAGTTTCCAGTCTCACTACCTGTGATTAAATGGGTTCATTGTTTGGACAGTGGATGTAATGTTTACGAAATAAACTCACAATGGACTCATTCACAAAACTGCCAAATGTGAAAAGACATGAGATCTTCAAACTGTGGTCAGTGAAATAATGAAGAGCCTGTAAATGTGGCAAAGCTAAAAGGTTTAAATGTGGAGAATCCTTTTCTGACCTTAACTGTCAGCATCCGCTATAGCCGTGAGTCACCCTGAACTCAAATGCCTCTCCATGGTTACTTTCAGTATCAAACTGAAACCATGGTTTTGGTGCTTTGTTTAGAGTGGGCTGTTGTTGTGTGCTGTCTCCATTTGGTTGTATACAACAGTGTGTTCCCGCAGGCCCCGACACGTGGACAGGACGACGCTCCTGATCTCAGAAGGGGAGGGATGTGTGTGTGTGTGTGTTTGTGTGTGTGTGTGTTTGTGCACGCATGTGGAAGCGGGGGAGGTCTTTCCTCCTTTAGAAGTATGAGATTTATATTCTGATGCTCCAGCTGGTTAACATTAACCCTTTCACTCCTGCAGCTCTGGCCACAGATGTCACCCAAAATCAAAAGATATTTTTTTCCACTTCTTTTTCAGCACCTCCTTTTATGATTAATTAATCATTTATTTTTAAATAACGAATTTGATCGTGTTGCTGATCTGCATGGCTGTTGCCTTTGTTCTTACACTTGATTCTGAAATTTGGAGCTTTAATGACACAACATTTTATCCGTCGCGCTCCTTTCCAAGAAAAACTCATCACGGTCTGTTGCCAGCATGCGAGGCAAAAAAGCAAACACCAAAAAAGGAAAAGTCTGTTTGTGTTAAAAAAATTTGTTTGCTTTTTTTTTAACCTCATATCAGCAACAAGTATGCAGCATAATAACACAAATCTGCCTCTTTTTTGCTGGCTGTACAAAGGTGACCAAAAAGTTACCAGAATCCAATTTTAGGTGCTGTTCAAGCAACTTGTCTGCTGCATGTTTTTAAGAACTGCATGCTGACTGGAACAGATGAGACATCAAATCATCTTCTAGCTTCTTGGCTTCATTTTCATTGGCTGAATGTTAGCCCACCTCCAGAACCCCAACAGACTGTTCCGGTAAGAACAAGCCTCTTCCCAGATTATTGTTCACACAAGACTAAACACACACACACATACACACATTTTTTTGCAAAGCAGGATAACTCCCAGACAACAAACACATTATGTGTATCCTACATCGCATGCATTTCGCTTGTGCCTGCGTGAGTGACTCATTTTCTTCCAGAAACACATAGGTCTAAGGATTTATGTCTTTCATGTGGTTTTGTGGCATAGCGTGTAAATGATCCCTGCTGATTGGCTGATCCTTTTATCTTCCAATAGGAAGTTCTGTTGGTAGTCGGCTCTAAGTATGTGTTTCATTTGAAAAAAGGCCACAAATAGCTCAGTGCTGTGCTCGTTGCCCAGTTTTGTCTCCAAATTTAATTAAAACATTGTCCTCAAGCAGCTTATCTGAACGCACCGATACATGATCACAACAAAAGAAAGAGCTCACTGACTAGTGTTTATTATTAAAGCCTCTTTGTTGCTCTTCGGATTTACACAGTGAACTTGTAATAAAGGTTTTGTTCAGCATACACACTGTAGCACCAATCACATCCGTGTTGTGGAGTTGCTGTTGTTGTCACAACCTTGTTGTTGAGTATACAGCATTCTGACAGAAGGCACTGATAAAAAAAAAGAAAATTAAAAAATTAAAAACGGCACAAAACACAAACAGAGCTGGTAGGAGTGTTTCAGTCCACTTTTCAGTAACTGTTGAGTAAGAAAACAAAACAAAACAAGTAAACACATAAAAATATACTTTATAAAAAGTTAATGAAAATAAACCCTTTTGAAAACAACTTTAGTAATTCTATAAAAAAGTTTAAGATGGACTGTTAACCAGTACCAATAATAATCTGCAAAATGTAGGCAATGTTAAGGCCATTTCACGGTTACCACTAAATATACTGCTAGGCCACTATAACAAGTCCGTACATTAATATTATAATGATTCTTCATAACTACATAGGTTATTATTGAGCTTAAAAAGGAGACAACACACGCCACTTAGCCACCATACCAGCAGGTCCCTTTCATGTTAGCAACCATTAAAAACACACTGAGAAAACAGTGGCCGATTCGGTGTCCCCCCCACCACCACTGTGGACCGTTAAGAGACAGGAGACAACAGAGATTAGAGTAACTGTTGAGTGAAATTACAGTGAAGTTAACTATTCCGCATCTTGCCGTGACCACCCTAAAGCACCCGCATTGCTCAGTCTCCTCAGATAACAGTTTTCTCTCCTCTACACTTTCTGCATGCCCCATAAATAACGGACAGGAGGTAAGCCAGGCAGCAGAGGCAGGCGAACACAGCGGCTGTCAGGTAGACTTTGTACAGACAGAGGTGCTTGTACTGAGGCAGGTTGCAGAACGAGTTCCGATCGGTCTTGTAGATCATGACCCCTATGGCCGGCAGGTAGAGCACGGCGGCGGCCACGTCGTGCGCCAGGTTGGTGCACAACCAGCGCTCCCCTCCCAGCAAAGGCACGAGGTCCTGCTTGTCCAGCAGAGTAAGGAAGAAAAGGGCGAGGGTGCAGAGCCAGAAAAAGACAGCGACGAACAGGACGAAGTGAATGGACCCCTCGTATTTGTTGGCGGCGATGGTGACCCACAGGCAGGCTCCGAACACAATCTGCAGGATCCGACTGATTCCCAAAAAACTCCTGAGGAACTTCAGGATGTTCTTCCTCACCTGCGGCTGGGGAGGTTGGGGTGGCATCTCTCTCTCCTCCTCCGGTCACTCTCGTTCGCTTTTTTCCCGAACAGGGCGGGTGCTTTTTGCCAGCTGCAAACAGCTGGGGAAAAGATACGCAAACGGTGGAAATAAAGGCCTGGAGGGCCGGGTTTCTGGTGGGGCAACAAAGAAGCCAACAGCGGACAAGTACGGGAATAAAACGGGAACTCTCTGTTCTTTCCACGGCCCCGGAGTTTTGAAATGATAAATTTCTTGTGTGTTTCGTCTTTTCCGTTTCCTCCGTTGAATGTAGGGACTGTGACGGGAGGCTGAGAAATGGAGAGGGGGTGGTCTGTAATTCAAAGCCCGCTCCTCCTCTGCAGGACTAATGGACTCATGCCTTTTCACCCATCCGCTGCCGCACTGCTTAAATGTAGATTATGCATGTTTTTTCCTTTTTTGTAGATTATGCCTGTGCAAACGGCAACCCTGTATGCTCTAACGTCAGAGACAATAGACGGATGGGTAGCTTCAGCTGAACTCATGCATCTGCCAAGCGAAAGACAAAAAATCTCCTTGCGTTAGGAAAGGCATTCGGCGTGAAAATCTCCCGAATCAAAATATGCTGAGCCACCCGCTGTGGGAATCCCTCGTAAATAAGGGAAATCAATTTTCTTTATTACTATGATCTGCTATTTTTCTTCAACTTTGCCTTTCCACTCTAATCTGTCACAATAATACGCCGTCTGTTCCTATGGCACTACTGTTTACGAGCCCCTGCGTCACCATGTTTACGTGTGCAGGCGCAGGACTGTCACAAGTTACTTCTTTCTCGTTATAACTGACAGATGCTTCTCGTGCCAGCCTGGCTCATTGACGTCAATGGATTTCAGCGCGCACGCCATACGTGGCCAATAGGTGGGACCGATAACATGCCCCTCCCCCTTAAACCCGGCATTGGTGGAGAGTACAAGATATTTCAGTTCTTATTCGATTTATTTGTGAGTGACAGCCAGGTCGAGGATATTTATTGATCGCGGAGGCCGGGGAAACCTGGCCCTGCAGCCGCTGGTGTAGTTTGAGAGGAATAAACGCACTGATGAGTACAAGGGAGATAGAAGAAAAGTGAATATTTCTGTATCATCTTCGGGTAAGCAGAAGCTTTTTCATTTTCCACATGACACTCATGAGATTCTTGTTTGCTGCCTTTTACCCACAGGGCAATGAACGCAGGGCGGATTAGGCAATTATCTTTCATTCGCTGCATGCACGTTGCTTTATTTTATAAACTTTATTTCAAAGATGAACCTTTTTTTCAGAAGTTCCTGATTTTGAACGCGATCCTGTAGGCGCTCTGCACCAGTGAGCTGCAGCTGTTTGTTATGCAAACGGTAACCGGAGCTAGGTTAATTAAAGAAGCCAGTGACGTTTGAGTTAGTAACCTACTTTTAATGCAAATACTAAATGGCTCTGTAGATGGGCGACGTTGTGTTACAGCCACATACCGCAGTGACATTGTTAAGGGGTTGCTCACAGTAGCTTCCAGTATGAAGTCTTGTTTATAATCTGGCCGTGGTGATTCACAGAGTACAGGAAACTGTCAGGGTTTCTACAGCGCAGTTATTAAACATGTAGAACAAAATAGTTATTATATAAGAAGGAAAGCAGACGAGGACCTTTGCAGAATGAAACTTAGCTCAAGAAATGTGGGAAACTTCCTTCCTGACCAGTGACTGATATATATGGCACATTAATGTTAATAAATAATGCTGGACTTAAACAGAAAATGCAGGTTGGATTAGACATATTCATATTTGAGATGAAGTGCAGGTGAAAGCTGTGTAGGAAGGTAGCAAGTAAACCTTTACTGAGGTCACTTGAATGAATGCACCACTGACCCACATACCTATGTGGTAGTGTCCCAGAAGCATACTGGATGTGAAAGACAGGACAAGATTACCATCTGCAGTCTAATGGGCTTTGAAGTGCAGCCTGCCACTCACTTCCTAAAGCAGGATTATAGAATCAAACTTCAAGACTCACAGCTGACTGCCAGGTGCTCTGACAGCTGTAGGTGGCCACATGTCCTGCCCCATTGTGCTGCTTTTTTTTTTTTAATATTAATTTAAGATTCTAAGGGACCCTTACTTTATGTCAGAGCTGAAACTCTCCATTGCTTCTCCACAGCATAGACCCCGTGTATGCCACCTTTTCCCGTGTTTCTCTGGATGGATAGTGGACCCGTCTCACCTTCTTCTTCCATGTTGGCGGGCCCTTCCTCGCTGTGGCAGCTGGCTGAGAGGAGGAGCAGGAAGGCCGGTTCAGCGAACATTTTCAGCAATGTGAATCTGTGGCAGCTCCAGAGGCTCTTCCGGGCAGCGGGGGACCAGGATGCGGAGCAGAGGGCCCAGTTAATCTGGGGCCATAGAGATGAAGCTGAACTTGCTAAGGCCTTAATAGGACTGAGGGCTCGAAGCCACCACAGAGGGCTGAGGACTAATGGAAGGGATGTTCTGGGCTCACACTGGTTGCGGGCCTTCAGTCACCTCAGGTAGAACCACTGCTAACTTAACACATATTCACAAAATTCAACCTTTCAAATACTTGAATCTATAAGCAGTTTGTGTTTCTCAGGATTGGGGAGAACTCATCAAGCAGCCAGAGGAAGGATCCCAGCGAGGAGAGTGATTCTGAGAAAGGAGCACAGAGCAGTCCAGAGCCCCGCAGACATTCCTCTGCAGGAACAGGAAGAGTAACAGGGGCCTCAGTGATACTAAATGAGAGTCAAGACCCTGCAATGATATCTGAGAGACCAATCAGAACCAGCTCAGGACTGAGGAGAGGAGGGGAGAACAATCCAGAGAGATACCTTCACCGAATACTCCATTGACTTTGCAGTCAAAACTGGAAGAAGGTTAAATTAAATTCTGGGAAATAAAACATGGGCACAGATAAGGCAGTGGCAGTTTTAAGTGGAACTGTTAGCGGAAAAGCTTCTCATAATACCAAAGTGTCTTATTGGCAGATGCCCGGGAACTGGAACTGCCTGTGACACATGTTCACTACACCTCCGCTTAAATATTTCAGCACAAACCAGTGACTGGCCGAAGGTAACGGACAGATTTATATAATGAATGCCTCTCAATAACTGTCTTATGTGTTTTCTTAAATTCTTCCTACCAATGACGCTAACCAGGCGTACCAATAATTTGTTATTGCTGATGTGAGTTAAAGTTGTTTCCAGGTGGAAATCAATATCTGGACAATACATTCTAAAATGATTTAACTATACTGAAAATTCATATGCATGCACTTTATGTACAATAAAAAGACATACATATTTCCATATAATATACTTTATATATACGTATAGCTATACATTTATGTATATTTGCTTGAAAAGATGTTAAATTCCCACCACCGTTTACAGGCAGAGATGCGAAATATGCTCGAGTGCCTAGACGCTGTTGATGGTGGAGTAAAAGAGATGTAACTCTTTACTTGAAAGACTAGGATCAGCCTGCGTGATAGGGTGTTGATAGGCAGATAGCTGGTTGCATAATTTTAGGCGTGAAAGGCTGATGTACATTAAAAAGTAGCCTCGGCAGACTGATTAGCTCAGAGACAGAGCCATCAGAAATAAACGGAGAGACAAATTCTGAAGGGAGTGGTTAAGCAGATCAAAGTGTAAAAATTAGAACAAAGAGCAGAGATTCCTACTGTGCTGAACTGAATTTTCACCAAAGCTTAATTTGTTTAAAGTGTCAGGTAGTCAAAAATAATACATCTTGAGTGCAGTGCCTCACTGCGCAGGGAAAACGAAACTTGCAAAAGCACTGCTCATGCTCACAGTGAGAAAACCCGCTGCGCAGATGAATGTAAAACCTCGTCAGCTGGCTGGAAACTTGAGCTGTCATTTTTGAATTTTAGAAATAAAGCGAGTCTTTGTATTTTCTGTCTGGTGTCTTTTTTCTTTCTTTCTTTCTTTTTTAAACATTGAGTCATAGTCATAGTGTAGTATAACTGACATTGCTGGAAATGAATGTGCAGGTTTTTAAGAATACACGATGGTGCAAGTTCACACTGATGTTCATACATTTACAGCATAATTCTGTATAAGATAATCATCATATACACTCACTGGTTATTTCATTAGTTAAAAATTGCTGATCAAAGCCCCCTTTGGCCTTCAGAGCTGCCCTCAATCTTTGTGGCACAGATTCAACAAGATGCTGGAAACATTCCTCAGAGATTTTGGTCCATACTGGCATGATAACATCGCACAGTCGCTGCATATTTGTCATTCCACCACATCCCAAACACGCTCTATTGGACTGAGATCCGGTGACTGTGGAGGTCATTTGAGCACAGTGAACTCATTGTGATGTTCAAGAAACCAGCGAGATGATCTGAGCTTTGTTAGATGGCGTGTTGTCTTGCTGGAAGCCATCACAAGATGGACACACTGTGGTCATAATGAGATTCTTCTTCTTTTTCTAATATTCTATTGTCCAGTTGTGGTGAGCACATGTGAACTGTAGCCTCAGTTTCCAGGAGTGGCACCTGGATTGGTCTTCCGCTGCTGTAACCAATCTGCTTTAAGGTTCAAAGGTGTTGTGCATTCAGAGATGCTTTTTGGTTTTTAATGAGTGGTTAATTGACTTACTCTCAGTTCGAAGCAGTTTGGCCATTCTCCTCTGATCTCTGGCATCAAGAAGGCATCAAGTTTAAGGTTAAATCTGGTGCCCCAACAATCCCCACCATCACATTCAATATATCGCATATTTGTTGGCATTTTTAACGACAGCCGGCAAAGCTACTATTTGAAAACAAATGCTGCCCTCCAGTGGTCATGTGTATTTGTGAGGGCAGTATTCATGTCGACTTTCAGCCACTAGATGGCACAAAAGGTTTTATTTTGTGATTGAAGCTCTGCACTGAGTAAGGTTGTAGCACTCAAACTTGAATTGCAAAGAAATCTCCACATAAAAATGTATTAGAACTTAAAGTCTGGCTAATTTTATTAGACAAACAGAGGATCCTGTTGTTCCAGGTTTTAATGGGGGAATGTTCAAACTTCCATCCTATCAGGTGCTCATTTAGGCTGCTTAGAAGAAAAGGCGCTACAGAGTAGACCAGGATACAGGAAGAATAGTTGGACCAGATTTACGCTGCATCCACCAGTTGTCCTCTTCGCCTTCACCCCCCCCCCCCCCCAAAAGTCCTCCTGAGGCAAAACTGAGGCATCTATGGGGCTGCTTCAGGAGGAGCTGAAACCTCAGCTGACTCCTCATCACAGAGAAAGCAGCAGTCTGGCTCACAGTTAATCCTCTCTTCGTTGAACTTCTCACCTTGTTGTGTTAAAATGAGCTTATTGCACAGAAAACTTTAGTACCCATATAAGTTTTCGTAGCTTTTCATTTACTACCTAAATCTTATGACTGTAAGGGGAAGGTGGAATGATGATCCAGCATACAGCAGGCGCTAGATTTAGTGGTTTGCTCACTCCTCAGTGCTGCGGTCATGTATATGGTCATAGCTATAATTTTTATGCAGAAGCGCTCACTCTGCTGAAAAGGTATTAGTGTAATAATGGAGCAAAACCCCAAAGAAACCACTTGACTACTCAGAGAAATAAATGAAAACGGCACATTGAGATGTTCGAATTGGTATATTTAGCATCTAAATCTAGGTTAAATTTTTAAAAGAGTTGCAGAATACAATTAATCATGCTGACTTCTCCATTTCTCTGCTAGTTATTGCAATTCTGTACACAATAGCAATGTGGTGGCAAAGTCAGATTCCTTTGTGGCATTGTTTCCTTTTAGGCAACATGCACAACGAGCAGTTTTCTAAGTTATGTGCATATAAATGAACATCTTTATGCTTCCTAAATTCTGAGTCAAATTTAGCAGCTAATGAAAAATGACAGAGAAAAGGCTTTTCTGTGCAACGTTTCAGGGCATTTGCAAATGGCATGTATTTTTGGCTGTACAGAATGTGTTCAGGTTGATGTTATGTATTCAGTTTTCTTATTGCCAGTGTTTGCACAGTCAGGTATTCACATGTTTCGCTGTCCACCCAGAAGCTGCTCAGTCCACAAACATTTCAGATGCATCGCACTGTGATTCTTCCAGGCATTTATGACAAATCTGTGCAGCCCCGTTTCAGTTACAAATTGTGCATAAGTGGGTGCATGCTTTACTTTCTCCTTTAAAGCTGCGCTTCCATTACTGACATTACATCTTGATGCAATCCTGTTTTGGGGTGATCATGAGCTGGATTTACCTGCAACCTGTCTCCTATATCTGCCAAACCGCTTTATGATTCTCTTCCAGCAGAAACTCAGACTTCAAACGTGTTGCCTGTTTTTCTGCATTGCTTTCCAGACATTTTAGCGAAGAAGAGTCAACGCAAAGCTGCCAAAAGATGAAGAAAGGGAAGAGTGACAGGTGTATGGAGAGCACGGGGAGCAGATCTGATTTTCAAAAGGGAGAAAACAAGCTTATTTTCCACCCTGTTTTTGTGTGTCTGCGTGTGTGTGTGTGTGTGTGTGTGATTGACAACGGAAACCGTATAGACATTTAGCACAGGCATAGATCTGAGAGTTGAATGTGTCCCTGCTGCATTATAATTAGAGCACGGAACAGTAATTAATGAAATGATATATACAGTACATGCTCCTCGCGCTCTGATAATAATCCCTAACACACACACACGCACACACACACACAACCTCTGTGCTGCACTCTGTCTTTGTTCACAGAAGAATCACACATCACTGCGGCACAGCACTCATTGTTATTCCTTCCTCTGTGTCATTGTGCGCCTTTGCTCTTATTCTCAGTACTGTACCGCCTCACGCTCTCGTTCGCTTCCGCAGTCTCTAAACACAGACATGGCACTGTCTCCTTGCTCCCTTTGAGCTGAACACAAAACATCACACATGATTCAACAAAAGTGTCAGCGCCTTTTCGGTTTGCTTAATTTAAAGGGGCTCGAGTACATAAACACTTTCTGTAACCTTCAGAAATGAAAGCCGCTTTATTGAAGTGGAGGGAAGATCATTTTCTTGAAACCACAAAAGGAAAACTTGCAGAAGCACCGGTTATGAAATCAAAGTTCAACCTCCCTCACCGGCCACTTATATAAAATGGACTTCATCCTCAATGCCTCCAATTTTTTTGCTCAAGGTCAAACTGCTTTCCACATCTGAGACCTTTTGGGTCCGCCTTCATGCTTTGCTGCCTTCAGGGCTGTTCTGGGCTGTGGAGAAACGCGTAAAGCCAACTTCACATCACATCATATAACATTGCATTGCCCATACCGGCAGAATGAACAATTCAGATCAGCAGGGGCAAAGAATAGCTTTTAAAAGCATCCTCATACCTGAATAGGTAAGGTCACATGTCAGGGGACTGCGCTGCACCTTTGTTCTCTGTCCTGCTTTCTGAACCCACATTACACACAGCAGTGTTTTGTTTACAGCCCAAATCGGGAAGAGTTTTTGGTGTAGTTGCCTGTTTTAGGTTCTAATTATTATGCAAACAAGTATTATTACAAAATAAATAAGCAGTTCTATGAAGTTTTAATGCGGTATTCTCTGTTTTGGTTCAAAAGAGTACAAAATAAAAGAAACACCTCTGATGTTCATCACATTTTTTAAATATATTCCTCACTCATTGTTTTCCCTGGATCTTGGTGCCGTGTAAACACATCTGCCTAAGTGTGTCACTGCTGGTTGGACATTTATTGTGACATCCGGTGCAACAGTAAGACAGAACGAGTGAGAAAAATACATTACACACCTGCAAACCTATCTGGTTTGTGCGTCTTGCTAGAAGGGCTTGCAGCATTTGCAGTCCTCATATAGCTTTCCACATTCAAAAATGAAATTTTGAGTAACTTACGTAAGAGACCGAGTCCTCATATAAGTGACTGAAATGACAGAATTTAGAAAAAAGTCTAAGAGGATAATAATGGTGCAGATAATGGTAGCACAGAGGAGTCTTCATATAAGTAGAGTGCATGATTTATGGCTGGGATGGTGCTACTCGAGCTAGAGAATGGCAGAATACACTTTCACTTGGTGCCTGAGCCATAACACTTTTAGTTCAAACTAGGTTAAAAAAAAAAAAAAAAAAAAAGAGGCTTGCAGCCAGTTTGCCTTTGTATTTCCAAGAGTTGGTCACGAAACATAACAGTGTCGAGTTATTTTAGTTAAATGCAAACTTCATTCCTTGGTGTTTGTTTTAGTGGCAATTAAAACCATTAAATGTTAAATAGCTCATACTGTGCGCATGCAAACACTGCCAGTGGATTCAGTACGACCTGTGCGAAGCAACGCGGGAGAAAACCCTCGTGTCCCCTCAACTTAACATCTTGCAACCTTGATTTATTCAGAGATCTGGTTGCAGGGGGTGGTTTATTGTGATTAGGAATAACATCATGTGCAAAGAAAGATCAGATGATTAAAGTGGGACTAATTTTATATTAACATGTACCACTGGGTTGGAACTAAGAGGGAAAGCACATCTGAATAATTCAGTTCAAAAGAGACCTCTGAGCCAGTGAAATAGCATATACACGGTAACCTTGAGTTACTGAAGAAAGTGGTAAGCAGACTTGCTCACATATCACACATCCACGTATGCAAACTCTGTGCTTTTGCACGCGCGCACCAACATGCATGGGTGCACAAACTTAAAATTATGCATCTAAGGGCCCTAAGAGAGTTCAGTCTTCCTCAAGCTGGGTGATAGCTGTTAAACATGTGACAGAACACAACATCGGACAGGACAGGAGTTTGTTCAGTGACCTTTTTTTGAATTTCACAGAGTCTGTCACAGCTCAACACAACCTCAGGGATGGAGGTACTATCTAGCATTAAACGCACAGAGGTAAACACACACACACACATGCGGCTGCTTCCTCACAGACCAAGCAACAAAAGAAAAAAGAAAAAAACATAAACATGGAAACTAACACAGCTCTGCGGTGCTTCATTGTAAGTGATAATATGGGTTTTTTAAAAAGGGGAAGTGGTGCTGAATAGCTGAAATAAAAAGTGCTTTACAGGCTGACAAAACTGATTTAGTGGCATGGTTCAGTTTCACTGCTTCTTTTTCCCCCCAGTATATTTTTATTGGAAAAGAATAAAGTACAAAAAGAGCAGCTCCTGTGAGAATTTCAGTTTTTATTGATCCCTGTTCCCTTTTTCCATTTCCAGCCAATACACCAGCAGGCAGTACATGGAACCAGTGCAGCAGTTATTTATGTCTAGCCCACACTCTGAACATCCCAATTCTGGGCTAAACATAGCAGTGACATACATATTACACAAGGACAAGGATGCAAAACCCCCCCTGAGAAAAACAAAAACAAAAAACAAGACAGTAGGTACAAAAGGTGTTGATGCTGATGGTTCAGCGGATTTATTACGGTCATTTTCTGCTGTGTTGCTGTTATGGTGTTTATTGTAACGCTTTCTGCTGGTGGTGGAAAAATTCACAACATCAGCCTCCATCCTACACATCCACCTGGAAGCTCCAACAGACACACAAAACACATTTGCATGTAAATTTAGCTTTATCCTAGTATATCTATGGTGATTCTGCAACTTTTGCATCATCATATTTTCAGTGTTTGGTTCAGTTTTATGTTTTTTCCAAAAAAACCTGAAAAAAAAAAGACTTATGACCATATGACCATTATTTTAAGAGGGCGACGATAAGCTAATAAAAAAACAACCTGAGCAACTGAACTGTAAACACAATAGGACAAGCATACAACTCGAGATAGAACATGCATAACACTTTAACTAACGTCCACAAGCTCTGCTGCTACAAACAAAGGATCATCCCGGACAAGCACTCTTAGGATGCTACAATATTAATGCAAGGAAGCAAACAGGTGTTTGCATTATTAATTTATACAGGAGACTCCCGTGATTCAAAGCTCAGTAACAATGTGGTGGTTTTTCAAAATTAAAATTCCAAATATTCTGGATCTCCTTGTGCTCCCACTTTGCAATTATATTAATAATTCTGAGTAAATAAGTAAATGTTGGTGTAAGAAAATCTCCTGAGATGGCATAAATACACCCTGTTAACCTTACATGCTCATATTTCATGCCCTTACAGTATGTTCCAGGTCAAAATTGAGCAGTGCCAAGAATTCCCTCATAATAAATGTTTATACCAAATTCTAAACTACAGGTGCATTTAGAATGTATAAATAGACTATTTTACATTAATAAATGGATGATTAATCCTTAATTAATGCTTCAGAGAGCAGGGAGATGTTTTTTTTTTTGTTTGACCTAAGACATGAAAACATAACACTCATGATTTAATTATATTTTACTGAAAAGTGAAAATGGCATGAATATTCTGGAACTGTTGGGACTTATTATATAACCATGTATAATGTTACAACCTGTCCTCATCGCTATATCATAAAAAAATCCTCATAACTATCATCTATCCATCCATCCAATCATTTAGTCATTTCATCATTTAATCTCAGTTCAGAATAAATGGATTCTAATTTGTTTATGTTTGGATTTCTTAATTTGCAGGTGCACATGTAATGTACTCGCATTTAAACCACTATTTTCCAGTATTACTGACCACTCAAAGTCAGTAGGATTCCACCCAGTGAGATGACAGTGCTAATCCCCTTATTACAGAGCTCATGTCTGTGTCAAGGCATCCTCTGCCAAGGCACATTCTGACCTCTGCATGACCTCTGCACCTTATGTGCACCATACACGTTCACTCTTATATTTTACTATTTCAGTTTTCAGATTCCCCCACGATCCTTCAAAGACCAGCAGGTGCCTGTCTCTGCGGGAACATGGGTAAATGTGGTTGACGCACAGACAGTTCTCATGACAGCGTCAAAGTCCCTCTTGAACTCTGTCATCACTGTGTCATAAAAAAATAGACACAGACATAGCGTGTCCCTAATGCCCTAATTAGCACATGAGCATTCCAACCCACTACATCAATGCCCCACACTTTTAATCATGTTTTATCCCCACAAGTAAATTCCTCACCTATAGGTAGCTACATAATAAAGGATGATCTTGAAAACTTTCCACTAATTTCCCACATTAGAACAAGAGCAAAAGCAGTCTGTGCGCATTCTGCACGACATGCTAAGGAAACGCTCCAGAGGACGGAGGGCCAAGAAAAGAAGCATGTTAAAGGGTTTCCAACAACACCTTTGAAGTTGCTCTGTAGCTCCCAGGGAGGACGTGACAGAGGGCTAAACGAATGATATCCTTAATGGAAAAAGACCCCCGAAGCCCTCTAAACCTCCTTGATCCGATGAGAGGACACAAAGAACGTGTGTGGCAGATAAAACCCTGCACCTTTACAGACGTCTCCCTCCCCATCACTTTGCATTCAGATTAGTCTCTTCAAAGGGGCTAATTCAAACACTACAAATGCAAATATGTCTGAACACAGCTCCCCGCAGGCATTGTCACTTTCAGAGGGAGAACTTATTTGAGGTGCAGAGTAGAAAACGAGGGGTAGTTGGTGCCAAAAATGGCTTTAAAACAACAATGAACGGCCTAGGTTGGCAAAATGTCACATATTATATTGCAGATATAATTGGTTGTGAGCGCTCTGATGTGCTATGAGGGGGGAAAAAAAAGTGGTCAGTATAATAAATGACTGACAGACGAGGGCTGACAGTCTGCTGTCAGCCGTTGTTATTATTTATCAGGATTTAGAGCTGCGAGAGTTTGTGAAAAGGTTTAAAAAATCAGCCGAAGAGCCGGGGAGTGATGTCCCAGCTCAACCCGCATCACCTTCCATGCACCTGGTTTAATGCATCAGAACTCTGACCTGTCATGATGTGTTATGATAGGTTTAAGATGGCTCTAATGGGTTCTTGCATTAATTATGAAAATTACTCTATCATTCTGCAGCTCTCAGCGAGCTGCTCAGATATCAGGGCATTAGCAGGAGGATGTACAGTGTGAGATGAGGGCTAAAGAGGTGGTGGGGGTGGTGTGGTGGTGGTGGTGGTGGTGGTGGTGTCATCTCACAGTGCTTTCAGTGTTGGTAGATTTTCACCATAAGTAGCTATCAGCTTCTCTCACCTCGCTCTCCTTCAGCCCTGAAGAGGTTCGCAGCATTTATTTCAGTTCATTATGAAAATGTCTATTTATTGGCTTCAGACCAACTCAAGCGATAACTCTGTTGCCGCCTCACTTCAAACATCACTGCAATTTCTTTTGCTTTTGAAAAGTAATCAGATTCCCCTATTTCAGAGCCATTCAGAAACCAATCACGTTTAATTCAGTCTGTCTAACCTACAAAGTGAACCTTTTGTGATGGTTATTGAATGTTTTTGAATTGCTCTGTGAAACACAATAGCGTTCGACTAATGGCATCTTTCACACAGTAATAAGCAGGCAGCTGATGAGCAGAACACAATTACCCAAACGACAAGTTGCATTGATTAGTTAATAGCAAGCTTACTTAGGGCTTCATAATTGGTGATTTTCACACATCACAAAAATGAAAAAAGGAATGAAGTGAGAAGCCTTTGTGCTCTACGTGTGAAAGCGCATAAAAAAAAAACACGACTGAAATGAAAAAATATGATTAGAAGCAGAATTCAGAATGATTGATTTGATGGCTTTGTGTTCAGAAAAAATAATTCACATGTCAGAGGTTCAATGCCAGTCAGCAGTCAGTTTAGTGTCACTTCAAAAAGTGTCCTTGGGCATGAGAGACAATCAGTGCGCTCAGTCACCGATCGTACAACTGCATGTTACAAAATACTCTGTCAACAATGTTAAGTGCTATGAATAACATTTAAAACACACGCACACACACACACACACACACACACACACACACACACACACACACACACACACACACACACACACAC
>JAVDPK010000717.1:36503-50434 GCA_034780415.1 Cichlasoma orientale
ACACACACACACACACACACACACACACACACACACACACACACACACACACACACACACACACACACACAAGCTTTAATTCACTGGGTTTCACAAAAAAAAAAAACATTTTCAGAGGCTCAAAAGTAATTGGACAATTTACTGACAAGGACAAGGTACAATTTACTGTCATAGGGCGAGAGGCAGGGCACTCCCTGTACAGGTCACCAGCCTGTCACAAGGCCGCCTGAGATACCACAGAAGGCAAATAAAGTGTATGATGAATTATTTCCATGGTTATGTAAAACAACTTCTCAACATTTAACCGAGCTGAGAACACTCTTGAGGAGGAAGGCGTATCATTGTCAAAGTCTACAATCATGAGACGCCTTCATGAATGAATAAAAAAAACACACTCAAGAGCAGGAAGGCCAGATTAGACAAGAAAACATCTATAGGAGCCTGCTCAGTTCTAAAAAAACCATCTGTGGACAGATGAAACCAAAATGAACTTGTACCAGAATGATGGGAAGAGAGAAGTATGGAGAAGGAGAGAAACAGCTCATAATCTGAAGCGTTCCACATTATCTGTCAGACATGATGGAGGCAATGTGACGGCATGGGCATGTGTAACCGCATACTGCAAAAGAAACCAAAGAGTTGCTCAAGGCAAAGAAATGGCATATCCTTCAAAGGCCTGATCTCGACTTATCAGAGCACGCTTTTTAGTTATTAGATACACAACTGAAGACAGAAAGACCCAAAAACAAGCAGCAACTGAAGGTGGCTGCAGTAAAGGCCTGGCAGAGCATCCCAAGGGAAGAAAACACAGCATCTGGTGATGCCCATGGGTTCAAGACTTCAGGCAGTCACTGACTGCAAAGGGTTTTGATCCAAGTATTAAAAACATATAAGTATAAATCCTCATATTTAAAAGTATGTTAGTTTGTTCAATTAATTTTGAGCCTCTGAAAAGAACATTTAATGTAAAAACTGTACAAGTCTGCACTTCAATCACATCTCGGCCAAAAACTGTGTCTTTGTTGGACAAATTACAAACCTAATAGTACTTGTGATTTCAAAGCATCTAAAGAAACAAATACAATTCATACTGCTTTTAATCATCATTCAATATTACTTCTATTATGAGAAGCAGCTGGTGGGGTCTAAAGAGGTCCACAATGTGCTAAACTTTAATTATGACACAGCACCCATGTAGACCTTTTTCACAGCAGAAAACCTGACCTTCAAATCACGTATTAAACATTCACAGCAAGCATGGAGCAGTGATGTAATTACTGACATAAAGTCTGAGATTGTGCCATTCAGGACTGCAGTATTTTTCACTGCAAAGTTTAAAAAAATACATTTCAAACTGCATTTCTATTCAACAGGGATAACTAGATAAAAGCGGATATTTCAGTTCAATTCAATTTTATTCATATAGCACCAATTCACAACAACAGTCACAAGTAAAGACCCTACAATAATACATAATATACCGAATCCTGTTTTTCATATAACATACTGATTCTCTAATTACTGTAATTAATGATTTCAATTCTGTTTTTTCAAGTTTGCATTCGTACACAGCACAGCACTGACTGTCCAGTCCAGTGGTACAGTTGTAGCAGACTGGACTAGTTCTGGCACATCCAACTTCTGCTATAAATATATAAACAGGATCTGGGGAGTTCAGAGGCCCGGTGAACATGTTGGACTCTTTCCCTGTTCCTCAAAGTGTTCCTGAGCATTGCACTGTGACACGGTGCAATGTCCTGCCTTGGGGGCACAAGGATTGCACTGCGACAGGGTGCACTGTCCTGGCTTGTGCCCTCAAGGCAGGACAGTACACCGTGTATTGCAATGCTGCTGCTGACCAAGCCCTAAAGATATCACATTCCACTGATGCCAAGGCCCAAGATTTCCAATAAGAGAACACAGCATTGTAACAAGATGATCAGTGTAAATCCTTTCATCTGTCAGTGGCTTAACTGTGGCTTCTTTGGGTCTAACAAAGGACTTGAGTATCTTCAGTCCATCTACAATAATGTTGCAGTTCCTACATTAATTCTGTGGTTGTGACACCAGTCTTTACTATTATGAGCTTTTAATGCCAGGCTATGAATGATGATTTGCTGGAGCTCAGCAGGCTCGTGTATATGTGAGCTTTTGGGCATGTTTTATGTCACAAACCTTTGAACAAACCTTTACACTTTGTTAATGAGCAGGTTTTATAAGTAGTAGTGACTGTCTGAGTGGCTTCACACTTTCACATTCAAAGCCAGGATATCAAATAACTGTGTCACCACTCCCACTTCTCTCGCCGTCTGTCAGTGTCTGTCTCTCCATGACTCTCTCCTCTTAAATCTCTTTCTTGGCACCTTCCTTCCCTTTACTGTGGCATCGCTCACCAGATCTGCTCTAATTACACTGAAAGATCCAGCTATACCACACATTGGTGTGTGTGTGTGTGTGTATGTGTTTGTGTGTATGAGTGAATTAAGGTTTTGACTGTGCTTCATTAAACCCTTTGAATCTTCAGAAGACGATCTGGTTATCATGCTGTGTGTGTGTGCGTGTCTCATCCTGGCCTTGTGTGGCTGTGGATTAGACTCAGGGGGTCGAACTTTGATCATGGGGTTCAGAGCAGAGCAGAGTGGCATACACAGAGGGGAGGAGAGAAGAGAGCTGAAGGAGGAGAACAGAGTCGACAAATATATCTTCAAGTGTGTGGCACAGTGTTTGCCCTCTCTCTACATGCTGTCCCTTCTTTTTCCCGCTCTCTTCAAATTCCGCTGTTTTTTGCACTTGAAGCAACAAATTCAGACTCACAGACAGGAAGGTCACACAGCCGAGCGCGGCCTCGTTTACACTGCAAGGATGGCCGGAGACTTTTATAATCAAAACACATTGGCTTCCCCTTTAATGACTCCTATTTATCTAACACGCATCTGGTCCTACACCTTAGCTTGTTAAATGAGCTATTAAACAAACATTCAGCAGGCAAAAGTTCACTGCTCAAGTCAGTTTGAAGGTTCAGTTGCTAATTAGCGGCTTGCCTGTAGCACATTTAAAACAACATACCTGTAATGCTAGTGTGGTTATTGCTATTCCATAGGACTGTTAACAGCCCACCATCTGCACGCGGTTGTGATAGCTGGTGTGAGTCGCAGAGTCGGTTTGTTTACTTCTTCCGCACCTTCCCCTGCTGGAGCTCAGCTAGCCATCTGCTGTCAGTCGTGCTGGATATCTCATGATAAGACACAAAATCTCTGTCTGTGTGCTTGTTTGTCCGCAAATCTGTCCTAGACCATTGTAAGTTGAGCAACCAAACTTGGCGCACAGTCACGTCTTAGGCCCCTGAAGCTTCTTATCTATATCAGCTATTATGACGCCATCATGTTGCGTAGAATCCACCTACCAACAGTTGCTAACATTTTTAGCATATAAACAACATCTGGCACCCCTATTTTTTTTTCTTTTCTCAGTTTAATTAAGTATATCAGCTCACCAGCAATGCAAACAGGCCAGACAATACTGTGGCATGGACATGCAGTAGTACTTATATAAGGATGCATAATCAAACAAAGATTTTGGACAGGAAATTGATAAGATCACTCCATTACATTTTGCTGCTCTACTTTTATTAAAATTTAAAGATATCTATAATACATAGTGCCTGAGCTGCTTAGTCAGTTCCCATCAGTGTTTCTGCTTAAATGAAAAGGAGAGGACGATGGGAATTGTAAGGTTCCCTTACCTAAATCTTCATTTTATTCTGCTTAAGGGATCCCACAACCCTCTAAATGCATACTGACTCGAATCATTTAAAACTCAAACTGTTATTAAAGCATTATTTCATTTCATGTAGTCATCAATGATCTGTTGTGCCTTGTTTTATGGGGGTTTTTATTGTATCACTGTTTAAGTTTTGTGCAATGGTTTACATATTAAATTGGATTCTACAAGCAATTTTTGTTGAGTGGCGCCTTTTGTGCTGTGTGTATGTGCTGTTGGGATACCTTACATAGTTTGCTGTTTAGCTGTTACATAGTTTAATGCAGTCTTATTCAGGGTACTGCAAGCCAGCTTAGGCTGTAAATGCTGAAGTATGTGGGATCAATTCATGCTGGGTAAATAAATACAAGTAAATCAAACATTGCGCTCCTGTGGAGAAAAAGGTATTTCTGATATTTTCTCACACTTGTAGCCGATGGATTTACCTAGAATGCAAAAATGAAGGCATGTTCCCTGGATTTCATTCGGTTTGGGGCTTTTAAGTCCTTTATTTAACGAGACAGTACAGAGAGGACAACAGAGAGGGGAATTAGGGAGAGAGAGGGTGAATGACATGCTGCAAACAGCTGAATGCAGAAAGGACTTCAGTCTTAATACATCGTGGGTGGGGTAACCCAGATGAGCTGCAGGGAGAACCCGTTTAATAACACACTTTTTATATGTATGCATAAAGCCAACTCATTTTACATTCACATACAGCTCTCTAGGCAGGGTCTTTATCTTACAATAAACAGCACCTTGAGGTGACTGTTGTTGTGATTTGGAGCTATATAAATGAATTGAACTGAACTCCAGGCTATACTCTCCATACTGTCTAGCAGTATCCAAGAAATCACAAAAATACAAAAGATAATACAGCAGCCTAAATGCCCACGTTCTCACTCTAGGTTGAAAGCCAAAGGCGTACTTCAGAAACATGCAAGGTGGGGGCCAGCCTAACACTATGGCTGAGAAAGCCATAGGCCCTAAGGAAAGCTCCAACCCTTTCAGTTTTAAATCGAGGTTTCTCAGTGACTTGAGGGAAAATAAGACATCAGCAAGATATGATGGAGTCAATCCATTAAGGGATTTAAAAACATGCAATAAAATCTTAAAATCAATCCTAAAACGCACAGGAAGCCGATGAAAGGAGGCCAGAACGGGGACGCTAAGCTTGAGGTTTATCAAATAACAAAAAGACACTTGTACTCGTGTTTTGTTCAGATTAGACATTTATAATTGTTAGCTGTATGTATGACAAAACTTTACTGAGAACAGCTTTGCCCGGCACTCAGAATAAAACCGAGTTGTGTGTTATTCAGTGCAGTTTGCAATAATTGTTTGCCTTTGCCAGAACTGTATAAACAGCTTTTCTAGTTAGGTGCAGCTAGGTTTTGCAAAAGAACTTTTTATTTATAGCTCGTACCCAAGCAATCAGAAAGAAAAATCTGAGGAAGTCCTTGTGTCTGTTTTTCTCGTGTCTGATCCTTTTAATCATTCAATCAGTTAAAGGTCTTATTAGATTTTCATCTAAGAAAACTGCCTCGCTCTGAGATGTGGAGAAAAACTCATTAAGTTCAATAATACTGATGCCTCAACTTCCAAGTACAGTGTATCAGTATTTCTAGTTCCCAGATACACAAATTCACTGGTCAGACTTACAGCCTGCCAACACATCCCACCAAACAGAAAAAAAAACATGTAGAGGGGAACAAGTGTACACGCATGAACTGTGTATGAGTTGACTAGTTGTAAATGCCGGAGTTTTTCCTTATCTGAACTCAGGGTCTTACTCAGAGAGGGTGTCGTATGCTATACAAATTGTGAAGCCTCTTGAGGAAGAGCTGAGTGGGATGCTTTATAAATAAAAATGACTGGTCTTGACTTGCGTGGGTCTCCTAATTTTGACTTTTCCGCTGCATATGCCTCCTTTATTTTTAGTTAAGAACCTTTAAACTCCAAAGCTGCTCTTTCTTCGATCATACACATAACAGAAGTCGACAGGAAGGTTAAAAACAAAACAAAACAATGCTCTTCTAGTTTCATTCATTACTGTCGCTGTTACTATCATTGTTTCAGTCTTCTCCTCCATCTGCAAAATAGTGGCCCACTATTGGCATCAAAAGAGCAGTTTTTGGCTAGAAGTGGAAAAAAAAAACATTTCTGTGTGCCAAAGCAACCATAGCTTTGCTTTTTAAAAAAAAAAAAAAAATTTGGATCACCTCCACGTTTGTACTTGAATCGACGCGTTCAGCTCCTTCCCTCCCCCAGCGTACAGTGATGTGATGAGACTGTAAATATGGATGAGCTTCTTGCTTTCTCTCACAGTTTCTGGGGATTTTGTGTTGAGCATTGGGCCCCTGGAGTGCTCTGGCAGCCAATCTTTTCATGAATCTTCTGTTCACTGTTCAATTATTCAGTCTGGTTCCACGCTGGAAACAGAAACAACAGGCCGAGAGGCTGGAGTTGGGATGCTGGGGAGAAGCCACCAGCTCACTGTAAATCGCATGATGTGGCTGTTGTGGCTTTTCAAGCAGCGGTGAAATTGCAGTTGAAAGTTCAAGGAACCATGGCAGTATTTGGGGTGAAGTTTGATGCGGCGGGGAAAAGTGTCCTCTCTGGCTTCTTGCTTGCTTGTCGTCAAAGGTAGTGCGGTGGGAAGCAGGGGGCCCTCTGAGAACTTCATGCATAGTATTATTGTGACTAAACCCAGCGCTCACATGACAGGTGCTATTTATGTTAGCAAGGACTAATAACTTCTTCACAGGCTCAGTTTCTCTCCTTGTCTGAGCACACAAAGTCCTCCCGTTCTTGACAGGCATCCAGGCTTGTGATTCTGCCAGAGAAGTGGGTCTATATTTCTCCCTCACTCTCATGGCTCATGTGCACAACGTCGGTGATGTGATTCCACCCATTTGCTCATGCATACACGCAGGCTGGTTCTTTTTTTACACAAACGTGCACAATGTGTCAGCCTCACTCAGCAGGAAGTTTTTCCACATGAAGGTTCATTTCAGAGAGGGAGCGAGGTGATGTTGCGGAGCGAGATGGGACCATGGCACAAACCAGCAGGAGGGAAATGGAGATTAATTAAATCTCCAGGGTTTCCAGGAAGTTTTCTCGGGCACAGCCGAAAATCTCAGCGCACCTCCATCTGGGTAGTGACTCTGATGTCATGAAAAGATGGACGAGGGCAACAGCACGGGATTTTAAACAAACCTGAACACTTTTTTCCCCTCTTTAGATCTCTTGCAGCAGACAGCTTTAGTCTGTGTACGCTTTAACTGTAGACAGCGATGGACACTTACTATATTAAAAATGGCATCATCATGAGAAATAAAATGGCTACATGAGAAAATTACACATTTTCAGGCTTTTTTTTCTGTCAGTCAGTAAGTTTTAATGTCGAGAGCCTTTTCAAGCCCTCAAACTCTGATCGATGACATCAGCAGAGCCATGCGGGTGGTTTCCCAGCACACAATTGCATTACAGCTGGGTCTATTGCCTCATTTCAGAACCTCACATTCGATTACTTCCTACTAAACATATCTGAATAGTCAGCACAACTGATACTCTCCTGTCTTTTCAGCCCATTCACCCTCCATATCCATTCTCTTCCACTCTGCCACTTTGATCTATTCCTCTCCATCTTTCTTTCTCTCCAACTCCAGTCGAATCTCTCCCTCTCTCTCTGTCAAATGTGAGATTGACAGCTGTGCGCTTTCACATAATTGCATCATAATTTTCTGCCTTCACGCTTTTGACTGCTAAGCCTATAAATACTTATCTATCTGCTGGCTTATTTCACTCAGTCTTTTAATCTGTCACTTAAAGTAGCTGCATATGACTTCTCTGTGTACTGTTACTATTGCCTCACTCGGATGTTTGACCATCACAGTGCTGAAAAATGAACATGCGGGGTTTAAAACGTAATTTTGTCTTCACGGGGATTCTTGTGTTCGGCAGTTAAATATTTGATATAAAACTTAATTGCATATGTATGGGTCCTGGATTTTTCAGGGAAGGAGAACGAGTAAATGTGCTTTTAACTTGGACTTTTTTGTGGAAATAACACAGATTAAAAAAGTTTGAAAATTTTTTGAAAAATCCAGTCTTTACCTTTACATGAATATTTGGAATTAATCTGCATCTCAATCACATAATGCACGTTTGAAATAATTTATTAAGGCAGCAGAATGCAGTTTGAATTTAGAGTCTAATTTCTGAGCTCATTAGTCCCAGCAATTCGTTTAGTAATGTGTGATCTGGTGACTGACTTGGTTTTTGCAGAATATACCATCTCTATGCCAGTATGCCATAACACTGCCTCCATGTTGGGCAGATAATGTGGTATGCTTCCAGTTGTGAGCTGTTCCTCATGTTAAATATGTGGAGTGGTTTGCTGGGTTGATGATGATGATCCTATCAGAAAACACGGGTGTTTCTTGATTCTTTGTTAAACTAAAGAGCTGTGCAGTGAATCTCTGATGTTTTGGTGATCTTCATCAAGAACCACTTCATGGTCTCAAAAGTAGCCACAATTTTTCCAGTTTCAATTGCAGAAGTTGTCATTTTATTTGGAAGGGTGATTGTAGATTGTAGCAGAATTACTGCTTTTAACAATCGATCTCATTTAAAGGAAATTTTAAAAACTGAGCATGCTTCAGATAGTTTAGAAATTTAAAAATGTCATAGACTTTATGCGCAAATTTGCTTGCAACTTCTTTTTTAAATCATTTCGACTTCGTCCTTGATCACTCTGTGTAGGTGACCTTGAGATTTGCAGCAGCACCTTCTGGTCATTGCCTCTGGCTTGTCCCAGTGGACAGAGCTGCCCTGCTGCTGGGCTTGTCTTTTTTTTTTTTTTTTCCCTTGGACTCATCCTCCGTTCATCATCAGCAGAACAGAGGGGCTGTTAAATGTGATGGCCTCGCTGTTTCCCCTTTAACTCCAGTGCCATCAGATCCAATGTGACATGCACAGTGCTGCTAGGCAAGATCTGAACTGGCTTCTCACTTCACAACAATCTGCACTGCCTCGTCACAGGGCAAATGCTGCTATCTCCTCTAGCGCTGCTGTGACACACACATAAACTTATAAAGACCCAAATAACCTCCTCGCTCAACACACACTAGGAGCAATTCATTCTCACTCCCAGTGTGATTCATCCTTTGGTGTCTGTCAGTTTGTCCTGTCGACTCATCTATTGTCTTCCTGTCTCCTGAACCACCTTTGACACTCCTATGTTCTCCGTCCCCTCTCTCTGGCCTCTCTGATTTTAAATCTGTCAGATTAAATTAATACTAAAATGTGTCACGTGTCAAAACTGTCACGTCTGGAATGGAGATTTGAGGTTGGCTTTCAAAATAAGATTATTATTCATGAGCCCATGGGAGTATTGCATATTTTTTCCTCCATGTTATTTTTATTTCTTTAATAGGAGGCTGATTCTTACATTGCAAGCCTGCTTACTATAATATGCTCCTTTGACATCTGATAAGGTTTTAGGGCAGCTTTAATCGTGTGCATGTGATTCAGCTGCATCCATTAAAATAATATAACCTGTATTCTGAGAGAAGCATTAGCAAGTAAGCAAATGAAAACAAATAACTGAGCCAGTTTCCTTCTCGTGGGCCTCTACAGCACACCACCGGTAATGAAAGACACCAAGTCTACGGCCCATTTTGGGAGTTAATTTTGAATGGATTGCTGTGAGCACTGAAGCCATATTTTCATAATCATATACACATTTACTAACATTAATGCATTGGCCACAGTTAATGAAGAATTTAAAACACCTTTGCATTAAGATTTAATGCACATTAGTTTTTCTTAAACAAATAAGCCATGATTAACATCACAATGAGCCTTTCTGCTGTTAAACCTGTGGAAGCTAATAGTGAATGGACTCTTATTTTCCAGCAGACACTGTCAAAAGCACAGGTATTACAGTAATAACAGGAATCCAGTCTCGAATGGGACAAAAGTCCAGCCTTTAATTATGTCAGTACTACAACAGTGTTACGTCACTGCTCCATTCCTGCCGTGAATGTTTAGTATGTGGTTTGAAGGTCATGTTTTCTGCTGTGAAAAAGGGTCTAACTGGGTGCTGTGTCATAATTAAAAGTTTAACACACTGTGGAGCTCTTTAGATGCCACAAAGTGCTGCTCATAATAGAAGTAATATTGACAGATAATTGAAAGCAGTGCGCATAATATTTGTTTCATTAGAAGTTTTGAAACCACATATACTATTAGGCCCATAATTTGTTGGATAAAGAGACAAGTTTTTCCTCTGCACACCGCCGCAGTGGACTTAAAAACAGTCAATATGTGACTAAAATGAAGTCTTTCAGCTTTAATTCAAGGGGTTTTATTAAAATTCCGCATTAACTGTTTGGGGATTACATCCATTTTTTATGCAGAGCTCAATGGTTTGAGTGGCTCAAAATTAATTGGACAAGCAAGCATAATTTATATATGGATTGTTTTTAATACTTGGATGAAAATCAAGCAGCAAAAATTGTGTCTTTGTCCAACAAATTATTGACCTAACTATATATATATATATATATATATATATATATATATATATATATTAAACATGGTACTGCCTCCCTTAGCAAGGCAGATGCTAGGCTGAATATATTTTTCACATGCTTTTTAAATTCTCTCTTAAATCTCATATTCAGCACCACATGCTTCCCTCAAAGTTGAGTTCATTTTTGGAAGTCTGCATTTGATACAGTTATCATGAGTCTCCTGGAAAAACATTACGCTAATCAGCTGCCGATGGCTTCTTGAAATGTGATGATGCCTATTTACAGCTGAATGTTGCTAAAACAAAAGCCATGATTGTTGATTTTTAATTGTCTCATTTATTCCAGCTCACTGGTATGGAAGCTCGTTTCCGCCACAAAAAACTTGAAATTTCAAGTTATTTTCACAATTTTGAGTTATTTTCTCAGAAGACTGATTAAGTAAGTGAAATTCTGAGATACCTAAATCAAAATATTTTTAGATAATAACCCAAAATTTTGACTTATTGATGACATTTTTTCCAGTGGTGGAAAAAAGCTTCCATACACTGGTAATCAGCCTGACCCCACAACTGTGCTTTATGTTTTAGATGTGACTGTTATGATTCCCAATAAGTCCAGGAGATGTGTGGAAGTAACAAACAGTGTCCAGGTTGGAAAAAAGGAGACGAGGAGGCAAAGTGGGCAATGAAATTTTATTGATTTTCTTTTTAATAATTAAACTAAAAGGGACGGACAAACCACTATCACCACTTAAAATAAAGAAACACAATAAAAACCCCAGATGCTGGTAGAAACCTATTTAATTAAGGTTAAACGATCCAAACAACCTGCTCTCCACTGAGCAGTAGTTAGCAGTCAGAAAACACACAGTTTACATGCAATTAAAGCAAAGGCTCTGTGGCACTGGAGCTCGTCTCTCCCTGGCCTAAAGTAATCATGGCCTAATTGCTGAGTAGAACCTAAGTCTGAAGAGAAAGCAAGACAAAATCACAGCAATGAAGGGCCATAACAGTGGGTCTGACTGCATTGCCTAATCATGTAGCCATTAAAGCATAACATACTGATTTAAGTGATCCTGGAGAACCACTTTCCATCTGAACAACTCCAATCTCATGAGGTGAGAAACATAAT
This sequence comes from Cichlasoma orientale, assembly GCA_034780415.1. NCBI lineage: Eukaryota > Metazoa > Chordata > Actinopteri > Cichliformes > Cichlidae > Cichlasoma > Cichlasoma orientale. The sequence goes on from JAVDPK010000717.1 coordinate 47,936, forward strand.
AATTCAATCTAAATTATTTAATGACTCAAGTATATCTCAAAGTTTCAAAACCAAATGAAGCTGTCTGAGTTAAATCCAATCTTATTTACTCCAGTGAGAATAAACTCTAAGATAACTGAGGCGCCTCTCTTGAGCTTTTGAGTTATTTAATCCAGAAAAGCAGAGCCAGTTTGACTGGCAAACAAGAAGCAAGTTACCAACAGATATAGATTGTTTATTATTGTGTAAATAAAAATAAAAGTGGAAAATGAAGACCCAAACAATGTTGGGGAAGGCGACAGCGATGGTGACAGTGCATATTTTGAGAGCACAGGTGAACGATGGGAGTAAATTTAATGGCAATTGAGCCTCCAGAGCCGACAGTGTTTCTAACTAACGTTAGCCGACTGGCTGCAAGACAAATTGAACGAGCAGCTTGTTTCAGGTAAGACAGCTCCTTCTGTTGTGGTGCACTAATGCTTCTGGCTGGTTTTAATGAGCACATCAAATGTCTGTTTGTCTCTGTGATCAGTGCTTTCCTAGCTGGTGGTCTGCACAGAGTTTGCAGGTGTCATTGTGATCCACGTGTGACAGGCAGCTATCAGACAGATGGATTTGGATGGAAAGCCAGGTATTTTGTAATGAAAGCTACCAGCAGATGTCACGGCAATTAATGGATAAAGCCTTCTTTGATGTTCGCCGGTAGCTGAATTAATGAATTTAATCCTGCATTAAACAAACGTGTATAAGTGATGCTCTTCCTATTTGCAGCATACTCGTGCGAGAATGCCAGAGAGGTATTTTGTTATTAGGTGTCTGATATGGGCATTTTAATTTGGAAAATAGGTTGAATTTCATGTATAGATTGCTGGGAGTTGTTGCAGGAACCCCTGTATTGTTATTCTGTGGTTGACTGCGACTTCTGTGCATACTAAACAGATGAAGTAGACGACAGAGAAGCCAGAGAATATGTGATCTGTTAAGCTTAAACTTTAACCTTAATGTGGCTAAGAATCTATTATTTTATATATCTATGTTCTCCGAGACAATGGGTTCGTTTATAATTATCACGATATAGTAATAATCCACAGAGTGAATGCGGGCAGCACAGCTGAAATATAAGATTTTGTGCAGAATTACCAAATATCATGACACCCACGTTTATTCAGTCCGATTTCCATGTGACTTAATGAATGGATGTCATTTGCTGAGATTTTTATAGCCTCCAATAAAAATAAGCCTGAAGCTGTCACTTGTTCAGCCAAATGTTAAATGCTTTTTGCATCCTGTTTTGGCAGCAGTTTAAACATTTCACTTTTCTGGACTTTTTCTCATTAATAACTGTAGCAGAGGATGGCTGTCAAAAACTGCGCTCAGAATATATTAGGTAGGAATGAGTATTTTCATGATTTAAATCCATGAATATTAATACTCGCGGTGGGAATTATTTACGATGACGTACGTTGTGTATTTGTACGAGTGTGTTTTCGTATGCTTGTGCTGCGGTTAGACCAGAGGGAAAATATATTTCAGGTGACCCATCACGTGAATTTTCAGAAGGTAGACCGAGCAGGACACAATACATTTGCTAGTACGAGCTGACATCAGAAACTCATTTTCTGCAGTACTGATTAACATAAATGGCAGTGTTGTGGATGTGCGCTATATGCTAGAAGGCAGCCTTGGTATTTTTTTTAATCATTTAACCTTGAAGAAAAAGTTTTCCTTACCTGCAACGGATGATCTTAGATTGATTGATTGATAGATTGTTGGTAGTAAGTGATAAGTAATTATTGTGATTACCCAGAGAATTTATTATAAATGAATGAAATTAGGTGGATTAAAGTGCCATGAAATCAAGTGATGTAATGAACTTTGTTGATATGAATGCTAAACATGTCTTACGAGATGATTATTCCTTATTCATTTTTTATTTATCACACTCTCCAAGGAGCTGGGCCCAACTGATTGGTATGGTGAGGATGCGCCCACTCCAAAGAGGAAGAAAGAAAGAAAAAAACCCTTGGGGAGATTCTTGAAGACAATGAGGGTAGCACACCAAGAACAGCAAGCTATAGCCTCTGAGTTACAATCATGCAACCTAGACAGTGAGGAGAATCTGCTGGACTGCTGGAGGGAACACCAGAGACTCTACCCACGACTTTCAAAAGTGGCAGAAAAGTGCTTCTGTATTCCAGCTACAAGTTCCCCCTGAGAGAGAGTTTTTAGCACTGGGGGAAATGTGGCGACCTGCCTGCTCGTCCCTTGAGCCAGAGAACGCTGACGGGCTGGTGATTCTTTCCAAAGACCTGTAAACACTAAGGCGGTAAGCCTTTTCTGCACAGTCCTGCCTTGAATTCTTATTTAGTTGCATTTTAATGTTGTTTTATGCACTATACCCTTTTCTTTAAGCTTTTTTCACCTCTTGCATGGCTGCATGTACTGCAGGGGTCCCCAACTCCAGGCCTCGAGGGCCGGTGTCCTGCAGGTTTTAGATGTGTCCCTGATCCAACACACCTG
>JAVDPK010000719.1:0-11911 GCA_034780415.1 Cichlasoma orientale
TGTTTGCAGCTTCTTCCTACTGCAGATATAATAGATTCCCATTTTAACCCAGTGAAAAGATGTCAAACAAAACAAGCAGAAGCTTTGGTGTAGTATAATATAAGCAATTAATGGATTGCATTTATACAGTACACAGCCTAAAGTAAAGTAAAGGGACTCTATTATGCTCATTATTAATTCCAGAGTAGGACCAGAGTAGCTTTGAATGATTCGCAGTTTGTCCTCTATCTGAAATAACTTGTTTTAACTCATTTCTCCCTCCTTTTAAAGCCACTTTCTTCTACCTGGCTGCCCCTTCCAAGCAGAAAGATTTAAACAGATGGGTGGGGCTTGTGTGCTCACAGTCAGAGCCGATATTTAAGGTTACCGACTCTCACTGAAACCAAGAGAAGAAAAAACTGTCCATAATGGAGCATTTAGGGCAGTACGAAGATCAAGACTGGGTGTGCTTGTCCCTGCAGTGACCTCGTTATTTCAAACTTTTGCCATATTTAATATGACAAAATTGGAACGGTATATAACCTCAGCTGGTGGAGGTGGAATTAACAATTCTTTGACTCCAGCCATAAAAAGCAAAACCCATCAGAAGTCTCAGGAAGCGACCTGATCCGCCCCTTTGGGCTGAGGGCTCTTCACCTGAAGACTGTTGTTTGGTCACATGGTAATTTCACTCATCTCCTGTGATGGATCTCAAGAAGAAAGTCAGATCAAAATAACACAGAAGCTGAAATCTGGTCTATCTGCAAGTTTGAGATCCATGATGAAATCACAAATATGCACATCCAGGTGATCAGATCAGGACTTCAAGGGAAAACATAGCAAGAGGGTAGAAAGCCATAGTTTTGCTTTATTTTATAGCCTTTTATTCCTTCACACGCTCACACCTCATTGGTGGCATAGCCGCCGTGCAAGATGGCGATCTGCCACTGATGAGTCACATATTAACCCACTGCCTTATCAGTAGGTTAATATATTACTCATAATCAGTAGCTAATCACTAATCAGTAGCTAAATAAGCTACATTTAACACTGCTGTGTGAATAAACTATCAGCATTTAAAACACAAGGACACTGAAGTATTTTATGTTAGCGCAGGATTGGCTGAAAAGCATTTTTTAGCTTCTGTCTGTCTTTTGACAAATTCATTCCTATGACTGAGTCACAACTGAAATCCACTGAATACAATTGCTGTTTCCATGTCAACAGAGCATGAGTGAAATATTTTCAGTGGCGTATACCTTTAAATCAACTGAAGCCATCCTACAACACACCACACGTTTGAAGCTAAGACAATAAGCTCACAAGTGAAAGTTAGTAATAAAGGTGTGTGTGTGTGTGTGTGTGTGTGTCAATGGTAACTGGCCTATAAGTGCTGCTTTTTACTGGAAATAATTTATCTGAATTTCAGGAGTGGGACTACACCTCACACACTCCTCTTCCAGTTGTGTATCTATAAACGTCTTCCTGCCCTGTGTGTAGTTTGTTCTCATTCCCGCGCTCCACCCTCCCAGCCCCTTTCTTACCTCTCACCTCTGAAATGTGGTACTAGTGAATGTAGCTTTAAGTACAGTTTCTATTGTTTTATATGCCCTAAATTACAGCAAAACATTAAAAAAAAAAAAATCAAGCATCTTAACTGCTGAAGACATTTTCACAGAACTGCTTGTCTTGTGCATGAAGCAGACGGTTTCTTCCTCTAGCGTTTCTCGTTTTTCACACTCCTCCACACTACGTCATTCCAGGAAAACAACTTTGAACAGTAGCCAAAATTAAGCCAAGGCCACCTTCATTTTTCTTCCCTGCCCTTTTTATATCTATGATGGGTTAAATCCCAACAAGAGTAGGTAAACATTATCAGTAAATTTCCATTCCTGGGACGCATAGCATTTCATGAAAGGTGAAAAATGGCCACTTAACCGTGTGGGTTGATGACTGGTCTCAATTTACGCCTGCTCGTTTCCCGTTTTACTTTGTCAGTCTTAGTCTCATCTGCCTTATATTTACTTTACTTCCTGGTCTTGTTCTGTTTAATTATTCCCAGCTGTGTCTCCACCTGTTCCCGATCCTCTCGTTGGCCTGTTCCGTATTTAAGTCTTCAGTCTGTGTCAGTTCTTTGTCAACTCATGCTGTGTGTCTCCCTTAGCTTTCTATCTTAGTTCTGGCACCCAACCACATCCAGCTTAGCTGTGTTGTTTTCTTCTGTCAATTCCACAATAAAATCAAGTTTTATGTTCAGTTTTGCTCCACGAATCCTGCATTCTGGGGTCCTATCCTGCCTGTCACACAGCTCGCCATGACAGATAGCTAAATATTAAATAACCAAAAAGTTGAACTAGGATACAAACAAACTATATCCAGAGGACATGATAAATGGCAGAGAATAGCAACCTGAATATCACAAAAAGACCCAAACTTAAACACAAGAGATTCTCAAAACCTAATACGCTACCATTCAGTTTATAAAAACATGCAGGAAATGAAGCGCTTTAGATATTGTGCCAACTTTTTTTAAGATATATTTCCAAGATATTTTAAAGACAATCAGTCATTTCTTCATTAATAGCTCGTTATTATTGCAAATTGTTCCATTTCAGATTTTTCCATTAGAGTTTTACACAAATCTAACGCTTGGGTCACTTTTAACTTTTCAGTGTAATACAGTCCAGTACACCACCGCCTGTTACTGCCATGATTATAATCATGGAGGAAAATTATCACCTCGCCAATGACAATGCCAACAAAAACAGAAATATAAGATTACCAAGAATAATTATACAGATATATTTTTGTTTATTTGGGGGGTCCTCAAAGATATTTTACATAAATTGAAAGAAAAAGTAAAAAATGCAGTAAAACATTGATATTTATGGTTTGTGTGGTTGATGTTTCCCTGGAACCAAATTATTTTCACCAAAAACAGTTGGTGCTTTTTTTAGCGGGTTGCCAGGCCTCTTAGGTAACATATCTTGGAATTCCTAGCCAAAAATCACAGATAAAAGAGCAATCATTGATGTCACTGATGAACTACTGTAATCTTCACATTTATAGGTTTCTTTGTTTTGTGTGGGCTCCAAAGACTGATTCCCGCTGACAAGTATAACAAGAAAAGAACGACAGAATGAAGACTTGCATCAACAATGATGAGGAGGTAGAAAAAATGAAACAAGATGATATTTTAAATTATGCTGGCCTGAGTGTAATAAGGTGTTGGGAGGAAACATGCAGATAAAAGAGAATCAGAAGAGGCTGGCAGTGCAAAAAAAGACATGAAACAAGAAAGAGGGGAAAACTCATCATGGAAGAGGAACACATCCCTTCCAAAGCTAACAAAATGAAAATAAAAATTTAAAAAACAAACTCACAAATTCAGGAATGAAGAATATGTCGGGAAAGGTGGTGAAGATCCTTCCGCCCGATGGCAAAACATCACCGGAGGTGGTTGAAGCCATAGTCCAAAACACAGTGTGTGTGTATACACATGGGATTTCCTAGAAAATGAGATGTGTAACCTGTTTTAAGGTTGTTTCTCCCCTGCACCTCCCTCTATTTCTCCTCTACTCCACCTACCCATCCATTTCTCCTGCTTGAGCTACCAGTTTGACAGGACTTTTTTTTTTTGTCTCGTTTGTGCCGAAGGTTAAATTATCTTGACCCTCTGCACTCCAGCTGTAGTTAAAGAAAACAAACAAACAAAAAAACAGTAGTTGAGGCTTCACAAGCAAGTTGGTGACATCAAGGTCACTGCTTCTATCTGTAATCAGAGTGTTTGCAATACTATGTTTTAACTGCTGTAGATAAGATTCAAAAAAATTCATTCTGCAGCATCACAACAACACCAAGCACACAAACGTTAGAACTCACTGTGAAAAAGAGCAGGGTGTTCTGTAACACAGCAAAGGTCTCAAAATCATGCAGACAGATTGAGATTACAGAAAAAGACAAAGTAACTTAAATCCACAGAGAAAAGCAGTGGCAAGTTTCTCAAGATGCTTGGAACTTACCTGCCAATGACATTAAAAGAAAACTTTGAGTACCAAAGCATGAAAGTCATTCCACATTGGAGGCATTTTAAGGCTCTGATGCCACGTTACATGACTGACCTTTTAACCTTTAACAGCCAAATGGAAGTCTGAATTTATGTCTGGTTTTGAGTCTGTGTCTTAATGTGTTTGTCCAAGATCCCACTGAAGCGCATTCCTGTTAAACTAATGACTGTTTTTTAGCTTTCCGCTAAAACTGCAAGTTTAAAGCTAAAACACTGAGCGAGGGAGGCACAGAGGGAAGGTCTGCTTGGTTTGTTATATAAAGTGCACACGTGTGTCTAAACAGGAAAGAATGGAGAATCAAACACAAAGATAGATGACGTGGTTTGAAATAAAACAAGAGAACAAAAGAACACAAAAGAGAACAAACAGGAGAACAACCAGAGAGAAAGAGGGGAGTTGGGGGGGCTAGAATTAAATTTATCAACTGTTAAACCAAATGTTTCCACCTAGCAATACTTCAGCACTTTGGATTTCAGCACTTCTTCTTTCAAATCAAGGTATTAGTGGTTATGTGGAAAGCCTTAGCGGTGCTGACAGGTAAATATTGTCCTTTGACTTGCGTAGATTCAGACTTTCTTTACAGGTGTTAACCTTTCATGAATACACTAAATCAAGTGAAACCCTGAAACTGTGAAGCTACTCCTGTATTCTGAACCATCAGCTGTGGGTAACTAACAACATGTAAATAAACTGAGAACAAGTGGATCTCGTGCTTTGGTTTCTGAGCACGTCGTCCAGTCAAACTGTCAACACAATGTGACCGTTTCCAAGATTAGGGACTAAAACACTTCAGAATATTCAAAACATTTTGCATGATACAAGATCAAGATCCGCCTTTTTCTCAGCAGTTTTTGTGCCTTTTGTGTTATAATTCTTGATTTGGTTCCTGGTATCTATGTTCCTATGGTTTTGGTTTGTTAGTTCTGTTTGCAGGTTCTGGGTATGTTCTCTGAGTGTTGTTGCCTGACTCCCTGATGTTTCTGTCTGGTTTTGTCTCCATCTCTGTGACCTGTATCAGGTCCACGTCTTAGTCCCTGTTTCTGTCCATCATGTTTAGTCACTTCCTGTTTTACTTTGATAGTCTTTCGTGTCGTGGGTTTGAAATACAGGTTTGCTTCCTCTGTCTTGTTACTGTGGATCTGTTCAGCTGTGCTCCCTGGTGTGTCCTTCTTCCCTGATTGCCCTGATGTGTATTTATTGTCTGCATTTCCCTTCTCTGTTGTGTCCTTGTTATCAGTTCCTGCTTTCTGTGTTCTCTGCTGTTTGTGTTGCAATTTTTTCTGCTGGCCCTGCCCAGCTTTGTCCTGAGTGTCCCGACTAAAATAAAAAGTTCAAGTTAAGCCTGTGTCACTGGGGTCCTAAAACCTGCCACAGCATTTCATGACAATTACACGTCCTGTAATAGATACATGTATTATATCTGGATAATCCTCTTAAGTTATAATAGCTGAAGCCTATAAATCTGAAGAGTTTTAGAAAAATTCTGATACACTGTGTCAGTGTAGTCCATTATTGGTAATATAAGTTGTGAGACCAGTCTCTGCCTAAGATTATGTGTAAAATAACTGCCTGGAGTGATACAAAATATGAGCATTTTTTTCAACAGTCTGTGTGATTTAAAGGTGCGTTCCGAGTCTGTCCAGACATACATATCTATTTTTTTCTACTTTGATTTCTGACCCATCTTTCCATGAGGCAAATAATTTGATTTAAGATTGACGTTCTGCTTCTCATAGTTTATTATTTTTGACATATTAAGCAAAGTTTGCAAAAGAAGCATGGCTTCTAGAACTTAAATAAGAAGCCTTTGATGATAGCATCATCTGCATGTAATTGTATAGGCAATCACAACAGAGCAGCAAATCATTAATAAAAACAGAAAAGAAGCGGTCCTATGAAGAAACCTTAAAGCACCCCTATCTGCTGAGTAATTGTACTTTATACCCTATTGTGCAAATAGTAATTAAAACACATCAGTGCATTTTGGGAAAGGTTTGTCCAAAAGAAAATGATTGACTAAATCAAAAGATTTGGTGATATTTATAAACCCTACCCTTCATAACTACACAGTTCAAGTTAGTGTGAAGAGGACTGGTTTGAACTAGAAATAAAGGTTTTTCATCGCTTGGCTCTAGACTGAACGGCTGCTGCTTCTCACAACAGTGATACATTTTTTAATAAATAAAGCAGCGGTTCGGGATCTTGCTCGAGGACAGATGGCTATTTATAATTAATAGATATTTGTTTTAATTAGAAACTGACAGCTGGCAGATTTTCACAGCAATAAAGCACCTGTGTGCTTTAAGTTTTTCAAGATTAAATTGTGAGATTAAAATAAAAATTCCTGGAAACTACATGGGTACAAGTTCAAATTTCATGTAATCTTAATAGCGTAGATTTCTCTCAATAACATGTTTAACTTGACTTGACTACCTTAGTAACAAGCTGCAAAACAAAGGATATTTTACCAAAAAAAAAACTGCTTTCAAATGGAGGAACCCTGGTAGGGTTGTTCTGGGTTAATATATACTAATATCCGGTAAAATAAAAACCCCTAATATAAGTAAAATGGCTGGTCGCAACACACATTTCTTTTTGTTACATAGGATTATTCTCAGAAATTCATTTTATTCAAGCATAAAACAAAAGCACGTAACTCAAGGGATGAACCAGTGTCTACACATAACAACGAGCCCAATTTTAAACTGCATCTTCAGGCACGTTATTAGCAGCCTGTCACAAAAACACATCATTTGTTCCCATTTCTCTAGTTTGAAAAATGCCAGAAATCACACAGTTTCACAGGCATAAAGTAATATTTCTGAGCAACAAACAAGATAAGTGCAATTGGCTGAAAACTTGGCATATCTCTGTATGGTGTGCCATTAAAAAGATTTGAGGAAATGGACAAGTGGAGGACAAATGAACACGTGGCAGGCCTAAAAAAAAAAAAAAAAAAAAAAAAAAGGATCTACAGCTGTATGTGAAAGTCGTGTCCTTAAGAAATAAGAGAAAGGGACACAGGGCCTGAGAGATGCATCTGGTCCTTCAGCTGATCCATCTATCGCTCGCTGAAGCCTCATCAGAAATGGTCTCAGTGGAAGGGTGGCTGGCAAGAAGCCATTCTTAAGGAAGGGAAACGGAGAACAGGCTGAGGTATGCCAAATTACACAAGAACTGGACTGAAAATCAGTGGCAGCAGGTCTTATGGCATGACAAATCCAAATTTGAAATTTTTGGTTCAAATCAATGTCAATATGTATGAAGGACGTCAGAAGAGAGGTAAAACAGTGAGTGTCTACAGCCATCTGTAAAACATGATGGAGACTCTGTAATGGTTTGGGGCTGCATTTCAGCGGATCTTGTCAAAATTGATGGAATTGTGAATGCAGAAAAGTACCATCAGACTTTGATCTAGCATCCAGTCATCTTGAAAACTTCTGATTAGCAACAACCTGATTTTTCCTCATGGCAATGATCTTTTTGTAGCTCCACCCCTTCAGTCCAGACCTTCCCTTTCTGTGCAACCATTTGATCACACTTATCCAGTCTGAATGACATCCCAATATCCTCGCTGTAGATCCCTGTGAGGTGGATCAGTGCTCACTCCATCCACATACAGGAGGTGACTGATGGTTACTCCACTCTTGAATCTATATCCATATCCACTCTTAGTGATCAGCTGGCTTAGAGGGTTGAGGCCTATGCAGAATAGCAGCAGGGACAGTACATCACCTTGGTACATTTCGCACTAGAGGTGATTTGTGGGATTGCCTTGGCGTTGGCCTCCAGTGTTGTCTTCCACAGTCCCATTGAGTTTCTGATCATTGTTATCAGCATGCTTTTAGCCTTGTACAGTGCCAAGCACAACAGTATCCATGTGTGGGGCATTGAATCGTAGGCTTTCTTGTAGTCAATTCAGGTGGTGCTCAGGTTGGTCTGCCTGGTCTTTGAGTTTTGGTGTACTGCTGCTCTATCAGCCAGGAGTTGGTGTCCTCTGGTGCTATTTCCAAAGCCCTTCTGAGCTGCAAATAGCATGTATTCATTCATGTCAATGGTATAATTAACTATTCACTCATGTGCCTACTTGATTTGGTTGCTAAGACGCAGGCAGGTGATCAGCCTGTAGTTAGATGGCGTCGCACCCTTGCAGGGAACCTTCATGATCAGGATTGTTCTGCCCTGTTAGTCAGTCTGGATGAGTACCTGCTGTTAACAGCCCCCTTATTTGCACTGCTATGCAATCATGGAGTACTATTAGCTTCTTCAGTCAGTAGGCATGTCAGGTCCTGGTGCTGTCCAGCTCCGTACAGAGACTCGTTGTTGGATGCCTGTCTTTGTGATGCTGACTGGCTCTTGCTCTGTGAGGTTGCTGTAGTCTGCTCTTAGGTTCAGCAGCCACTTGAAGTAGTAGTAGTAGTAGTAGTCTTACTATTCATTTATTATTGGTATTAGAAGTCATACATACACTGGAGTGATATACACTGTACACTTAAGGTAGTAGTTTAGGACTGAGACCTGTCATATCTACATCTATATTATACCTGAGGCTTTGTATTTATTTATATATATCATATTATATTGTATCTTACTTGGTGCATGTATACCTTCTAAAAAGTGACTTATTTGACAGCAAATTTCTCATGATTTGAATAACGCAAAAGCATTATGGTGTGTACACATTTAATTAGAAGGGTCATGTTTGATTGTGTCAGTGCAAAAATGTCTCAACTTTAGAGATGACTACATTATTGATTAGACCTGTCAGACCTGTCACGAGAGAACTGCGCTAATGACCGATGCTGTGGCCTGAGAGCATTTCAAAAGAGCTTGGCGAATTGCCAGGAAGGTGTGCGGCTTGAGAGCGTCAGATTTCAAAAGGTTTGCAAAAACTGTCACAAAGATCAAACAAAAGGGGGATGGGCTAGCACTCATCCTTAATATAGGGAGCTCGGTAGAGGCTCCAGTCATTCTTCTTCTTTCTCTGTCTGTCTCTTTCTCTTTCCTTTCTCTTTTCTTCTTTCTTTTTCCCCTCTTTTTGTGTCTGTGTCTTTGTCTTGTCTATATCACTGTGGCCGAGTCTTCATTTTTGTTTCTGTCTGTGTTGAATTTCTAACCTGTATGTGCTATGACATACACCCACGGGGGTTGAAGCTGTATGTTTAATAATCAAATTCCACTCTTCTCCAGTGACTTTTTTTTAAAGGTATTTTTGGTTCTAATTGTGTTTTTAAAAGCCTGAATCTACACAGTTTTTGGCCTGATAAGTTCTGCAAAGTCTCAAAATTTATGACCGACCACTTCTCTGGTATATCTCTCTCCGGTATCTCTGGTATAGCTCTTTTCTACCAGGGTTGGCTCATTATTTCCATACCGCTCACCACTGTTCCCATTGCACTGTGGCCTCTGGATCTCCAACTTCGATAGCAGCTGTTTCCTGTTTCCTATTAAGTGCTTCTAGGAGAGCTGGACAGGGCCGTAGAAGGTCCTGATTAACTCATCAGCAGAAGTGGTATCTGCTCCTTTGTGAAAGGAGGAACAGGATGAGCACTGCGGTGACCTGAGGGCCCGATGTCCTGCAGTGGGCCCTGTGCTCACTGCCTGGCACCGTGGAGCCCGATCAGCATTAGCCATAGAATACCAGAATTGGCAGGTCCACCACTGGAGCTCTGGGATTTTCACCCTGAGCACATGTGACAGACATGAAAGGGACTGGAGAAACCATGGAGAATGGTATGCTGCCTGTAACATCATTAAGTATGACTGGTTTGGTGGTGGGTCCGTGATGGTCTGGAGAGGCGCAGCCATGGAGGGACGCAAAGACCTCTCCAGGCTAGGCAATGGGACGCTGACTGCCATTAGGTATCAGGATGAAGTCCTTGGATCCATTGTCAGACCCCACGCTGGTGCAGTGGGTCCTGGGTTCCTCCTGGTGCACAATAATGCTCAGCATCATGTGGCAAGAGTATACAGGCAGTTCCTGGAGGATAAAGGAATTGATACCATTGACTGGCCCCACTACTTGCCAGTGCTAAGTCCAATAGAACACCTCTGAGACATTGTGTTTCAGTCCATTCAATGCTGCCAAGTTGCACCTCAGATTGTCCAGGAGCTCAGTGATTCTCTGGTCCAGATCTGGCAGGACATCCCCCCAGGACACCATCTGTCATCTCATTAGGAGTGTGCCAGCAAGGATTGAGTTTACATCCGTGATCATACTTTTCCACATTTATTATATGTATATTTCCTAATATGTAATTTTATATATATTCAGAAATCTGATTTTTTGACATGCTCTTTACAAGCCCACTGAAATATTTTCAGTGGGCTACAGACATCCTTCCTCCATCAGATTAAAAGCACATTAAAGAACTTAAAATCTCTATCGTTTGATTTTTAATCTGCATAAATAACCCTTTTTAGATGTGACTTTGTGGCAAACACTTGTATTTTAGGTACTTGTGAAATCCACTCTCAGAATAATTGTTTTATCTTGTGGCTATCATGATGAAATATGAGGCTTTCTCAGTCTTAATCACCAGACAAACACACACGCAACAGTATTAGGAGAGACACACCTTGCACTAACTCCTCTATTATGGCTCTAGTTACAGGATACGCTCTTACACACACACACACCTACACACATACAAAAACACATGTGCACACAGTAATAAAGAATGCATTGTGTTTTGTGTCCTGACCTTGGATAACAAAACTACAAAAATTTTTTTATCAAGAAGAAGAGAAAATATGTACGCGCCCCAGGACAGACTCCCCTTGTGCTGTGAACTCTAGCCTCAAGGTAAGCAAGATCGTCTGATGGCTGGACAAACTGCATTTCTACGCCCTTTTAATGCACATTTCCACTCTGCTAAGCTCCACAGGACTCATTCTATGGCTGACAAATGACCCATACCCTCTGGAGGATGACAAACATCAGTGACTACTTCACAAACATGTAATGTTTACTTTGCATTTGGTTAATGCTCCAAAACATCTAAAATGTTTCAACTGTTACAAGCTCTAAAAAAGGTTCACTGAATTCTATAAAATTAGCAAGTTAGCAGCTGGTTTAATACAATACAGCTTTTAGCAGTTAAAGAGCCAGATACTTAGCTCAGGTATTAAAAGGCATTAAAATATAGTAAGCCTTTATTTCTATTAAATGAATGCTTTTTTTTTAAACAATGCAACAGATACCAAACAATCATTCCAGCACAGCGTGTGGTAACAAAAAGCTGGTCTCTGCTCACAGTTTGATGTCGATGCTGCACTTTCAGTTTCACAAACTGAAGCTGTGTTCATAACAGTTTAAGATGCCTTCCAGATCTGCCACTAAGACTCTCACTTTTTCCTTTAATAAAACTAATAGGACATTATATTTGTGACTATATATTATCTTTTAGCATGTAACTACTGACTGTGTGAAATTCCCCAGCCCCACCTCTTCTACTTCTTCCTCCTCAGACACAATGGTCCACCTGGGGCACAAAGAGAACTAGGTGAGAACGTCTCAGTGTTTCCAGGTGATAACAATCACATCTACAGTTCTAAAGTTTTTCACTCTGCAGTGCAGAAGCATTTACAGCTACACAATGATGGTTCGTATTGAGTGATCTGCAATGGAGTCACTTTTCAAAATTTGTCTTTAACTTAATACATTATCTTCACCTTTATTGTTAGCCAAGAGAGCTTGGCATGGCACAGATAAGATTTTTGTTTCCTGTTGAGCACAATTTTTTAAAAAAGCATCTATAAAAGTAACACTGCACTGCTTCAAACAAGGTCATGTTTTACAGCAGTCTTAGCCTATTGCAGCATAACTATGGGATGTTTCAGGGTCACCTGATCTATTACAGTAC
>JAVDPK010000719.1:16666-38547 GCA_034780415.1 Cichlasoma orientale
TTGACCACAATTTATTTTTTTGATTGACATTAGTTTTTTTTTGGTTGAATGATTGTGAAACAAAATAATCTCCATAAGTACCCTGTCAGACGGCAGGGCTGAAAAAGCACCTGTGTGCATGTAAACAATTGTAGAACAAATCCTCACATGATACGAACACAACTTTTATTACAAAACTGAAATTAAAACATGCCAATAATGTTGCCATTAATGGTAACATTATGTTTAAGACAGAACCTGGACTCCGTGATTAAACATAAAATAAGTAAAATGTTATTTCACAACAACACAGGCCATGATCAGTGTCTCCTATAAACAGAACGTACACAGAGAAGTGTACGCTCTGTATAATTTAGCATTTCCTGTCACAAAGCAGAAGAGAGGCTAGGAGTGTCGGACAAGTCTGGTGAGACGTTTTTTTCTTTTGTTCAACAAATTCAGTGGAAAACCGATGAAGAGTCGCTCCAACTTATCAAAGTGTTGTCTTGGTGTATCTAAAATATGATACAATAAGCTCCTCTGTGCCACAGATTGTTTTGGTCTTCTTCATGAAAAAATAAATAAATAAAATAATAAAGATATAGAATAATGCCACCCTTAACCTTTAAATATTTTTAAAATGTATGGGAAAAAATTTACTTTGAGGATAATTAACTTCAATCAAATAGCACCTTTAGCCTGAGAAAGATATTGTCACCGCGCCGAACGGAGGAGGTCAAACGTCAACTCTGTAACATCGAAAGCGAGATGGGCGTGAGTGCCATCAACAAAGACCTCAGGAGCTCCTGATTGGCCAGCATTGTTGCGCCGGTTTTTTAAAGTTTCCAGAGTTGCGTAGATGGCTCTTGCGCGTTGGTCCTCAGAGGGCGGGTCCGCCCAGCGATGACAGGGCAGCGAGGGTGAGTGGAGGAGGAAATAGACGGATGACATGTAGACTTTAACAAACTCCAGCTTTAGATAGGACAGGTCCCTCTGCAAACACACATGGAAGAAGCCGCAGTTTATGGTCACATCTCAGTGAACACACACAAAATATTTTCAATTCTTTGCAGAGACACGCCACCTGATCCATCACACTGACAGCACCCTCTACTGGTCTGTGCTGTTATTGCACATCCAGAGATGCACTTCCATCACTTCAGAGACCAATCAGAGTGATTTAAATTCACTGACCCAAACAATGAGTGCTTCTTGCCTAAAGCTACCCTTTACCTAACCAAGATCCGCACTCTGGTCCCCACACGGTCACTTTGTAAAGTGATCTGTGTCCCAAACTTGAAACTAGAACTCAGCAGATTTCACAGAAAAATGCAGCTCCTCAGCGTCCACATTTATGACTGTTGTTCTACTATTGTTGCATTCCATTTTTTAAAAATATATTCACACATGGTCAAAACAGAGTCGTACAGTTACACACATACACGCACTCACCTTCTGTGCTCTGTTCATGTTGGTCTCAGCATCTAGCCAGGCACTCTGAAAGAAAGCACAATTATTTCAAAATTCACAATTTTTCTTGACATCAAAAAAACATGATGGGTCACGAAGCTCTTTACTCTAGAATATTGTCATGATCACACATTTTTTAAGAATATTAAAAAAATAATAGGACAGAAATCACTTTCAACAAGCAGAATTCAAAGTGTACTGATAAAGCAACAAAACACTGAAGCAGTTCACAGAATCTGATTTGAAAAACAAATGTGACCACAGCGCTCTTTTCTCACCCTCAGAGCATCCAACAGGTCTGGCTGGTCCAACAGCACAGGAAAGGTTGCAAGTATAGGACTGCACATTAGATCTGAAAGAGAGAAAGAGGTGTTAAACTTAGAGCTGTGAACACAATCCGTTTGGACAGGATCCGCTGACGGTGAGAGGTACCTGCATTCTGCATGGTAGGCCTGTCCATCAGCAGTGCGTCTGCGAGCAGCTGCCTGTGCAGAACCAGCAGATGGCTGCAGTTCAGACAGTGGAGGAGATTATCTGGAAGGAGACTAAAGAGAGGGACATATAACAAACGTATACATATATGCACGCAAGGATATGTCTGAGATGAGCCAGGAATGGCTCCAAATAAATCAAGGAAGGCTTTATGGATAAGATTTTCCACGGCATGTGTTGAAGCACAGCGGCAGCTGTTTCTCACTGATCTTCTAACCTGAGCTGTGTTTGCATCCGGGTGTTGGCTGATTTCAGCTTTACGATAAGTCTGGGCTCCCGCCTAGCTTGGAGCATCTGCTGGAAAACACCACTTGGAGCTGAAAGGAGAGGAGACACACTGATTATTATAACCTCAAAACTATTATTTTGTTGTTTTCCTCGTGTTATTTTCTAAATTTAGATAATCTTTCATGCATTGAGTCTGCGGTTTCTCATTACATCCTCTAGTGGCTGATGCCTCTACTGCTACATCCTTCTCGTACGGCGTGCCACCATTCACTGGGAGTTCATAGGTCCTGTACACATTAGATAATTAGATTTTATTAAGGGCACATTTAATAATAATGGTAGGTGTCATTTCACATCATTCATTTTTTCAAACTGTACATGTCTAAAGAAAAGAATTACACTGATATATTTTTGTGCAGCTTCTTTTGCCTATGTACCTGTTTGGGAGAGAGTTTCCTGCATCATCAGTCAATTTGAGGAAAGCCCAGCCACAGCTCAGGTCCCCTCTCTCCCCAGTAGACTAAAACACAGACACACACGTGTACATAAACGTTTTTGCTTTAATTACAAGTGTCGACTCCTATAAAGGAGGGATTTTGTCATCCATCTCATCAAGATAAACTTTTTTTCTTTTTTATTTCCTGTGTCTCATCAGTGTAATTTGCACATTTGTCTGTGTCCTTACATTTCGTATAAAAGTGACTCCTAATTCAAAGAGGATGCCGAGGTTAGGAGACGTCGAGTTGCAGCGCAGAAAACAGTCTCCATCCAGGAGGGTGGGCAAGATACCCGTCACCTTGAACAAACACACATGAACACATGCTGAGTTTCAGATTTCTGGCTTTTTTTTCCTTTTTTTTTTTTGCAGATTAGTAAAACCACCAGAGCCTGAGCACAAAGAGTCTGTAATCCAGCGTTTGTTGTAAGGTTGTAAACATAGAAACCTCCTCATACCCTCGGAGAGAAGCTCCAGGTCTTTGGGCTCTTGGCGTTGTAGGCTGCCCTTACTATGTGGATGTTACTCAGAACCTGGAACACAAGTGAAACTCATGTTTAAAAAAAAAAAAAGAGAGAGAGAGAGAGAAAGGTGGACAGCCTGGTTTTACCTGTTAACTCAGGGATGTCAAACACATTTTACATTGTGAGCCCTTCAGGGGGTCGGACCAAAAAAAGAAGTGCAATTTCAGCTGTACGCCTCAGTTTTCCTATATGATAAAGAAATGCTTTCTTCGCATTTTCCAAAGCTGATCAGTGGGCCAGACTGGAGTCTCTGTAGGGCTGACTCTGGCCCCTGGGCCTAATGTTTGACACCTCTGCTTTAACTAATAAAAAAAGCAGAATTAAGTAAATTACTTCCACTCTGAAGAGATTTAAAGAAGGTAAAGAAGTATATGAATTTAACTAAAAAGACAATAATAATCACTCCAGCCAAGGAGGACTGGAAGCTAATTGTTCCCTCATTACCACCGCCGAGGACGAGATGTTTTTGGTAGCTTTTGCATGCAGGCGTGTGTGCGTGTCGTTCTGTCTGTATAACACAAACTTAAAAATTTTTAATGAATTTTGATAAAACTTTGTAAGGGTGTGGAGTCGGGTCATGTTAACAATCCATTAAAATCTGCCTTATATCTACCGAGGTCTTCAAGGTCAACTTCAAGATTTATTGGTAGAAAATTGACAAAAAGCCTTTTAACTATGATTCTTACAAATGTGGTGCAGTATTGTCAACATAAAGTACCATATAAAGATTTAAAATTTCATGTCACATTTGACCTCTGACTTCCTTTAAGGTCAATCGATTGATCAGAAGGTCAAAGTGCTAATAATGAAATATAGATTTATTTAAAACTATGTTTCTATCTGTCATTGTCTGTATTGACAACATATAGGTCTATAGGAGTGATATATGGGGATTCTAAATATCACGTTACTTTGGATCTTTGACCTCTTCTTCAAGGTCAAATAAGGTCAAACTTTCATAAAATGTCTTTTATCTTTAAAACTCTGCATAAAATTCTACTGCCTTTGTTTGTATATAGGAAATGATACAGGTATATGGTGATTCTAAATATCACATTATAGTTTGCATTCAAATATCATGTCACATTTGACCTCTGAGCTCACGTTTACATTTCACACCTGCTTTTCTTTCAAGTTGACCCCGAAATGTTTTATATCTTTAAAGAAAATATTGTCAAGAGAAAGAGAATGAGCTGCTTGGTTAGTTAGAAATATACTGTAGTATACTATTATATAATAAGCTCAAGTTATTTATGACCAGTTATTTACAAATCAATATCTATTATTATAATTAATTATATAATTATGTCCTTGTTTTTAGTATTTTTCTCTTTTGTAACGGACTACAGTGTCTGGAATAAAGAGACAGCCATGATACCTGAGTTCCATCAAAGGCACAGAGTCGGATGTGCCGGCTGAGGACTTGAACACCAACCCCAGGAGTAGGAATCATCCTGCAGCCCCACACAGTGAAACAAACACTGGTGTTGACCTGCCGGGCACGAACCTACACGACAGGAGAGTCACACAAAAGGCCGGTCTATGACAGCGTTCACCAGTTAGACTCAAAAACACACACACACACACACACACACACACAGCGAGACACGCTCACCTTGCCAGTGTCTGGATCCAAGAAGAGGTCTTTAAAGGAGAGCTGTGACTGGCTGAGCTCAGGCTGAATGTAATGGCTTCCTCTGTATGTTACACCTAATAAAGGACACAAAGGGTTACAGCTTTGCCTTTAAGTCATGCAGTATTGGAGAGATAAGTATTATTACTTACAGAGAAAGGTGCCTACACTATAGTTTTAGTCAACTAAAAATGCAACATGTATAGGGTAAAAAAAAATAGTATCTATCTTTCCATTCAATCTATTGTACCATAACTATAAACTATAGCAATAAAAATGACACTGGAGTTATTCCTCTCTCACCCAGTGTAAAAACTCTTAATTGCTGCAGGCTGTGAAGTTATGAACTTGGATAGTTTTCATTCTTGTCCCTCACAATGCCAGCTGTTCAAGCTGTTTTAAGGTTTGGGTGTCATCTTAGTTTAAAGCCAAGTTTCCAATTAGCTGCAACAATTTGTTGAATGAAGAATGTGACACATCCTGTGATTCCTGCTTCACAAACCTAGTGATTTGCTACTAATTTTTTGTCCATCCATCCATCCATCCATTCGCTTCCGCTTATCCTTTTCAGGGTCGCGGGGGGGCTGGAGCCTATCCCAGCTGGCATAGCGCGAAGGCAGGGTACACCCTGGACAGGCCGCCAGTCTGTCGCAGGGCTAACACAGAGAGACAGACAAGCATTCGCACCTATGGGCAATTTAGATTAGCCAATTAACCTAACCTGTGGGAGGAAACCCACGTAGACATGGGGAGAACATGCAAACTCCACTCAGTGAGAGAGAGGCCCGGGCCAAGGTGGAATCGAACCCAGGCCTTCCAGATGGTATTCTAACTGTGAGGCAACAGTGCTAACCACCTCGCGCTGCCCCTAATTTTTTGTCATAGATGATATTTAATTGATTTTTTTTTTTTACAATTTACACCCTTGATCACTGCTCTCAAACTGAACAGGTTACTTAGAATCAGGGGAATTATGATTCACATTGTTTGCTGTTTTGTAGAAAAATTATAAATTGAGAAAGTAACAGGCAGAAATTGAGCAACTGACAATGAAAACACTGTTTTGTCCCAGCACTATAACAGCTGCTTAACCTGCAAGATTATCTCAGGCAGCAGGAAGAGAGGTCAGGTCTGTTCACCACCAGTCGACCAGTAAGCTAAAATTTACTGAATTCTGCCAATGCTTCCAAAACTGCACAGACCCCCAGCTGCTGACACATTTTATTTAGTGTGAATGTGTATTAGCTTCTCTCTCACACACACACACACACACACAGACACACACTTGCTGCATAATGACCTTCCTCCACCAGCAGTTTATTGAGAGTTGATGGTCTGAATCCTGAAGGTATGGCACCCATGGCGGACAGCACATCTGTTGCATCAATCTGTCACACACGGTGAAAACAAAAATATTGACGAGTTAAAACAGAGTTAAAAAATTATTTGCTGTTGGGAAAATTAATAGCAGCTTCAGTTCCTGTAGTTATAATTGTAGAGTACAAAAAGTTGTACCTCAGTCAGAGCCTTTTTGACAGTAGACCAGTTAGAATGTAAAGTACTGTCAACAAAAAGAAAAACAAACAAACAAGAAAAATAGAAGTTACTCATTAACACTAATAATATTTGTATGTTGCAGTTAATCTGGATAAATTTAGTAGCCAAAACTATCGTGCTTTTGAACAAAGTCTCATTAAGGGAAACACGAAAGCTCGGTGCCAGTAAACAAAACGACTTTGAACCTCTGTTTGCCTCGATCATCAGTTAATTCTTCACCATCTTGATCTTCCTCCTCTTCCAACTCCTCATTTTCATCATCACCATCATCATCATCTTCCTTGGAATCATCTTTATCGTCATCATCTTCATCATCAACACTAGAGCCAATCTAATGCATTATAGTTACATTGAAAACAGTGCAATCAAATCCTGTTATTTTTCAAATTCACCCCCCCCCCCCCAAAAAAAATCAATCTAAATATAGTAACACAATAATATAACAAATATGGAAAACTGCTGCAAAAGCTTTAAGCATATGCATCCCAGCAGGCTGCATCTCAATGTTCTCAGTCATGTTTTATAAAAAGTTCTTTATATAAACACTTGTCTAAATGAAGAGTCATACTGTTGGACTTGACTGTGATGCAGTTTTTGTACCTTCAGGTAGGTTTTTGGAACCACTCCTCTGTTGCCTTTAGTGTCCCGAGCTAGCCACCATCCATCTGCTGTCTTCCTGATAATCCTCAACACCTCCCCCTTCTGAAACAACAGGACACAGACCATCATGCATCTTCACATTAGTCAAATATTATTAATAAACAGATGAGAAAAAATGGTTAAATCACTCACAACTCTGAAAAATGAATTACTTTATATGATGATTATATGAATGCGAGCATGAATGCATGTCTATCCCTATGTGTTAGCCCTGTGACACACTGTCCAGAGTGTACTCAGCCTCTCTCATAATGATGATTAGTAAAGCTTACACATGCATCACAGTGCATTAAACTGTATAAGAACACGTGCAAATGTCTACTAGACACACCAAAGAAATGCCTGAAATTAAATAAGTATATAGTTTTCAGGAATATTTAAATCACATTTGTTTCTCACTTCAGCCCTGCAGGACCGCAGGCAGTTGATTTGAGAAGGCTAGAGCGCCATCTACTGTTGAAACTAAATATTATACAATGCCACCTTTAAGATGTAAAGGAAAAGAATGCACGCTCTAATAGTCCTAAATATATTTCCTTGCTCGTCACCAGTAAACAGCCAATAAACAGTAACTGAATTATCACTTTCCTTTTCTATTCACCATTTACAAAAAATATTAATTTACAAAGAGTGAGGCTAAGATAAAATGTTTTACAACAACTGAGCCTACACTAAAAGAATAATTTGCCACTCAGTTTAAACTTCACTCCAGTTACTGTGCAGCTTTTAAAAAGGAAGTCCAAATGAAAATAGTAGCACCACTTCTTTACACCACAGCCTGTCTGTACTTTACCCGAACAGACAGATCTCCTTCCTGCTCCCCTTTGAAATCACTGAGGACCACGTATATGCGAGGGTCTGACTGGGATGGCGGTTTCACATCTCTCCTCTCATCTTCATCATCGTTGCTGTCATTTTCTACGTCCTCCTCGTCACTGTCATCTTCGTCATCGTCTTCTTCAACACCCTCCTCACTATGTTCCTTTGAAACATTACTGTGGATCACAAAATAGTGACATGAAAATGGCATTCTTAGGTCAGATTTTTGCCACTAAATATGACAGATAAACTGGTGCTTTACAATGGATAATGGGAAAATCAAGCCACTGCAGCACAGACTATAAAGTATATAAATGAATGAGTAGAACACAAGTCACTGACCCTGCTTCAGTGCTGGGTCCTGGTGGTGACAGCTCCATAGAGAGAGTGTTGAGACGCTCCAAGATGTTTTGCACTCGTCGCTCCTCTTCCTGTTTCCTCTGATCGTAATTCCCCACTGGAGCCAGCTCATCAGCCTGAAAGATCAAGTAACAGCTTATGATGTCTAATTAGCTGCACTGCTCCCAACCCTACAACATTTTCCACAAAGAGAAATTAATATCTTGATTTGGTGTCATAAGTAATGACAATTCCCTTTACAAGAACAAATGGTATTAGTCAAGTAATATCACCGATTGCTTGTAATTATTGGCATCTAGAGATTAAAATATTAGTATAACTCTATTTGTTCCAAAGAGTTTCTTAAATAGTAGAGCACTAACCTTGGTAAGCTTCTTCAGTGTCCTTAGTGTCTTCTCTGCTGACATTTGCAGTTCTTGGCATCTGTTTGGAGACAGACATCAAATTTTAAAGCACTACATAAATTAGATGATTGGAGCACGTGGTAGAGCAGGTCTTCTACCAACTGGAAGGTTGTGGATCATGCGGAAATATCCTTGGGCAAGATACTGAACTCCCTGATGCATCCATCGGAGTGTGAGTGTGTGTGTATGTTAGAAAGTGCTTAGGCATGGATAAAAGCGCTGCATGAATATGCAGTGGAAAATGCTTTGAGTGCTCAACTGAGTAGAAAGGTGCTGTATAAGTACCAGTCCATTTAACTCCCCCAACAGGAGAAACGCAAGCACTTCAGTACTAACACAGATGAGGGTACTCATTTTAGAGTAAGGAAGAGCACTGCTGATGCTCTGTCAGAGCTGGTTACCTTCGAAAGGCCTCTTCAGTGGATCCAGCCTGGCTCTGCACATCCTTCACCAGACTGTCAACCTGCGATAGAGGAATAATGAGAGAAAAAACGTGTTTAAATCAATGTACAGTTAAGGTTTAACTAGCAGCACAGTATACAGTTTAATGATTTTTCCATTTCGGTGGTAAAATAACTACACTTCTTCTGTTAAAAGAAAAGTCAGCGTTATCAAAGGCGCTTATTTTTATGATATTGTCGCTTTATTTACACTGCTAACGCAGCAGCGTATAGCAACTGAGTTGATACAAATGATACTAATGGATATTTATCGCAACCCGAGCCACGTCTGTAAAGGGCTTAAATGATAAAAGTTCTCAGACACACATGTTCAAGTTAAAACCTCTGGATCACTTCATTTTGACAAAGATCTGATCTGGTGGTACAACATGTGCTATAAGTACAACTGTCTGATGCCGAGTCCAAACTGTTTCACACGGGCGCCATTCTTTAACTGACCTGTTTTTTAATTTCATCCACTTCTCTCTGGGCCAGCTGCAAAGGTCCTCTTCTTCTTACTGGCATTTATACACTGTTTAGGGTGGTACAAGCCATGTGTTAGCTAAAATCCCAGCTTGCTAGGTGACGCTAGGCTTCCAACAGTTGCTATGCAACTGACTTCTTCTTCTTCTTCCCGAATTAATTTTTTTTTATTTTATTTTCAATGTAATAACCCCGCTCCTTGTGTGTTTATTTGTAGAAAACATATTTAGCTTAAGTATTTGTATTTTATATGTCCTGCAACTGAATTAACGAAATATTAATACAGAGACTATTTGACCAGCTTTTATCGCAGTTGGCATCAAGCTTCCGCCACCTACTGGACTGGATGATGATGCTGGAGGGAAAAACACCCTACTAAGTAATTAAAAAACTATCATTGCATATTTCCCACTCAAAGAAATCATTAAAGGCCATGGCATCAATGCCTATGATGACTGCATGTAAACTTCTTACCACAACTCTGTATGTAACACATTGACATGCATAAATATGAGACATTTTGATATGTTTTACTCAATTATATAATTTAAGAATCTGTCATTTTAAAAGTACAAATAAAATGTTATTCAATAAACGTTCACTTTTCATCATGTACTTGTTTTCAATGAAATGTTGTGCATTTGATATTGAACATGACCATCTTTTCCATTATCCCAACATAATATCCAAATTGCTGCTGTGTTACTTAACATTAACCTGTATATGAAAATAAAGAAATTTGCCAGATCTACCCAAAGAAAAGACGTATACAGAGTAAACCATTATGTAGTGTCCATAACAAGGTAAAAATCCAGTGGTTCCCTTTAAAGTTGTGTATCTTTTTTATTAATTGTGAATGAGCCACAATATTTTAAACCCTATTTCACAGGATGATAAAGTTGCAGAAAGAATGCTTTTGGCCATATCAGTCCATTTACCGTCTACGCCCCATTAGATTTTATCACACGCTTTCAGTCAAAGGGCGCGTTCAATGTTGAGTTGTGTAAGTGCTTTTATAAAGACCTATAGAGGGCGTACGTTGCTTGCTTTGCCTTGCGTGTTGCCTTCAATATCCCTTGTTAGTTTTCTTTTTCAAAATTTCAAATTATAATTTCAAAACACACATCACGGTATCAGCGTTCTCATTCATGATAAAGTTTAAAGGTCACTTATGAGACCTATAAAAGTCTCGTTCGGAAAGCGTCCTCGATAAATTGCTCCCAAATTTATATGTTACTACTCTTAGCGTGACAGTGAAGGCAGCAAACACTGTTCGTTATGTCATTCATCTACCATGGCTGCACCCATTGCTCTCATCCAAGGGGCAAGCAGAGGACTGGGATTAGAATTCTGCAGGCATATACTTAAAAATAAAACCCTCGCTACGGTTGTAGCAACGTGTCGAAACCCGGACGGGGCTGCAGAGTTGCGGAGCCTGGCCGGCCAACATCCGGGTAGAGTGATGGTCCTCAGGCTGGACGTAAACCACGAGGACGACATCCGCGGAGCTGCAGAGATGGTTAAGGAGAGATTCGGGCAGCTGGATCTAATCGTCAACTGCTCGGCGATGCTTCACCCCTCAGGGAAAGGCGAGACCAGCCTGAGAGAGGTTTCTGCACAGGTAAAGTATTGTTTTTCTTTGAGAAGCCACAGGACTGGAGTAAAAGCTCTTTCAAGCTCTAATCACTGTCATGAAGTGTGGAGTCAAACTGTTGTCTGCATTACAAACTCCTTGCACAAAATTAGTCACATTGCTTGGGCCATGTTGCAAACGCTTGGTGAGACTCCATCATCATGGAGGCAGCTGATTTCCTCCTACAGGGGTCTGATGACTGTGTACAACCAGAGTCTGGAGTCAGTGACAAATCGATCACAGTATTATAAAGAACTTTAAATTTAGCGTTGCTCATGTAGTATCTTATCACACTAAATCCATTAAACCCTTAATCTAAATAAAGACATTTTTGTTTCCATTTCAGGGCATCATTTCCACCTTAACAACCAATACAGTGGGTCCCCTGGTCATGGCCAAGTATTTCTCTCCCCTCCTTTTCACGGGCAGCGGTGGATTTGGTCAGCAGCCTGCAGAGAAAGCCAAGCGGCACAGCGGCATCATTGTGAACATCACAGCGAAAGTGGGGTCCATTGGCGACAATGGTATCTGGTGGCTTAGAAACACTTTGTGCATACATATCATGTAGGCTGCGCCAATGTTGTAGCCTTAGCTAAAGGACAGGACAAGCTCAAAAACCAAATACCTCCCTTTTGTTAATGTATAATGTATATGCATGAGATGTGGTAAGAGTTTCCTCCCTAACCCCCACACACTTTCCTCTCAGGTCTTGGTGGTTGGTACAGCTACAGAATGTCAAAAGCAGCTCTCAACATGGCCACTAGGAATTTGTCTATAGAGTTAGGCCGCAGTCGACCCAAGGTAACTGTTTTTATAGTTGCTCTAGTAATTTTATTTAAATGTTACTGGTGTTTGTATCTATCTTTTAGATAGTATGTTTAAAGTTTGATGGATTATGCCCTTATACATAAATTCAAGCCCATAATGATAGCCTTCTCTGGTTCTCCAGGTGGTGTGCGTGTCCCTACATCCAGGAACAGTGAACACAGACCTCTCCAGGCCTTATCACCGGAATGTGCCAAAAGACAAGTTGTTCAGCACTGAACATTCTGTGAACTGTCTGATGAACATCATCGACACACTGAATATGGAAAAGACTGGAAAAGCGTACAGCTGGGATGGAACGGAACTTCCATGGTAGAATTTCTAAGAGATGAATTTCTCCACCTGTGGTCTTGCTGTTGAACCTCTGAGCGGTGTTGAGACGGTGTGGAGATGAACTCAACTTCACACTAGAAAATCCTCAGAATTGAAGCCATTGCCATACAAGACACTCATACTCAAGTGACAGTCTAAACGGTCCAAGAAAAATCTCTTTTACTACCTCAAAATTAGCCCAAGTGCTTAAATCATCTGGAACACACATGTTGCCAATAATGGCATCACAGCGATCTTGATATTTGATGCAATTGCCATATAATTTAGCACGGCTCATTTTGTTGGTTGAAATCATGTAATATCGCACTAATCTTGATATCTTTTTCTGTAATATCAACTGGTTTATATTAAAGGTGTAAAATTATCTGACTGTTTAAAACTTGTTAAACGCACACAGTCTTCTGTAAGCACTGTCACCAAGTGCTTGCTCATAGGGGGCCGTTTTGAGGTTTAGGTTTGGGAAAAGATTATGGATTGTGTAAAAACAGACAATTTCACAATATCTACTAGTGATTAAAAACTTACGTTTTGTAGTTACCAGGGTCCCAAAAACTGCCCTGCTGATAAAAAACCAGGGAGAGACATGCAAAACTCTTCCATCTGAAATATATTACCTACTTTGAAAGTTGTGCCGTATGTCACAAACGATAAAAATCAAAATTTACATCCTACACAAAAAAGAATTCCTCTTTTTTTTTTTCTTTACATTTTGTTGCTATATCAAGAA
This sequence comes from Cichlasoma orientale, assembly GCA_034780415.1. Taxonomy (NCBI): domain Eukaryota; kingdom Metazoa; phylum Chordata; class Actinopteri; order Cichliformes; family Cichlidae; genus Cichlasoma; species Cichlasoma orientale. The sequence continues at coordinate 29,730 of JAVDPK010000719.1, forward strand.
ATGCTTGTGAGGTCAGTCTGGTACAAAAGAGCTTATGAATATCTCAGAGCTACAGTGACCTGCAGAGAAAAGGACTCAAAATTCCTCAATCAAGAAGGGAAAGACTTTAGTACAAGGTAGTGTCTTTGTAGAGTTCACAAACTTTTGCACAAGCCAAAAATTACTTTGAGGCCTTTCAGTGTTTTAGCTTCATGACATGAAACATGCATTTTTTAAATCATGTTCATTTTAATGGGTATTTCCTTTAGGGGAATTTGAACAGGAGCCCCACACATTTCTGTACAGCTGTAACTTCCCAGTCCAATGTTTGTGCTGAGCTATGCTTCTGAGAGCAATTTTGATTTCCCCAAATCTAGAACTTTTGCCTAAGTGCCAATATAAGATATTCTTTGTTAAATGAATCATGTTTATAACGAGATTATAGGCAGCTAAATTACTGTATTTATCAAACTAGTGTGGTTTCATCAAGTTTCAAAACAACACTGAATCTTTGCCAAAGGCTACATTCAGACAGCATATATTTCTGTTTATGTAACTCAAGTGTGCGCTAGAGGTTTACTGCAGTTTTGTAGCTGACGATTTTGGTGTGCGTAGTATCCTCAGTCACAGGGGGAAAAAAAACGTACATTTTAGATTTATAACCTGTATAACAGTGACGATAAAGTCATAAGGAACAGTTTTAATATTTGTGACAGACTGGCTTGTATAGTATATAAAGCTGATTGTTTTCCTTTTTTGTGAACATTTGCTTTGAGGAATAAATCTGCTGAACCCTATTCAAGTGAGTGTGTTATGTTTGTGCAAGCCACATGGACAGAAGAAGAGAAGAGCCTTAAAGCATTGTTGGCTACAACTAACTGGCTGGGTAATGACTGAACTCAATCCTGTTAAGGGATTTTTATACAACGTTGACCTGATTCTTACCAAGTCTGGGTTACCAGGCTGTCTTTTAGACCTGTACTACAACAATATAGTGGAACCAGTAAAATAATATTCCTGTGAGTTATGGTAGCTTCTTTGGCTTTAAAGTTGTTTGTTTGTTTGTTTTCTGTTTATATTAGCGTCACTTGGTTCCCACAGTGGGTTTGCTTGTTTCACTTTTGCTTTTATTGTTTGAAAATATTTAATTTGACTTTCGTTTGTATTAGTTTCAGTGTTAGTTTGAATCTTTTTAACTATTATAATAACTAGTTTAATTAGTATAATTAGTTTAGGTTTAATTAACCACTATAATCTCAGTATAACCCAAGCACAACTTAACCAGAAGATGGCAGCAATACAAGACCATCATTTTTCTTTGATAAAAACAATCTGGCTTCCTGCTAAACAGCTTGTCACAAAATGGGGATTTTGACACGTTTGTCTGCTGTAGCATGATGATGATTCTCTGTAACTGCAGTGTTTCAAAGAGTGGAAAAGGGGTTGTTATAACTTGCATGCATATACAACCATAGCTGAGACAGTCTGCACAGGAAACATTTATGTCTTCTTAAATACCGGTGAGTCTCACTGTGGTGTATATTTACCTTCCATTGTAGTTCTCATGTAATCGCTTCATTATATGGTGATGCTTCTAAGATGGAATATTTTACTTTTTTTTTTTAAAGATCTTTACAAGCCCTCTTTCTGGTTTAATGTCAGTGTTAATTGCTCTAGTTTTCTTTATCAAGCTGATATTGCTGTTTGACCTTTGTTTCTTATCTGAACTGTGCTCATTATGTAATCCTCTGTTTGAACTCGGGTCCACTGTTTTCTCTTTACCTCAATGTCTTACATAAAAAAAAAATTATTAGGTATTTATTATATTTTATTTTCCAACGTGTTTTGGAGGAGAATTATAAAATAGGTCTAATAATCAAAACTCGGATACTGATTTTAAAACAACTGCGATATAACACTCGCCAAGAGACAGACTTTGCAGCTGAATGTGCTTTTTGCATGCAACTGCGGGGTCACTACAGTTCATTTTCATGACTGATATATTGACTGGCAGCTTTGTGCGCGCATCACGCGTGGAGAGGACTGCGGGGAATGAGGATGACGGCCAACAGCGACGCTTATAAATAAAGCGCCCACCGCCACAAGGACTGGCACCGTAGAATTTGTTGAATAATAATCCAGCAGGGAGCGGCCGCGGTTCATTGTTATACCGAAGGCGGCAGGGAACGAGTCCATTGCTGCATGTCTTTGTGGTAAAGTGAAGAATTGCGGTGCATATACTGCAGACAGCAGAGAAAACCGGTTGGAGAAGGTGAACGGGTTCAGGCCTAGACTGGAGGAGCTGGTGTGACGTAGCAGTCCACCAACACACGCGCGCCGGCTGCTGCTGCTGCCTGCCAGGATCTCAGTTTAGGGAAATGACCGCGAGTGACCTCAAGGGAAACACTGTATTTTAGCGTCTGTTCGCAATTTTGTTTTAAAGGACATTATAGTAAAATATACGGTATAATTTAGCCACATATTTTAGATTAACATACGTTACACTAAGACGTTAGCCGGTCGTAAGACTGCCTCATTACCTTACAAGACGGGCTAGTATTAGCTGGCTAAGCTAAAGTAGCCCGATTGGTCACTGCTAGCGGCCGGGGATCTTACGTTTTGTTCCCCCCACAGATGCTAAGCTAAGCTGGGCTAGGCTAGCTGCTGCCATGGATAAAGCCAAGTCAATGGTGGACAAGAAAGGAGCGTCGGGACCTTTTCATGTCAACAATGGGCAGAGCCAGAGGGTTTTTCACGGCCATGTCATGGTGGCCACTAACGGCTGCTGCAGCGGCAGCAACACGTTCGGCTCAAGCAGCGTACCCAGCGGCAGCGGCACGTTTGAAAACATGCATCATCTGCACGATGCAGAGTGCAATGGGTCCCCGGCCAAGAGGTGCAGGCTACGGAGGAGGACGGAGTCTGTGAGGCGGCACAGACCACGTAAGTAAAAGTTTTTTTTTGAGAAAATTTTGTTCTAATATGAATTTTTTGTATCTGCTGTTATTTGTGCCACACATTAGCCTGGTTAGGGCAATACCAACCGGCCGGGGTTTGCACAATCGTGCAGTGTTGCAATGATGCGATTGCAAAGGCTGTCACTCAGCGTGAGCTCTGCCTCTCTCTTACATATTTTTATTTTATCTTAACTGCGTTGTCTGCTTCAGAGCTCACAGTGATGTACAATCAGAATGGACAGATCAGCTCGACACGCAATCTTCAAGCCTGCCGTCGTCAGGGAGACCCCTCTTTTATTTTTAATGAACCCTCAGGTTGCATTTGGAGCGCTGTGATTGGTCGGTTTTCGGTGGTGAAAAAGCTCCTGATAAGTGGGCCTGGCTTATCTCAGCCAATAAGCGTTGTACTCTTGTCTACAAGAGTAAGGGCGACTATGTCGAGGGCCCGCCCCATTATTTACGGAATATATTCTGATGATAGGAGTGAGGATCATCCGGTGAAGTTTGAAGTTTTAGTACAGAATGTGTAAAAGTGTCGTTTTCTTCGCCGAGTAAGGTCTTTTCTGATCACCAGGACTGACTACGGCTTTCTTTGTAGATACTTTTTTTTAACGTTTTTCATTTTTATTATTTTAGACCCGTCTGTGAGTTAATATTTTGCATCATTATGAAACTTATAAGTGAGAAGAAACCTGGTAAGTGTGATTTTTTTTTTTTTTGTTCCGAGAATGTCTAGGCATTGCAGCATACATATAATTACTCCTAATTACATAGAGATAACAGTTGTTTAAAGTCAGTAAAGCTTTTGCACACAGCTGATTGCTGTCCATGGACATGGACTGGAGCGTTCATTGAAAGCTAGTGGGTTTTTTGTGAGTGTGGCTGTCATGGTAAATCTTGTTCCTGTTCTGTGGAGATGCTCGCGGAGTGACCACATGGGCGTTTAAAGGCCTTTGTTTATAAGTCAGCATGACCGCATTCAGTGAATCTATTAGTAACTGTTTGGGAGAGACAAAGGCTGATGACATAAGTCCTGGTTTCTGCTTTCAAACGATTTTTTTTGTCACTTTAACCTGTGAGAAGCTTGATCTACATTTATCTCCCACATTATGAGATCTTAAATGCACTATGTATACATATTTTTTAAGTGATCAGTTTTATTTGTTTACTAAGAAAACAGTTGTAGTGGCAAGCTTTTTCCAAAGTGGCGTGTATATGGTAACATATTTAAAAATTCTTATGCTGTGATATATACAACCCTTTCACTGTCAGAATTACTTTGCTGTTGTGTAGCAATATCAGTATTTTTTGTAGTACTGCTGCACTTTATTCACAGATGGACAGAAATCAACCTGTAAAAATGTTTAAGTATTATAGAATGATTTTACAGTCTGTATGAATGACTTATTAGAGAATAAAAGTTATGAGTGATTATTCTGTAGAGAGAAAAATCCATCACAAGGAGATAAGGCAGAATAACTTCTTTTGGTGGCAAAGATATGTTTACAGACTGTTAGATGTACCAATGTAGATATATAATATGTAATTTGAGGTTTGTGTCTGTGAGAGATATGAGTAAAGATAGTCAGAAAGCAAGAAAACCACCATGATAAAACTTTCCTGTGAACTACTATAACATACTTTTTTATATTTCACAATATGATCTGGCTTTTTGTAATAACTGATGCACAAATCACGAGAGAAGTAATGCCACTGGAAGGAAGAACCTACAACAGAATTAGCCCAGATTACACAATAAAGGACTATTGCATCTGTAAACTTTGAAATGTCCGGTAAGAGCCGTTCTGCTTTATGTTTGAGTTATCCTCGGATGGAGGCCAGCCGTCCTGTCAATCCTGGATAACTTTCTAAGCTTTTCCTCACTGAGGGCTGAACCTGGAATGTGTTCCCTCGGGGGTGTGATTTTTTTTTTTTTTTTTTTTTTTTTTTTGAAGTGGTTTTGGGTTGGGGTTACTTTCGGGTAACATTGCTTGTAATGCCCCTTATTAGCACCAGAAACAACTTGGAAGCAACTTGAAACTTGTTTTCACAGTTTTTTGTTAACTTTGTAGTTCAACTTTTTATTTTAAACCAGCACATACGGTTTTATCGTGTTTGTTCAAACAGACATAAATACTGATGGTTAGGACTAACATACAAGTTAAAGACAGTGTTTCAACACAGTGCAAACATACCAGTAATTACAACTTTAAGATCTGGTTGTATAACATTTGGAAAAGTCATGGAATAAATTAAATTTGGCCTTTATCCATTGCTGAAGTGCACTTTATTTTAATACTGAGTTTCCGATATGAGTGTGATCATATCGTTCTGTAGTTTCCCTAAAACTGGTTTGTGGGCATTTTTGTGTGTTCCTTAACCCTTTATTTACCATGGGCCTGGCAGCGGGCCCATCTTACAAGTGCTCTTTAAATGACCGTGGCTCTGTTAACATTCATGGTAGAGAGAAAATTCAAATTATTTCGGAAAGAAGATGAGCTTTATGAGGATAGTTGGTATATCACTTTAGCACAAAGCATTCACAAGGGACTCTTGTCTGAACACAAACAGAAAAACCAGCTCCTCCTACACTTTACCATATGTGCTTCACATTACACCAATTCCTCAACCAGAGAAAATTCAAATGTTCTTGAAAGATGAGAATTATTTTGTAATTTTACAGCCAAAATGACTAAAAACCAGTCCAAGCGGCCTGTATGATACTTGGATGATAAAGGGTAATTAGGGGTGCACTTACTATAAAATCTTTATAAATTGTAAATACTTATTTTATTGTTGCCCGCTTTGTAATAGAAAATAAATTCATCTTAACTACAGGACTTAGCTGAATCTTTCTCACAAGTGAAACTCCTCATAGTTTTGGATACATTCAGGTGGTGACTTTTTCATTTTAAAGACAGAAACCTTTAATAAAGTAACTATGCCACACCCAGTTTCAATCTCATTTGAGTCAGCCTTCACATTCTGAGCATAATCATTAGTTTTGTAACAGAGTTACTCTCATAAAGAAATACAGGTTTGTTCAGAAGGTGCGCCACAGGTTCAATCAGTGTTTTTTTTACTGTCTGTCGTTGATCAGTTTCAGCAAATGTTTAGGCAAATTGGGAGGGGGGAGTTGTGTCAGAGATCATGTAAATTAAGATGAGGGGAAGTGTCTGACCTATGAAACTCAAAAACCAACCAAAGGTTCTCCTCCAGACTGAAACTATGGGCAGTCCTACATCTTGTTTCCATTGCTAATGAGCAGAAAGACTGCTCTCTTCCTGATCTTTCTTTTTCTTCTATCAGAAAAGATAGAGCTGATAACAGTCAAATTTTCAGGTTCATAGTAAAAAATATAAAAATATTTTCTAGAGCTCATGATCTATTGAATTTATTGAGTGTATTCTATGTAAAGTTAGTAAAGGTACCCGATGTGCTAGTAGTAAATATAAATGGTTGTTTTTATAGCAGAGGTTGTTTTTATAGGTGTAGTTGATTTTAGTATTTGTAGTTTAAGTGATAGACATAATCAGTTAATGTGATTACTTTTTTCTTGGTTATTGACGAAAACCGTGAAGCCCACCATAGCATCAAGGAAACACTCCAAAATAGGAAGAGATTTACGTGTGAGCCCGGCCTACGAGTCATGCATTGTTTATGATACTGCAATTGTCTGTTTGCGCGTGTATTTCCCTACAGATAGTGTACAGAGAGGGTTTTTCACACAACACAAACATGCGCCATTGCAGTCTTCCAAAATCCTAACTGCAATGATGGATGCTGATGAAGCTGTTCATTGATCAAATGCTGATTGGTTGACAGTTGTGCTGGAATAGCAAAGGGAATGACAGCGGAGTTCACCAGGAAAGGAAGAAGCATTAAAAAAGCTTTTAGCTTTGATTTCACTTCAGGTCTTTGTATGTGATAACTGTTATCTTGCTGTTCCCTGCGGCTGGCTGATGACGAACAACAGCACAAGCAAGACTAGCCCACAGACTGGTTGTACCACATTCTTTGTATGCCTCCTCCATCAACAACAGACAGTTAGATGGGCCGTCCAACATGCTACCACTACTCAACTTCAGCATCAGTCAGTTAAGATTTGTTGATCCATAGAAAACTGAACAGCAGCTGTTTTAAAAATTGATCATTTAGTAAACTGTTTCTAGCATTCTTAGATTTGTGTTTTTGTTTTTTCACAAATTTGTGACATATGGATTAATTGCACAAAAAAATGTAAAGACTACAATGATAATAATTTTCTATGATATTACAAAATGAAAGAAAAAACAGTCCATGGTTACAGCGCAGAACTTGGAACAAGGTAATACTTGATATTTAAATTTGGGTTTTGGCCTTCCACCAAAGGAAATTACCAGAACTGTTATTTTTAACAAGTTTGGTTTAGTTTACTCTATTTTAAAAATAATTTTTTGTTTATCAGAGCCAAAGCTAACAGGAAAAAATTCTAATTTAACATAGACTATATTGCCAAAATGTTTTACTCACCTATCCAAATCATTGAATTCAGGTGTTCCAATCACTTCAGTGGCCACAGGTGTATAAAATCACACGCCTAGGCATGCAGACTGCTTCTACAAATGTTTGTGAAACAATGGGTCGCTCTCAGGTGCTCAGTGAATTCCAGCGTGGTACCGTGACAGGATCCACCTATGCCAGGTGTCCAGTCGTGAAATTTTCTCGCTACTAAATATTCTAGTCAACCTGCACTGGGCTCCAGAGCAGTGGAGACGTGTTCTCTGGAGTGACGAATCACGCTTAGTGTAAAGTTTGGTGGAGGGGTTATCATGGTGTGGAGTTGTTCTTCAGGACTTGGGCTTGGCCCCTTAGTTCCAGTGAAAGCAATTCTTAATGTTTCTGCATACCTTTGTGGTAACAGTTTGGGGATGGCCCATTCCTGTTCCAACATGACTGTGCACCAATGCACAAACAAGGTCCATAAAGACATGGGTGAGTGAGTTTGGTGTGGAAGATTTTGACTGAGTCCTCCTGACCTCAACCCAATAGAACACCTTTAGGATGAATTAGAGTGCAGACTGTGTGCCAGGCTTTCTTGTCCCGCATCAGTGTCTGACCTCATAAATGCGCTTCTTGAAAAACAGTCAAAAATTCCCATAAACACACTCCTAAACCTTGTGGAAAGCCTTTCCTGAAGAGTTGAAGCTGTTACAGCTGCAAATGGTAGGCCAGCATCATATTAAACCCTATGGATTAAATTCAAATGTGCATAAAGGCAGTACTTTTGGCAATATAGTGTATTTGAAAAATATCAATACTTACCAATAAATCAGGAATAAAAAAAACAGATATGTGTCAACTGAATATTTTGCCGATTACCCCCAAATCACTTAAAAAAATATGGCTGCCATTCATCTGAAATGACTGTACTCAGATAGCAGTGACTCCGGACCAGATCCGCTGTGGAGTCTTTCTCTATATGTGTAGGCTCTCAGTCCACTGTTTACCTCAGCTGTCAGTATGCTGGGTGAGAATCATCCATGTCTACAGTATTTACTCTGAAGGAGGCAGTCACACACTCATGTCATACGGGACAACAGCAATACTTGTGTCCTGTACTTTGTCATGCCCTGCTCTTTTTGGATGCTTCCATGCTTGTATTTTTCTGTACACATACAAGCGCCAAGCCCTTTTATGAAAGCCAAGCTTAAAGGTGAAGCAATAAGAATTTTAATGAGTTGATGCATATCCACTATATTGCCAAAAGTATTCACTTACCCATCCAAATCAATGAATTCAGGTGTTCCCATCACTTCCATGATCACAGGTAGGCCTGTCACGATAACAAATTTTGCTAATCGATTAATTGTCTCAGAAATTATTGCGATTAACGATAATAT
>JAVDPK010000719.1:38647-50458 GCA_034780415.1 Cichlasoma orientale
AATAAAAATTGTCTACCTCATTTTAAGTTATCGTACGATTAATTGATTTATTGTTTATCGCGACAGGCCTAATCACAGGTGTATACAACTTAGCACCTAGACATGTAGACTGCTTCTACAAACATTTGTCACTCTCAGGAGCTCAGTGAATTCCAGGTACTGTGATAGGATGTCAACTGTGCAACAAGTCCAGTTGTTGAATTTCCTTGCTAGTAAAGGAAACACTACTAAGTATTCCACAGTCAACTATTAGTGGTATTATAACAAAGTGATTGGGAATGACAGCAACTCAGCCACAAAGTGGCAGGCCATGATCACAGAGCGGGGTCAGGTGATGCTGAGGCGCATAGTGCACAGAGGTCGTTACAGACCTCCAAACTTTATGTGGCCAGGAATACGGTACTTGTCCGGCTGCATTGTGCCAAATGTAAAGTTTGGTGGTTTATGGGTTGTTTTTCAGAAGTTGAACTCGGCCCCTTAGTTCCAGCTAAAACAACTCCAAGACATTTTGGACAATTTCATGCTCCCGACTTTCTGGGAGCAGTTTGGGGATCCCTCTTTCCTATTTAAACATGACTGTGCACCAGTGCGCAAAGCAAAGTCCATAAATGCATGGACGAGCGAGTTTGGTGTGGAAGAACTTGACTGGCCTGCAGAGACTCCTGACCTCAACCTGACCTTGACCTTTGGGATGAATCAGAGTGGTGACTGTGAGCCAGGACTTCTTGTCAGAGTCTGACCTCATAAATGTGCTTATGGAAGAATAGTAAAAAAGTCCCATAAAAACACTCCTAAACCTTATGGAAAGCCTTCACAGAAGAGTTGAAGCTGTTATAGCTGCATCATATTAAACAATATGGATTAAGAATGGGATGTCACTCAAGTTCATATGCGTGTATCAAACTCTACATTTGTGTCTACCAATTGGGTATGCAGTGCTATGTAGGTTTGTGTTAGGCCAGAGACCTTTCACCCACATGAACACAAATAATTACTCCTCATGCCCCAACTTTGCTCCTTGGTACACTGAGCTTTGGCTGGGCACAGTGCATTTGTGTGATTTGTCTCTTTATGCTTTTAAAAACCTTGAATAAATCAGGAGTTCTGACTTATTTGGGAGTCTAGGGACATGTTTCTTAATGACTTTGTTAAAGATTTCCTTCAAACAACAACTCATAATGAGATTTAAATACTTTGGATACCTTAAATAACTTATTACACCAGTGGTCTCCTGGTGGGCCATGAAGGTACTGCAGGGTGTCACATCAATAACAGAAATTCAGTCTGAAATTAAATACAAGTATGCCAGGAAGCCAGGAAAATTTCACAGGCTGGTGCTATCAAACGACTGGGGGGTAGGGGGACCCCATGGGATTTTTGGGTTTTCAAGTGGGCCACAGCACACTTGACTTTGGGAACCACTGTACTATTCTATTGCAGGGATGTAAATGAAATACAGTATTCAAAAAATAAGTACTCAAATGACCAGGCTATATAGTCACATTTGCTAATCACATGACCTCCCTCGGGAAGGTAGAGATACTGATACCCTCAGGATCAAACAGTGACACATCAGTTGGGAATGCATTTTTCATGAAGTGGAAACTTTGGCCCAACACAGCCAATGTTGACATGTTGGAAAAGTTCTTTAGAATATTTTACTGTGGGTGGCAGTCTGTGTTGACTTATAATGCCAAACTGACAAAACAAGCGTTTGTCACAACAGTGTCTTCATGTTCAGTTAAATTGATATCTCTTTTATGTCCTTTTTAAAATTTATGCTTTATTTAGCTACAAGGTTCCCATTAAGATACCAAATCTATTCTTTCAAGAAGTCACATAGGTAGTTACAAAAAAATCAAACACAAAAAGACAATCTTACATAGTAACACATGTGGAGGACATAAAAGTAACAAATTCACATTCATTAACAGCTTTAATTGTTGTCATCTATGGTTCCCAACTTTACAATCTTTTGGGTGTCTGATTTTAATGCACACACAACATTAATTGTGGTTTATGACTACCTTCGCTCTACCAGTTATATTTGTCAGTGCTGCAGTGGCCTTGTTGAGGAATAAAATGTAGCTTCCCTCATTGAAATCTAGAGGTACCTTTTGTTGCATGTGCTCCCTGGCTCTCTGTCCCCTGTTTTTTGTCCAATAAGCAAGAAAATAAAAAATCCCTCTACCCCCAAAAGAAAACACAAACAAACTGTAAATCCCAATTTATTATCCTCTCTGAGCTTGAGTTCATTTATAATAGACTAAGGTGATATGGAAAACTGTCCAGGTGTTCTGTCCAACTAAACTTCTGTTTATTTCTTTATTTATTAGAAATCATGGATACTGTGTTTTCTGGGACAAAGAGGAGATGGACCATCCAACTTGTGATCCGCTTACAGTTGAAAAGCTAGTACTTGTGATAGAATGAGGTTTGCACATTTCCAAAGACATCATTTATGCTGAACAATATGTAAGTGTTTTAGTGGAACAGTGTCTTCTTCAAGGAAGAGCTTGCTTAGCCAAATGTAGCCTACATGTATTACAGTTGCGTGGATCTGTGATAGCATCATTAAGGCTGAATTGTATGTAAAAGTTTGGAGTAACGATGTATTCTTTGGGGAAGGGCTTACTTAGCAAAACAATGCCACACCAAATTCTGCATGTAATACAACAGCCTAGATCTGTAATAAAAGAGTTGGGCTGGTAATCCAACCTGGCTGTAGGCGAGTCCTGCCATCCACTGAAAACATTATGAAATGAAATGTATAACAGAACTGTTGAGCAATTGAAATTTTGTATCAAGCTAGAAAGAAAAAAATTATATTCATAACTTCACCAATTGCTCTTGCCAGTTCCCAGTTTGAGAGTGTTGTTAAACAAAAGTAATACAATACAGTGCAAGTGAATAGAAACTGAAGTTTCTCATTTTCAACATTTGATATGTTGTCTTAAATGATAAAGTAATTATCAATCATTTACACTTTGCACATTATTTCTAACAGGGCTGGAAGCAGAGTTACTGTTTTCCACTACAACACACTTTATAGTTTTTGCCTCTTATTTAAGCACACACACTAGTGGTGCAGCTGCTGTGCATGATACTTGTCTGCCCATGTTAACAATTTCAGTGCCTCAGGTTCAGTACACATGACATCAACAGAAGGGGCTGGAGATTGAAGCACCAAGCCTACAATTAGTGGACACCCTGCTCTGCCATCTGAGCCACAGCTGATGCCTCTGTTATTAGCATTATTAGTGTGGCTTTAATGCATTTTAAGGGATTTCCACTATGACAACATAAAATCTTAAAAAGGGAAATGGGGAAACTTGTAGTTTGCACACAAATCATCACAGTAATGATGTTAACACAGTTGTGGTGTCCATGCAGCTCAAAATATCCCCAGATTATTTGCATTTATTTCATGCAGCAAGTCATGAATTAAATTAAGTAATTTAAATTTTTTTTAATATAAATTGAATTTGTGGATTTGAATCATGGCATGTGCTGGTTGTGAGTTTATTTTTCTGGCTGAGGATGTGGAGAAAAACATGATTGTCATTTGAGGCAGACCCTGCTATGTACCCTGACTGTTGCTTTTGCTTGTAGTGTTGCTTTTCATTATATCAGAAAAGGAGATTTTTTTTCTTTGAAGGTGGAAGGCAGAAATGCTCGTAACAATTCACAGTACTTTGCTGTTTTAGTTGTCTTGTTATCTCTTCATTTTGCAGCTTTGAAGGTGCAACTGACCTCAGTAAAGAAAGCTGCTGTGTCTATTATGAGCATCTACTTTATTAAAATAAGAAAGAAAGAAAGAAAGAAAGAAAGAAAAAGAGAGTAACAAGAAAAATAATAATTCTTTGTTTGGTGGTATAAGGTGACACTAGTGAACATGCGATTTAATGTTGTCACAAATGGAAAATTTGAGTTAAAAAAAATTTGGCAGGTGCAAGTTCCACAGCAGGCAGTGGAAAATCAATGCCTGTCTGTTCTGATTTTCAGGCTTTAGAGCAGGTCACTGGGTGAAAGGGCACAGTGGCAAAGAAGTCCACAAAACAGTGAATCTGGTAGTAGGTGACTGAAAGAGGCTAATCCCTATTTCAGTCACCTAAGGTTAGCATTGCAGTGGTTAACCTTAACGACAAGACTGGCACTCATAGAATTTGTTTTAGTTTCCATTAGGTAGTACATCTTTCAATAGCTAAAGGTATAAAGTCTTGCATGAGTGTACATTGTTTTTAAAATGGTTTGCACAGAAAAAATGAATCCTGAATAACCTATGGTGACTGACAGTTTGCTGATATTGAAAACAATAGCAGTGATATCATTTACAATGTCTATACTCTGTGTATTCCAAAAGGAAGTAGTTTTAATTATTGGTAAATGCGGAAACTGTGACAGAGTATATTACAAGGACATATATTATAAGGGCAAAAGATCTGTGCTACTGACTTATTCCACCTGCATGTTCTACTTGCAGTACCTACTCATGCAAACCCATGCCACGAAGCTCCTGGCACACAGTTTTTGTGCTGATGATAGTGCCAGAGGAGGTTTGGAACTCTGCAGTTATTGAGTCAGCAGCGCATTAGTGACTTTTACACACTATTCTCCTCAGCACTCAGCAACCCCGCTCTGTAACTTTACACTTACGGTTGATCATGAAATATCTAGGAGGGAAGACATGTCAGAAATCACACTCAAATTCAGTGAGCTCTTTAGAACTACCCATTCTTTCACAAATATTTGTAAAGGCAGACTGCATTGCTAGGTGCTTGATTTGATACACCTATGGCAATGGCGCTGAAAACACCTGAATTCAAAGATTACGACCTGTGGCCCTATATGTTTGTTGATATAATGTATCAAATATGACATTATTCACCATAAACATGAGATTGAGGGTTGCATCTTGCTGCTTATTTGTACTACTGCTGGATATGCCAGTAAATTTTTAGTTCCATCTTAATTTCAAGAGAAGAAACGTGACAATGCAAATTCTTTTGTTGCTAACAAATCATGAAATATATGTTTACAAATCATCCTCCTGTGATGTGGAATCCTGAGCTCAAATTTGTTGGCTATAAATTGAAAGTGGACTTTGCCTCAGTAAGCCAGACAGAGTCAGTCTGTTAACTTCAGTTGTCAGTTGTGAAATTGTCACTCTGATCATCATGCAAAGGCCACGATGAAGGCACAGAGAGGGCCATGAACAGTCGCATGCAGACCTATAGTGCTCACCGTTCTGTTATTCTGGATATCTCAAAGTTCAGTGTTTCATTACATTGCATAAGGATGAAATTAATGAATTTTTATAACTAATGTATTTAATACTTCTTAATATTTTTTCTTTATCTTGTTATTGTGGGTTTGATTGGGAAATTGATGGGAAACTGATAATTGCAAGGACAAAAAGTTTGCAAGGCTTTTCAGGTTTCAAATAAAATGTATTATTTTTTAATCCTTTATTTATACAGGAAAAGAGTCTCTTGAGACTTAAAGTCTCATTTACAAGAGAGACCTGTTGTATACATCAATAGACATAAAACAGTAATAATATAATCAACTTAATACTTCTAAAAATCCATTATTAGCATCTATCTGCTTATTCCGTATTTACAGTGAAAAATATAAACCGTTACTTATAACGGAAATTCCATGTGCTGATGTATAAAGTAAGTACACATCACAGGCGTCAGTGTTTGGATCATACATCTTATAATAGCGCGATCAGCCGAGGCTTCACAGAAGCATGCTTCACTTGTTTGTCATGCGAGCAGTGTTTCTGTAGGATTTTGTTTATATGTGAAAGACCTTGGCTTGTATTGTCTCAGTGCGCTGTTTACCAGTCATGCACTAAATAGTTGGCTTCAACACATTCTTTTGTTGCATGCTGCAGCACGTGGTTTAAGTAAGCATGGTTGTCTTGAAGACAAGCACATGATTTCCATTGGTCCAAGCTACAGACAAATGACATTGCTGGTATTAAATGTCATGCGCAAAACCTTCCTTATCATTCTTGTCTAACCTCTGTAAACACAGTTAAACTGTTAAACTTTAATATTTCAGAGGCTAAAGGTATGCTGGGTGGGGTTTTTTTTCCTCTAATTTTGTTCTGAGTAACTTCACTTTGTTATCAAACCATTGTTTACCAAGAGTTCAACCAGAACTTTTCTATTTGCTGAGGTATCAAATGTAGGTGGCTTCTAAATATTGCAATATAGAGTATGCACAGCTTGAAAAGGGAACAAAATTAAGTTTGAAGTCTTGTTTTCTGAGTTATTTATTTATTTTTGCTGTGTCGTGTTTGTCTTATAACAGTTTGAAACCATTTTGGAAACATTTTTGTGTTGTTATTTTGACATTTCATTGATCCACAAATCGTTATACGATGTCTAAATCATTTTGATTGTTTGAAAACAAGTTTATATTTAGTTTTTCTCATGTTGTGCCAACAGCAATGATTCAAATTCAAGTTGAATTATCTGTTAGTCATATGTTTCATTAACTATCATGTTCGGTTCCACTAACATTCCTTAAAAACACAAAACAAAACAAAAAATCATCAAGAACAGAACAGAGAGACAAAAAACCAAACAAACATCACACTAGGAGCAGTGAAACCAATGTGTTATTTTTGCTTCCAAAATGACTGAAGCAGTTTGATGCCAGAATAGTTGCACATGTAAGTTGTATTAATCCTGTTACTAATCAACTCTAATTCTGCAAATTAAGAATACTAAGCTAAAGAGAAATGCTAAGAAAAGCAGATACCTGTAAGTTAAATGTAGTTGTTGCTTTGTGGTGAATTAAAAACATCCTGCACTGTCAGTCTTCTTTCATCCTGGCCATGTAAATGTTAATTGAATTCAATTTATTGAGAGTCGAGAGCGAAGGGAAAGCTATGAGGAGGAGCGGAAGAGAATGTAAAGTAAAATAAATTAGATTGTATATTCAAAACAGATACATATGATGATCTAGATAGGGGTAGGTTTTTTTTAAACCTTTATTTTACCAGGTGAAATGTTTGAGAACCACTTCTCATTTAAAAACATGACCTCATTTACAAGCATGAATTGATAAGCATTTGCTTCCTCCTAGTCCTTTTTGAAGGGGGAATGGTCAACTTTATGATGTGAATATGATGGCTTTTTTGGATTTCATGTTTATTTGGTTTTTTTATGTGTATTAACGCTTGTTACTCATGTCTGAAGTAAAGATGTGATTGAAGCCGAGGGGATAAGAAGGAAAAATGTGTGGTGAAAGGCGAAAAACTCTAAATGAGAGAGTGCTGCATTAAGTTTAGACAGAGGGGGGAGGAAGTGGGAGAGGAGACGAAAGGAAAATGGATGGTGTGTATGAGACCGTGGCTGAGAAGTGGAGAGGAGAAGTTAACTAAAAGGGAAAATAGGAGACTGAAGAGTGTATGTGATACAGAGTGAACAGGAGATGATGGGGAGTGGTAACTGTTTCTATGGCAATCTTAGCTCTCGTTGAGCTGTGGTGGATTTTTTTCTAGCCAGTGGTGCTGGAAAATTTTCCTTTTTTTTGTCCTTTTTTTGAACTCAGTGTTCTGCCCCAAAAAACTATCAAGACCAGATTGTTTCCTCCCTCTCAGGTTTTTGTATCATTCTGTGTACAGTGCTGATACTAAAGCCATCCTGGAAACAAGATTGCCGTCTTGGCAATCTGGACATCTTTACTGCTTCTCAGTAGCTATTTGGTCAGATATTTTGAAGCTCCTATCTAAATGAATAAGGAGGCATCATTAATAAACTGCGTGGATTGAATTACCTGTCCAGTCTGATACAAAAAATAAAGTTTGGTAAACTTGCCTCAAAAGAAGGTTTCCAAAAATCATGCTTCTACTACGTATGCGCAAAGTTATGCAACAGTATATTTTCATTAACAGCTCAGGGCAGAGAACCAACCGAGTCAACGTGTCTGGCTCATACTGGCAGAGCACTGAACAAATTTATGTTATGGGTACAATTAGCCAGGAAAAACGATTCGTTTATTTCCTTGCATCTTTATAACGATATCCATAGTCTGAGATAATAATGAGCAGATGTGCCCTTTACCACACAGTTGACACATGTCATCACACATGTGTCAGTGCAACAACACAGATGGCTCATATGTTTCCTGTTTTATCTTTTAATTGGCTCTTTGGGTAAAGGGATGGGGGGATGACTGCCATTGCTGGTATGGGGTTCTTGCATAGATTTTTATTAAGGATTAATGTCTCTGGTGTTGGTGCTTCTTTCATGCAGCTCTGCTCTAGGGCTGCACTTAACAGAGTCCTTGTCAGGAGTATTTCCTTTTCTTTGGCCAAAGGAAGTATTTTTGTTTATGTATTAACAGAACAACCAGAATTCAAGATGTTCTTTTGACATGTTAGCTGTGTAATGTTGTGTTTTTCTTTTTAAATTTAGATTTTTTTTCCCATTTATTTTCCTTCTCTAGCCTTCCCCTGGTTTGGTATGGACATTGGTGGGACCTTGGTCAAGCTGGTGTACTTTGAGCCAGTCGATATAACAGCAGAGGAAGAACAGGAGGAAGTGGAAAACCTCAAGTCAATCCGCCGCTACCTCACCTCCAACGTGGCCTATGGTATGACTGTTTACACATGCAGGTTCATGTAGGCATCTTTGACTGGTAAAGATGATTCCAGGGAAAGATGCTAGAGTTTTAGAATGTATGAGATGGATTTTGTTATCAACTTCAAATTCAGCTTTAGTAGACCATGGTAAATAGTTTTTTGGGTCACTTGATTGCTAAAATGAACTTAAAATCACAACACGAATTGGGCCTCAATTCTGTAATGTAAAAATGATTCCTTTGTCATTCAGGTAAAACAGGTGTGCGTGACGTTCACCTGGAGCTGAGGAACCTGACCATGTGCGGCAGGACAGGAAACCTGCACTTCATTCGCTTCCCAACACAGGCTATGCCTCGCTTTATTCAGATGGGACGGGACAAGAACTTCTCCAGCCTGCACACGACACTCTGCGCCACTGGAGGCGGAGCCTACAAGTTTGAGAATGACTTCAGAACAGTGAGTGTGCAGTATATACAGAGATAATGTCTGGTTAGTACTGATTAAAAATTCTGGTTACTGAGTTGCAGTGATTAGTTGATTCTTAGTTGACAGAAAACAAAGCTGTAGTGTGGTGGGTAACACATTGCCAGTAAAAATCGGCAGATTGCAGATCCATCCGCTGTGGTTACCCTTTGCAAATTAATGGCCGATTTAGACTTTTTGCAGTGAGTCTTTATACAGCCTACAATGTAACCTATGCAAGTGGCTGACACCATTGCAAGCACTCATACGTGTGCATGGTGCAAATATCCTTTTTTGGAGGCAAACATGTTTGTCCCTCAAGTTTTTCCACTTCTTTGTCCATTCCGATAGTTTCTGCAATCTCCCTCCAGGAATTTGGTGATAATTATGAGTAATTTTATTGAGGATTTTCATTCATTCACTCTGACTGATCCATTAAAAAACTGCAGTGAAAAGTAGACGGAAATACATAGGAGGAATCAACGCTACTGAACAAGCCAATCACAATCCTTGCAGCACATCAACGCAACATGAAGTTAGGTTTCTAGGGAGGTGTATGTCAGGTTATGGCGTAGGGTTTCAGAATGAGTTGAGATTGTCGACATACATACGGCTTAGATTTATGTACATGTACATGGTACACCCTGTACAGGTCACCAGACTGCTGCATAGCAAAGACAGAGAGATGGACAACCATTGGGCAATTTAGAGTCACCAATTAACCTAACCCCACTAACTCTAGTTAAACAATCAAGAAAATAGTTAACAAATGAATTGATGCAACAAAAAGTGAAAAAATCTAAGTTTTGTTTATAGAATCATGTTTCTCACTAGTTATAATGTAATTTCAGCAGAAATTCCTCTCTGCTGTGATGCATGATGTCATATTTGCATTTCTACTTTTTTCTGGTGATTTCTAAATCATTAATGTTTTGTGAGTGCAGGCAGTACCTTCAGTATCAATATACCTGTACCTGATTCATTGACCTTGTCTGCAGTGCGGCAGGACCCCTAAAAAGGCAGTGTTAGTGTAAAAACAAACAAACAAGGCTTTTAGAAAGTATGAAGCAAACACCCATATCCGTTTGCTGATTGGTCTTATCAGTCATAAAAAAATTAAGCCGAAACATTATAGCCAGTCATCTTTGTGTCGCTACACTTTTCCCACTGCCATGGACTTTGCTCCCAATTCCTTTACCAGTTCCAAATACATTGTCATTGCGGCAATTCCAAACCTATGTTTCAACCACTATGGCCACCATGTTACTTTCTGTAACAATTTAAACTCAATGTTGTTCTAATCCGTCAAAGATCTGGTTCTGCTTTTTCTGTTGCTGTTCTTCGGGTATATAATTTTCTGCAACCAGTTCTCTTCTCAGTGTTTACACCGATACAAGCATGCATGCTTTACATCAATTATCATGTTGTATGCTTTTACAGGAATGTTCATACAGGCAGATTATTTCTTAAACCCTACCACAGTGTGCATCTGGACAAAGAACATTTTAATTTTTAAATGCCATTTTCAGTGTGGATGTGCTTTGAAAATCATTTTAATGCAGTAAATCAAGGGTTTCAAGGAAAGTTTTAATATTTTACTTAAAATCATCAAAAACAGCTTAAATCCCTTCCAGATAAAATAGTGCCATCTAAATCTTTTAAACCTCCTATATTTGTGAGCAGATGGCTGACCTGGAGCTGCTTAAGCTGGACGAGCTGGACTGCTTGATTCGTGGGCTGCTGTTTGTCGATCGGGTAGGCTTCAACGGACACCCTGAGTGCTACTACTTCCAGAACCCATCTGACACCCAGAGCTGTGTGAAGAAGCCCTGCACCTTGGACAACCCCTTCCCTATGCTGCTGGTCAACATCGGTTCAGGGGTCTCCATACTTGCAGTGTATTCAGAGGACAACTACAAACGGGTTACTGGGACCAGGTGAGGAGAATGGGCACCTCTTTAAGGGTGCACATGCAATATTTAGAAGCAGAATTGTGAAAATTTACTGAACAAAAAAGTGCCAGTAATGGAAAATAGGTCCTGTTGAGAAGGGAATGGAACGAGTATACACAGATGTGTTTGGTAAAATGTTGTCAACTGGGCCTGAGTGAGTTCAAACCTCAAAAACAATACAAGGATTACAGTTGTTTGTTGTGGTGAAGTCCATCTTAAGTCCTACGACAGTGTGTTTTGAAACTAAAATTGTTCTGCGTGATAAGTATTTGTACAAGAGTGTGTACAAAAGGTGAAGGTGGCTCTTTTATGTCTTTAGTAGATCCGGCAGATATGCCAGACTGTTATTTGAATTGCAACAACCACCTCTATTATCACCTTGTGTACCTTAGTACTTACGCAATAGTAGAGCTAGATGTGATCACATAATTACCTGTAAAAATCTGTAAGAACTTAAAGTTCCTCCTAGTAATTATGTGAGCATGTTGATGTGTACAAAGAGAAGTTTTTTTTTTCCAATGATTTGAGCATTTACCCAGCCTCCTGATTATTCTGTCACTCTGTGACATCGTAGTTTACCTAACAAACTATTTTTTACTACAGCCAGCCAATCCCTGTGTGGGTTTTCACGTGCTGTCACAGTACACCATCAGTCATTTGTTACTTCCTTGTTCTGTAAATGGCAAGTGTACAGCTGCTCACCATGACATCAGAGTGTTTGTGTTTGTGTGTGTGTGTGTGTGTGTGTGTGTGTGTGTGTGTGTGTGTGTGTGTGTGTGTGTGTGTGTGTGT
>JAVDPK010000719.1:58834-72082 GCA_034780415.1 Cichlasoma orientale
AGACTGCATATTTGAAGAACTTTGAAAGTATCCTCAAGTGCAGTCGCAAAGATCATCAAACATTATGATGAAACTGGCTGTTACCTCTGTTGAAGTTACCTCTGTAACACAGGATAAGTTCATCAGTTACCAGCCTTAGAAACTGCAAGTTAACAGCACCCCAGATAAGAGCCCACCTAAACCCCAAACTGTGTCCAAGTTTCCTGGCACAGACCCAGTCAGGCTCAAATATATACATACACTCACTTAAATGTTTTGCTAAGTAGTGCTGAAGACTCTACAAAATCTTTTAACTTGACAAGGCCAAGGCCTATTAACTTCTTGTTATTGATTGTGATTGACTACAACTGGTAATTTCTCCTTGCCAGCTTAAACAGGATTTGTTTGACAGCACTCATTGACCAATGTTCAGAACAATGGGAAAGTCCAAGGAATTCAGTGAGTTCTTTGACCCTGCATGTATACTTTTGGCCCCTCATGGATTAGAGAAAATCCAGACCTATTACAGCATAACTAAGGGAGGGTTCAAGGTCACCTGATCCAGCCCCAACTATGAGCTTTATCAAAAGAGAAGTTTTCAGCCTAATCCTAAGAGTAGAGCGGGTGTCTGTCTTCCAAATTCAAACTAGGAGCTGGTTCCACAGAAGAGGGGCCTGAAAGCTGAAGGTTGTGCCTCCCATTCTATTTTTAAATACCCTAGAAACTACAAGTAAGCCAGCAGTCTGTGAGCAAAGTGCTGTTTTGAGGTGTTTATGATCTTTAAGATAAGATGGGGCCTGATTATTCAAGATCTTGTATGTGAGGAGAGGGATTTTAAATTCTATTCTGGATTTAACAGGGAGCCAATGAAGAGAAGCCAATATGTGCATTGAGGCCACTGTTGTGATTTGGAGCTACATAAAGAAAATTGAATTGAATTGTCAAGGAACGCCTGAGTGGCAGGCAGGAAAGAGGACCCCAATGCAGGATACGCCAGTCAAAGGTAAAACTTAAATTCCACTTTATTGGCTGGCGGAGCAAACAAAAGGCAGACTGGAGAGGACCATTGGCACAGAGTGCAAGACAAAAAACAAACTCAACCTCCAGAAAACAGTGTAACAGACGGGGGGGGCACACAGTGAGGGAAACAAGGACACAACAACAGGCAGAGAAAACACAGGACTTAAATACACAGGAGGATAACGAGGGGAGTGGGAACAGGAGGGAACACAGGTGAACCACATTACACAGATGAGACAAGTGGAAGCAAAACTGAACATGACAGACAAGGACCAGATGACTTATCAAAATAAAACAGGAAGCCAGATGGGGAATCAAAGACGCAGACCTGACACATGGGAACACAAGTAACTAGAAATAACAAACTGAGAACTGAATAAACATAATCAGAGATATAACTAAAACAGAAACAAAAGAACCCAAAACACTGGACCCCAGGACCATGACTGAATTGGATATGGAAGAAATATGCTCCCTCTTTCTAGTCCCTGTCAGTACTCTTGTGCACCATTTTGGATCAGCTGAAGGTTTTTCAGTGAGCTTTTAGAATGACCTGATAATAATAGACCAGCCTAGAAGTAATAAATGCATGAAATAGTTTTTTTTTTTGCAAGAAAGCAGTCCTATTTGTTTTATATGTGCATTGAAGGACATGTCCTGGTCAAAAATGTCTCCAAGAGTCTTCACAGTGTTACTGGAGACCAAGGTAATGCCATCCAGGGTAAATATCTGGTTAAACACCATGTTTCTAAGATTTTTAGGGTCGAGTACAATGACTTCAGTTTTATATTAATTTAGAAGCAGGTAAGAGGATAATCAGGTCTTTGTTTCTTTAAGACATTCCTGCAGTTTAACTTAGTGTGTGCTATCTGGTTTTTATGAATAGATAAAGCTGGGCATCATCTGCATAGCAATGAAAATGTATCCAATGCTTTCTAATAATACTGCCTATGGCAAGCATTTATAATGTAAATAGAATTGGTCCTAGCACAGAACCCTGTGGAAATCCATAATTAACCTTAGTGTATGAAGGAGCCAAATTGGAGCCTATTAGATATGGGTCAAACAACTGCAGCACAGTACCTTTAATACCTATGTCATGCTCTAATCTGTAATAAAATGTTATGGTCAACAGAACTGAATGCTGCACAAAACAAGCACAGAGATGAGTCCACTGTCAGGAGCAATAAGAAGATCAACTGTAACATTCACTAATGCTGTTTCTGTACTGTGGTGAATTCTGAAACCTGCAGAGGAATAAACCATTACTCTGCAGATGATCAGTTAGCTGTTTTACAACTACTCTTTCAAGTATTTTTGAGATAAAAGGAAGGTTGGAGATTGGACTATAATTAGCTTAGACAGCTGGATCAAGTGATGGCTTTTTAAGTAGTGGTTTAATTACTGTCACCTTAAAGGCCTGAGGTATGTAGTCCATTGATAGAGATAGATGATCATATTTGAGATCAAAGCATCAATTAATGGAAGGACTTCTTTGAGCCATCTTGTAGGAATGTGATCTAATAGATACATTGATAGCTTGGAGGAAGTAATTACTGAAGTTAACTCAAAAAGGCCAATTGGAGAGAAAAGGTCTAAATAAATATCAGTATTACTAGCTGTAATAAAGTAGCTGTACGTAATGACACGTCTTTTTTCTCCAATGGTTAAAAATTAGTTTGTGAAGAAATTCATTAACTCATTACTAGTTAAAGTTAATGGAATACTTGGCTCAACAGAGCGCTGACTGTTTGCCAGCCTGCCTACAGTGCTGAAAAGAAACCTGGGGTTGTTCTTATTTTCTTCAATCAGTGATGTCCTGGTGCTACAGAGGGCGTTTTTGTAGAGCAACAAACTCAAGCACTTTTGATTTGAGCCACAGTATCCAGTGAGGATGTAACACTATTAACAAGATAATTAATTTCTGTGGGAGCAGCTGCCTTTAGGTAACAGTGGAGTAATTATATTCTTAAAGTGTCTGGAGCTTGAAAATAGGTGACTGGACTTCTTTAAGTTTCTTCTTCAGAACTGAAGAAGCCTTTCGGATGAGAGGTGAAACATCTTCAAAAAACTTAAAGACGTCCCGTCACCTTTTTTCAAGTTCTGGAGACTACCATGACCTGGATGACTGAGAACCTTCACAGACATATATCCTTAAACTTAGTTACAGCACTTTCAGAAAACTACTGTAATGAAATTTATTCCCCACTGAAGTGTAATCCGCTATTGTAAATGTAAATGTTATTAAGAAATGATCAGACAAAAGAGGGAATAGTGTTAAATGTTTAGTTTCTATGACATATGTCAGAACAAGATCTAGAGTGTGATTAAAGTGGTGGGTGGGCTCATATACATTTTAAGAGAAGCCAGTTGAGTTCGGTAATAAATTAATGCAGTGTTGAAGCTGTCATTTTTCAGACAGCATCTACCCATTATAATTATTTTATCTGAACTGAGCACTAAAAATCTGAGAAATCAGGTAGAAACTCTAAGTAAAGGCCAGGTGGACAATAAATGACAACAAATAAAAGTCCATCCATCCATTTGCTTCCGCTTATCCTTTTCAGGGTCGCGGGGGGCTGGGCTGGAGCCTATCCCAGCTGACATAGGGCAAGAGGCAGGGTACACCCTGGACAGGTCGCCAGTCTGTCGTAGGGCCAACACAGAGAGACAGACAAGAATTCACACTCACACCTATGGGCAATTTAGATTGGCCAATTAACCTAACCCCAGTTAGGTTAATTAGCCAACTGGGAGGAAACCCATGCAGACACGGGGAGAACATGCAAACTCCACACAGTTTGGCCCGGGCCAAGGTGGAATCGAACCCAGACCTTCCAGATGGTATTCTAACTGTGAGGCAGCAGTGCTGTATTGTAGGGTCTTTACCTTACAATACAAAGTGCCTTGGGGCGACTGTTTGTTGTGAATTGGCGCTATACAAATAAAGTTGAATTGAATTGAATTGAATTGCTAACCGCGCCACCGTGCTGCCTCATTTTTTATTTTTCCAATTAGGTTGTACAGTACAAGGCTGAGAGTGAGGCTTTCAAATGAATTAAAACTCTTGTCTTAGGGTTTCTGCTTATAAATTCAGATAAAACGGATTACTGTAGCTTATTTGTAATTAGTTCCATGTACATTGTGGGATATTCATTGTGGTAACATTGTGGCTATGTTTCCTAAAGCCTGCTAGCCTGCTATATTCACTCTCATTTATGCTTGGGGCCTGAGTCTTATCTATGCACATTTGGGTGACATGACATTGGATCACTTTATGCTATGTTTAATTTTATTTTATGATGGTGTGCCCCCTGAAATTTGGTTCTGCAGACCCACCTGTGTTTGTGTAACATGAATTAGTGTGGGTATAAACTTTAGCTAAGCGGGAACTGTCCAAAACTGTTTTTGTAGCAGAGGCTTTAATTGGAAGGGGATATACAGTATCATCATCTGCCGGAACTGCCGTAAATCATGGGGTACTCTGGTGATGTGTGTTTCTTTAGTACATGTGATAAAGAAGTTAGTAACAAGTCCGGAGGTGATTGGTCTATGATCAGGTTTCAGGGGATGACACTTTATGCAAATTGAGAGGGGTCAAAGGCAAGTGGGCAGACTTAGGATCCTCAGGTTGTATAATAATGTGCCTGCTCTTTGTTTCTCTCTTTCTTTTCCTTTCCTTTTTTTGGGAATTTTTAGCACTCTGATATTGATATCTTACTGCTACTATTTTATATCACTTATTAGTACCTAGATTAGTCACACACACTGGATTAATGAACGCTGTATGCTTTAGATCAGTAGAATAAAACTGAGGCCTGTTATATTCACTCCCTTAGATGCTCAAGGCCTCACTCTTAGCTCCTGCTAAAACCACTCTCATCTATATTTAGAAGCTTCACTTTTAACGTAACACTGTATCACCTTAGGACAAGTTCAAGTTGCTTAGGACAGTTTGCCCTGAAATCTGGGTTTGAAGACCCATCTGCGTTTGTGTAACGTGAATAAAGCATGGGAATAAATTTTGTATACTTTTTTATAGTGGGATTTTTAACAGCTGTCAGTGGGAGTATTTTTGGGGCAGTAGTTTCACGTGGAACTAGTGGAGCCCAAAGGTGATTGGTCTGTTTCACGTTTTAGGGGATGACACTTTATGTAAATTAGGAGGGGTCAAAGGCAAGTGGGCAGTTACCAACTTTAAAGTTATAAAATAAGGTGCTTGCTCTTTGTCTGACACTTTTACTCTCTTACTTTTGCTCTTCCCTTTCCTGTCCTCTTCTTCTCCTTTTCCTGTTTCTGCATCTTTCTCTGACTCTTTGTTTCTTTCGTCTTCTGTGTGTGTGTGTGTGTGTGTGTGTGTGTGTGTGTGTGTGTGTGTGTGTGTGTGTGTGTGTGTGTGTGTGTGTGTCCTACTCTTAGTGCTGTTACTGTCTGTGTTTTGGTTTTTGTCTGTGTTTCGTGTAAACAGTATGTCTAATAAACAGCCTGCATTTAATCCTGCTCATCCCTGTGATTTTTTTGAATACTATGGTTTTAATTGAGTTTTATGCAGGAGTGAATCCACTCCATTTCGGCCAAAAGGAAACTCGGGGACCACTAAAATCATGACCCAACAGAACCTTTTTGTTTTCTTGTGCTCTGTCCTCTTATTCTCATCTTTTCTCCTATTTTCTCCCCCTTTTTCTTTTTCTATTTCTTTCTTGCTCTTTTTTTCCCCTGCTTGTCAGCCATGAGTGCATGTGCCATATTACACATGCAGTCATTTGAATAATAATAAAAATGAATAAATAAATACATAAATAAAAGAAAGAAAGAACAAGGAAAAAACTAACAAGAGGAGCCCATAGAGAATTTATAGAGCTCATCTTGGAAAAGCAAATACACTATATTGCCAAAAGTATTCATTCACTTATATCATCAGATTCAGGTGTTCACTTCTATGGCCACAGGTGTATAAAATCAAGCACCTAGGCATGCAGACTGCTTCTACAAGCATGTGTGAAAGAATGGGTTGCTCTCAGGAGTTCAGTGAATTCCAGCGTGGTGCCGTGACAGGATGCCACCTGTGCAACAAGTCCAGTCATGAAATTTCCTCACTACTTCTACTGAAAACTGTTAGTGGTATTATAACAAAGTGGAAGCGAATGGGAATGACAGCAACTCAGCCACAATGTGGCAGGCCACTTTGAAGTGGTCAGCCAACTTTGTGCTGATTCAGTCACTACAGACCCCCAAACTTCATGTGGCCTTCAGATTAGCTCAAGAACAGTGTGTAGAGAGCTCCATGCAGTGGGTTTCCATGGCTGAGCAGCTGCATCCAAGCCTTACATCACCAAGAGCAATGCAAAGCGTCAGATGCAGTGGTGTGAAGCTTTAGAGCAGTGGAGACGTGTTCTTTGGAGTGATGAATCACGCTTCTGCATCTGGCAATCTGATGGATGAGTCTGGGTTTGGCAGTTGCCAGGAGAACGTACTTGTCTGACTGCATTGTTACAAGTGCAAAGTTTGGTAGAAGGAGGTTTTATGGTGTGGGGCTGTTCTTCAGGAGTTGGGCTCAGTCCCTTATTTCCAGTGAAAGGAACTTTCAATGCCTAGATGTTTGGGAAAATTTCATGCTCCCAACAGTTTGGGGATGGCACCCTTCCTTTCCAACATGACTGCACAAATCAATGTCCATAGAGACAAGAGTTTGTTGTATAAGAACTTGACTGGCCTGCACAGAGTCCTGACATCAACCCAATAGAACACCTTTGTCAAAATTCCCATAAACATTCCTAAACCTTGTGGAAAACCCTAAGATAAGAAATAAGATGAGAAATCCCTTTATTAGTCCCGCGATGGAAAAATTTAGTAAAAATTAAGCTAGCCCATACGGGGATCAAACCCGCAACCTTGGCGTTATGAGTACCACCCTCTAACCAACTGAGTTAACCAACCAGAAGAGTTGAAGTTGAAGCTGCAAAGGGTGGGTCGACATCATATTAAAACCTAGATTAAGAATGGGATGTCACTCAAGTTCATATGCGTGTGAAGGCAGAGGAGTGAATACTTTGTTTTTCAGAGAAGACAGGCTAAAAAAAAACAAAAAGGAAAAACATTCAGGGAAGATGGAAAAAATAACATGATTCAAAGTATTCATACCAAATGTAATATTCAAATTTATATCAGCAAGTTATTTCTTATGTTTATGTTTATTCTTACGTCTGATGCCCTCTTGGGCAGGTAACTCTTCACATGGAATCTCAGTGAGGTTTTATTTGGATAAATAAAGGATACAATAATGATTAAAATCTGGTTAAAAGTAGAGGCTAGGAGGTTAAATCTGCATTTATCAGAATTATACTTTTATGAGGGAAATAAAGGTGACAAACACAGGGACCTTTGTCACAAGGCAAAATGGAAAGAATAGTTTCTTTTACTGTCTAATAATGGTTTTGTTTTGTGTGACTGTATTTGTTACTTACCGTAACAGGCAACAAACTGAACTGAGTTATTGGAAATGATAAATTGTGTCTGACAGATGCACTTCCTGTACTGGTGCTCTTGCTCACTTTAACTTCCTGTTTACAGCTCCAACATCCCACAAACCCCTGCTCCTCTAATATAGGAAATGCTACACAGAGGCCTTCACACAGGCCCTAAGTCTGCAGCCACCTGAGTGTGACTAAGTGATATAGAGATTATTGTAATTTCATTTCTGCTTTACTGTGAAGTTTGTGAGAACTGTAAACGTCACACTTTATTTTTATAAGGGGGGCGGGGGCAACAATAAATATACTTGTCTGCCTGTAATCTTTGCTAAAAACTACTATCAGTGCAATGCCATTCTCATGTTTATTTATTTATTTATTCACTCATTTGTTGCACCTGTTTTTGTTTTTTTCTCTTATATTTATATGGGTCCTTAATTTGGGTCTTTGTTATTACTAACATGTTTAAAAGCTTCCTCTAAAGATTCCCCTCCTGCCTTGATTTTTTTTTTATGACAAGAGGAAGATATTGTGTGAATGTTGAGTTGTTGGGATCCTTCTACTGCAACAAAAACGCACTGGGAATTTGCAGTTTGCCAGGATTTTAGTTTTACTTTACAAATGATGTCCCGGTATCACCGCTGCAGTTGTTTTGCATCGGCAGTTGCGCTCACATCATATCAGTATGTGCAAAAATGTTTTTACTTGCAAAAGAGCTGGCATCACAAAGGCATCAAAAATGCCTCAATGTTTGTTCAGTTTCTGCAAATTTACATATAGCATAAAAGTATCATGGGTATAATCGTTGCTAACTGCACCTTGGACTTTGATACCATTGTTTTTGTGTAATATTTTGGGTAGTAGGCTTTAATCTCTGAAAATGTGACATGTAACGGTGCCAAATGTGAATCTGTGAACTTGCAAAATGTCAGGAAGTCATTCAGTTTTCTCAACAAACACTGAGAAAACAACATGTCTATTTTTAACAGTTTTAACTTTGCTCAGGGGGAGTTTGTTGCTCAGCCCATACTGCTGTGCCCCAAGGTTAATGACAGGTTTGTTTCACACAACATATAATTGCTGGCAGTTAGCAGAGCAAACACGTCATTCAGTGACTCACAGCAAGATTCTGCGTTCTCTGTCTCCTGATATCCCACTAACAAAAGAAGCCGTTACTAGCCTTTGGTTTAAGAAAAACTACACAAGTCTTAGTCATTACTTTACCAGAGTTTGTTTTAAACTGTATTATGTTTTAGAATCAAGACAGAGAACTGAACTTTGCTGAAAGCTGAATTCAATTGCTTACATGGAAATAATGTCATCCTGTAAAGCATCAGATAAGTGACAAACTGAGAGCAGCTTATTTCATACAAGCACGACACTGAATGCAGCCAAGGTATTGTTTTTTTTGTTTTGTTTGTTTTTTTCTTTTCCTTTTTTAAAGTTAAAAGTAATGCTGTGGGTTCTGGCTACTATTGAAGGACATGAGGTAATTTTCTGGAATTTTTTTCCTTAGAGTTTGGTGGTTTTGGCAGCGTTCACACCAAACGTACACATGGTGGCTATTTTAGGGGCAGGCCCGAGCATTTCTAAAGATGGGTAGGTGATGTTATCCTTGATTAACTCCTGAAGGAGAACTCATTCTCTGCATTTAATCTATTCCAAGCGTTGTTAGCATGCGATGGGCAGCCACTGTGCAGTGCCTACGGACCAAATCCAGATGTAAGACAGTGCACGAGGCATAAAGTGAATGCATAGTTACAATCCAACCATCTGAAAATAAACCTGTGGGTGTGAATAACTCTGTGTGGACTTTTTACCTGCACAAAAAAAAACCTGTATAAACTAACAAGAAGGGAAAAGCCCCCAAACAACTCTCTGCTGAGACTAGGCTTACCAGTTTGGATGCATTTCGGTTATTTATTATTAAATAACTGTTATCAGTAGTTATGTATTTACCATTTAATGAAGGAGAGCTGCAAAGTTGCCTTTAATACTTGAAACTGCTTATAAAATTGAATTATTAAAACTTCACCAAATAAAATGAAATGAATAAATAAACAAACACTGCTGAGGTTAAATGGAAGAGGATGGATGGATGGATGGATGGATGAATGGATGGATGGATGGATGGATGGATGGATGGATGGATGGATGGATGGATGGATGGATGGATGGATGGATGGATGGATAAAATATAAAATGCATGTGTGAAACTCTAGTTTAACTGTACCGCATGTTCGGGTTTTCCATCACAGGATTTCCTCCCCTCCTGTCATGTGCCTCATTTCATCAGCCACTTGGCTCCGTGTTTACCTGTAAAGCAAACACAAACACATCTAATCTCTGTGAAGCTGGCAAAAAAACCTTTTAAACCCCACTTAGGGATAAAAACTCAGGTGCTGCCTGTTGCACAAACTCTACCACAGGTTTCAGAATCAAAAGGTTTCACATCTTCAAAAACAAAGGTATCAAAGCTACTACATTACCCGAGGCAACTAAACAGCTTCACAATCCTGGAATGGCTGAACTCTGGGGAAAATGATGTGAGCTTCACCTGACTAAAGTGAAGAGTTGAAAGGCTTGTGCAACATCCTTGTTAAGGTGTTCATTTAGCTTTTATTTATTTTAGATATACAGTGTTGCTTTGAGGTTCTGTGTTGCATTGTGTTGCATCTCATTGTTGTTCTGTTGTTTTGTTTTTGCATCGCATCGAGTTGCTTTCTGTTGCGTTATATTGTTTTCTGCTGTTTTTTAAAAAAAATTGCACAAAAGTAAACTGGAAGTTCACTTGGGAGAAATAATTAGATATAGGGTGAAAATCTGCAGATTAAAGAGATCCCACTGATTTTATACATCATGTTTGGTGCAGTAGTCAGATTATAACTTCTGCCATGTCTCTGAAGATGCTTATCTAACATCTGCAAAAGAGGAGATTTATCAAGTAGTCTGAATGATAAGACCTGGGCTTTTACTAAACAGGGATGGAATATCCTATTGAGTTGCATTGTTGCCATTTAGAACTCAGTGTCTTTGTGGAAGTGCAATAATAAATCCCCCTTAAGGAAGGCTCAGTAACTAAGCATGATTCATATTGTATCTGGATCAGTGGCTCACATAGTTCACTTAATTAGGAAACAGATAATATATGCTGACTCGTATCAAACAGAATACACCAAAATTAACTTCTGGAGAGTCCTTTCACAGATTCACTGGAAATCAGAGATGCTTAGAGATGTTTCCTGTGTAAGAGATACATTCTATGAGAAACACTTTGGTGTAGGTACAACTTTGAAAGCAAAAAAGGAAATGGTGCTGTAGAGCAGCACAGTCCACAGAGGGACAAAGACTTGGTGGCTGGTTGTAGAACATTGTACTCTGACATCATTATATACTTCCTGTTTTTGTTATAAAAAAAAAAAAAAAAAAAAAAAAGAAAAAAAAAAAAAAAAAAAAAAAATTTACTTATCATTTTTTTTTTAAAAATTTTTCTTAATCTTTTTTATAAATAATTATTTCCAATGGAGGCTCAATAAAGTCATCATTTCAGCCAAAGTTAGAACATCCTCCATTGAAATATGTTTCCTACTTCACTTAAATGTCCTTAACACTCACACAACTTGCACACTGAAGTGAACTCTGACATTTAGACCCTGCTCACATAGTGAAACATTACTGTGATGTGACTGATGCCTGACTATGCCCGTGAAGACACCTTGGTTTCCCAGAAATGCAAACCAAGATAGTCCAAATGAGGAAGTTTGGGTTTATTGCCCCGTAAAGTGCAGTAATCTCCTACATCAGAATTTTGTTCATGACTTAGTCAGCCACAAACGGAGGTACTTGAGCTCCTGTAAATATGTGAATAGTTTTCTGAGAAAAAAAAAAAAAGATGAAAAAAAAAATACATCTGCAAAAAATAGTAGAGCAGGCAACCACAGTTCCTCCTGGTGTTCACTATTTTTGTGAAAATAACCTCTGCACTGTATTGGCTTTGATGCAGAAAAGTGAAGTACATTGTTACAAGTCCAGGAATGTGCCTGTCTCTACAATTGTCCTCACACTCACTGACAGCTGAACCGCCACTTCTCAGATAAGCTCTAGCTGTAAAGATGAACATGTCATTCTTCATTTAACTATAACATGTGCTTTATTATAAACATTTTGTCTCCCATTACCTTTAGTAAATGTATTGCTTGTTAGAAGGTAACACCCTTATCTACTCACTGATTTTGAAAGTATTTCTATTTAGTGCTGCACAGATTACAAGTTCATGAGAGCAACACTTTGCATTACTAAACTACAATTTTTAAGTGTGGGGAAGTTGCTCTTGTTTATGAGCTGGCTACTGGTTGTATTGCCCACTATTTCAACAAGCTAAAACGGATATATGCCATACACCTGCACAAAATAATACAATTAAAGTACACTTATACTGTAGAAATATTTATACACCAATTAAATGTGCCTTATATTGTATTTTCTAAAATCACTATTATTTATTAGCTTAATAATCTTGGCATAAACCTTGGTATTATTTTACTTTTTTAAAGTGCATGTGCTCATTTTTAATTTTAAGTTCTCCTTAAATACAGTTTTTATATGCAGCAGTATCTGATGTTATATATAAATCTCACCCCATAGTTTTACTTTGTAAGGTAAAAAGAAAACCTCCGTGGAGATGCTTTTGCTAAAGTTCTGCTGTTCTGGCAGACATGATCGCGTCATTTGCAGTTGTTTTGATCCGTTCAGCTGCATTTAAATGCCTCCTGGATGGTAACAGAAAATGTGTCAGTGAGGCAAAGCAAACAATGGATGGCTGCACAAACATGAGGGCAGCCTGTTTGTTTGTTTCTGTGTGTGTGTCCATCTTTCTCTGCACGTCAGCCCACTGACTTAATTTTTTTTTTCAACAGATCCATGAGCTTATAACTTATGATGAAAACAATGTCTGGACATCCTTGTGTACAAAAAAGGATCATTTTTGTGCCATTGTAATTGGGCCTGTGCCATCGTTTCTGTGTGTGTGTCCCTGCCTGTTGTGGCTTTACATGGTGTGTTATGCAACAAGCACAGTCACACTAGGTCATTCTTGTTAGATAAGAAGCCCTCAGACAGACATACTCTATTCAAAATGGATTTAAAAAATTGGAAAAAATATTCAGAATGGCTTGAGTAGTATAATTATGTGTATTTGTGTACTTACCCTAATCACTACCATCAGTTGCCAAACCCTTAACCTAACCTTAAACCAAGGAATCACCCTGAAATTAAATGATACGCATTATTTTAAAAAAGAAAAAAAAACTTTCTATTTGTCCCTAAAAGTGCAGCTAGTGCCAACATTGTAAGTCTGTTAACAAATGTATGTTCTCAGAACATCAGTAGTGCATGTAGAAACACACGGAGTTGACTACACTTAACCCTGTGTTTATTCCTGGCCTTTCTGAAATCTCCAGGTACTTTCCATAGGCATGGGTCACCACTTACTGCTAATCACACCACACTGAAAGCACCGCCCTTTTTTTTCTTGAGGAACCAATCAGAGAGGTTTTGTGTCTCACAGCCTGAGGTTAATCTGATCTCTTCTCTTCTCACAAGCTGGTGTAGCTGGTTCTTGACTGAGTTCCCCATCTGACTTTCACAAGGTCTTTGAGGAAGCTCTGACTCATGATATTCAGCCAAATGATATGTGAAAAAGCTAATAATAATAATAATAATAATAATAATAATAATAATAATAATTATTATTATTATTATTATTATTATTATTATTATT
>JAVDPK010000720.1:2318-21425 GCA_034780415.1 Cichlasoma orientale
AGAGTACTGACAGGGACTAGAAAGAGAGAGCAGATTTCTGCCATATTGGCTTCTCTTCATTGGCTCCCTGTTAAATCCAGAATTGAGTTCCCATCATGGGGGGGGGGGGGGGTTCCTATGATGCACTGAGTGTTTCTTTTCATTCACCTCTTCTCACTCTGTTTATACTCCACTCTGCATTTAATCATTAGTTATTATTAATCTCTGAGAAGCACTTTGAACATCAGCAGTTATTATACTTAATGATACACTATATTGCCAAATTCACTGACCTGCTTTTCACACACATTAATCCTTAGGGTTTAATGTGATGTTGGCCCACCCTTTGCAGCTATAACAAACTGGCAAAGTGCATATTTGTAAAGAAGTTCATGAAGCTCTCAATATAAAGCGCCTTGAGGCGACTGTTGTGATTTGGTGCTATATAAATAAAATTGAATTGAAGCAATGTCTACGGAGTGCTAAAGGAGTATAAGGCTCAACAGAGCTGTGAACTCTTCACCAGCGTCCTGTGCTTAGGAGACATAAAAACTGGACCACCAGTCAAAGCTGATGAAAAATACTTTAGAAGTTTCCTCACGTTGCCCCGGCCTTCAAGCACAGAGTTTTGCTGGGATGTTGCATCAGCTGCCACCTCTGCCAGTGTTTTCAGGCTCTCGTGCACTGTGCTTTAAATTGATTGAAGACCTGAATCTTACAGCTGAGGCTATTGTTTTCGACTCACCTGTGCTGCTGTGTTGACTGCAGATTAGTGCACCTCTCTTCAGTTCTACGTGGTGTTTATTTCCACAGACACCTAACCCTGTCACTTCCTCTTTCTTATCTAACTCCCATCACTTCTTTTCTCCCTGATTTCCTTTTATCTCTACATCTTCTCTTTGATTCGTTTCCATCACCTCTCCTCCTGCTGGGGAGGTGATGGTTGACCGCCGGCGTTGCTCACGGCGACAGCTCCTCCAAACTGACAGGACGCCCTTCTGATCTTCCTGTTACCACAGCAACAGACTTGAGATTACAGAGGGTGATGTAGCGATGGATTGTGTGCATGTGTGTTGAACTGAAGAGAGAGCGATAGCTGTCAGTGTGTTTCCACTAAAATCACAGAAGACAAAGAGTGTGGAGACGCGTTTCCTCTCACTAACAACAGCGTCTCAGTCTCCTCCGGTCAGTGCTCGTCTGTCACGATGATCTCAACTTTGTGGCAGTTGCTATTTTAGTGACCAAGCTTGCACGCACAGACACAGATACCTGCTAATGAGTGCTCAGTAACATCCATCCTCTGAACTGTAAGATGGACCTCCAAATTTTGAAACTACATTTTAAAACTCGTGCGGTTCCCAGATGAGTTTTGTAACCAGCAGATGAACCGGTATGAAGTAAAGCGAGGAGGCAGGCAGCTCACAGTGAGAGTTCTTTTATTAAGACATGTATTTCAGGTCTCGCTTGGTTTCTTTTGTTTCATCGACATTACAAACATTCAGAGGAAACATTCTCCACGGCGATGTGCAAAACAGCGTATGAAAGGAAAACGAGTACATTCTCATTCACTGTTGGCTTCTACTGCGACTCTACTGCCGCTCACACGTCATGTTCATTCGGCTGTTCTTTTTTTTAAACTGATCCGAGTACACAAACAACAGCAAGCCGAGTTCATTGATTTTTAGCACAAAAAATGAGAAAAATAAATCTTTAGATGTACATAGCTGCAGGTAACTCAGGTAAAAAAAACAATAACAATCCTCAGGAGGCCAATTAAACTCACTGCTGTCCTCATCAGGCTGCTCTAACCAACTTCCAAAGCCATACCAATGCAAGTTCACATGTAAATTCCAGCCTTTTCCCAGTTTATTCATTTATTTGATCTTTGCTGCTTTGTTTTATCCTTGGGCTGAGTGTTATTGCATTGGAACCTGATACGCACACCAGTGCTGCTGAAACAAAACTCTACAGCAGTCAGCCACAACATTAAAGCCGCACCATCGTCTTCTGTTGGGAAACCTTGGATGTTGGCACTTGGATAAACCAAGATTCCCCCACAGTGCTCTAAGCACACCCCAAAAACAGCTCATGGAACCTGACAGAGATTCCTCAGATCCTAATTTGAGTGTTGATCCATGGATGGCCAACCTCACCTCTGATAAAGTCCTGCTGCCCACAGAGGTCCGTGTCCCAACAGGTCAGAGTTTTGGTGGCCCTGTCCAGCATAGGTTAGGTGGTTTTAATGCTATGGCTGAGTGCTGTATATGTGAAAGCTAAAAGCCTCAATTATTTAAGAAACTTTGACTTTTTGGGAACTACATGAGTGTGTTGGTATTGCTTGGTGAAAAGCTAGGACAGACAGACTGTGATGTCACTCATTGGTTTCATGAAGCCTCAGGCTGAGCACTTTCACTGTCGCCATCTTGGTGTTTTGACAGAGACGTGAGGGAGGGATGGAGAAACCAGGAACAACACTCATTGGATAACTCTTTGTGATTGACAAGTTGTTAGCCAATGAGCACATGGTGGATAGTCCTCCTTTCTGACTCTTAGAATGACTTAATTTACAAAATCAACCTGAAACTAGAGTCCAGGAGGGGGACAGTGACAGAAACAGGAACATGTTTCCTGGGGTCACAGATCACAGTCGCCACCTGCTGGCCATTAGAAAGAATTTAAGTTTCCACACTGGCGTTCAGACTCGATGTACGTCCATGTTATACTGTCTGTGGAAGCTAGTTAGTTGAGTGTAGCTTAGCATAAAGACTGGAGCCACCTCTGCCTGAAGCTAACAGATTCCTTCTGTATGACTATTTATCATTTTAGTTTAATCTTTGGAAGTCAGTGCTCCCAATCAATAAACGGTCCCCGGTGAAATTTGTATCTTTTCTACCTCTTATTCTGATCTCAGGGGTCTAAGCAGAGACTGCAGATCTCCAGCCCTCATAGGGGGACACAGAGGAGCTCCCAAGCCAGTCAGGAGACATAGTCTCTCCACGTGTCCTGGGGTCTTCTCCCAGCGGGACGAAACTCCTCACCAGGAGATCTCCTGGTCAGATGCTGAACCACCTCAAATGGCTTTTTATCCATATCAGTGGGAGAAGAAGCCGAACTAAGAGATCGTATAAAGGCAGTTAATGAGCTTTAAAGTTGCTGGCAGATCTTTTCTCGTGGATGGTACGAGGCTGGAGGTTTCCTTCAGCTTCCGGTCTTTATGCTAAACAAGTCTAATCTCCTGCTGGCCTCTGGCGCCATACTGATGTTATTTCATCAAGAGAGCAAATAAAAACATTTCCAAACATGTCAACTAAACGTTTTCAGCAAAAGAAACCCCCCAAAACTGTTTGACATGTAATACTGATCAGTAATCTGGCCCATCAGTCAGAGCAACAAGATCACAGTTTTGGTAAATCTCCTCGTTTCTTGGACAGATGTGAGGACTCTGAAGATTTCCTGTAGATTCAGATTATGTGCAGCTGCTGTTTTACCTGTAAACTGCCCGTCTGTGCTTACAATATATATGAAGAAAGAAGAATTTGGCTTTATGTTTCAGACCTTGTCTGAGTTTGAAATCAGCAACATTTTGGCACAAAAACCCAACAAACACATAAACACACTCTGCCTCCAATAGCTGGCCCTGGTGCCACTGAAAGGTCCTGAATGGCCCTTTAAACTGGTCCCAGAACAGCCAGACACACACACACACACACTGAGCTCAATAAAATAAGACTGAAGCACAGGCAGATTATCACAGCTTATTCATACATATGCAACATTCATCTTCAACTTTCCAGGAGTGTGAAACACAGTGACGTGGTCAGAATACTGTTACCATGATTTAACCACTCATGCCTCACTTTTTCTTTTCTTTTTTAATCCTCGTGTTATATTCAGATTTGGCGTGTAAAGTCGATGCACTCACTGTTGGGAGGGTGTGATGTGGGCGCTGAGCACAGCGAGGGAACACTAACGGCTTCGGTTTGCTTTGTTTTTTGGGAAGGCAGACTGTTTTAATGTGGGAGGACATGTCGGCACAGGATCGGCTCTGAGTGTTTTTATCCTGTTGTTTCCTTCTGTTTTTGGAGAGTCTCACACACACACACAGAGCGCCGGCTCGTGTAGTCAGAGCGGAGAGGATGTGGCACACCTGTGCTGCTTCTTTCTCAGGAAGAGGAAGTCCATGATGCGACAAAGTGAGAATCAGCCTGTCTGGAGCACATCACCAGAGAGGACCGACTCCAGAGGTGGAACACAGCTGTCACTTCTGTAAGTCACAGTCCCGAACGCTGGCACTGACGGTCAGGTGCAACTACATTTTTGAGCCTTGAAAAGGTCATTGCGACCCATCGGGTTAACCGTAACAGCAGGGTTAGAGAGCTAGAAGTAAAACTTAATTTTGTGTTATAACATTTATGTCACTTTGAGACCTCAAACGCTGAAAAAAGGCACGGGGCCTCCTCAGTGCCACGGCAGCAGGTTTGGTGGGAGGGTTTACACATATTTGGTTACACCACTGAAGAATGAGATTACATTAAGCCCGGTTTCTGTCACTGTCCCCCTTTTCCTGCAAGAACCTTGGCGCTGACTGTGTATGTATGACTTGTTGTGTACACACAGTTAATCAGCCACAGCCTAGAAAAGTGAGCCCAGAGCTCTAAGCATCGACTTCAGAGAAAAGACGATGCCGTTTGGGTGGAGGTCAGCAGGAGCAGTAATCTATCACCCACCCGCTAAAGTGTTATCTTGTGGCCAGACAACTAGAACTGCAAATAAGAGGAATTAGTATTAACAACCCCGCGAGTACACGGAGCACTGCATGTTAGCATTACTTGTATTTTAATCGACTGAGTGGACCCGCTGGCTCAGCAGCCAGGTCAGTGCAGGTTCAGCTGTTTCATCACCATCGTGTCGCGTGGTCACACAGACTCCAAGTTCACTGTCTCGGACTGCAGCTGTTGATGGTAGTCCTTCTTCTCTACAGATCCTCTGATGAGAACCCACAGCAGGTGGAGCGCTGGCTCATGAGCAGAACCAGGACCACCAGCTGCAGTCGATGGCAGTGGAGTGGAGGCGTGAGGCTAACCGCGCAGGTAGCTGATTATATATTACTATGCTCCTTTATTTGACACAAAGTA
Organism: Cichlasoma orientale; assembly: GCA_034780415.1. Taxonomy (NCBI): domain Eukaryota; kingdom Metazoa; phylum Chordata; class Actinopteri; order Cichliformes; family Cichlidae; genus Cichlasoma; species Cichlasoma orientale. Next base: position 7,433 of record JAVDPK010000720.1, read on the forward strand.
TTTGGCAGCTCAAAGATTTGCTGAGGATTTGAGCACCTTAATAATTTGCATACGTGTGGCTCCATTCATGCAGCTGCAGCTGAACTGAATCCAGTCTGCAGGAAACACTGCAGCAGATGAAGCAGAAGCTCGAAGGCAACTAAGTACGGATCAGATTTAGATTTCAGTTACTGCTCTTTGTAACCTTCAAAACCATAAATCATAAACCATAAATCCAACCAATGGCTGCAATATACTGGTTGAAGAGACAGATTTACTGTTAATGTTTTATGATTTAGGTTTAAAATGTGTCCCCAGCTTTTATAGAAGTAAAGCAACTTTTCCGAGACCAGCGGCACCAGCAGGGCTCACGTCTCAGGCTAAAGCTAAGCTGGTCCTAACTTGATGTTTGAATTAATAATGATGGCACCATTTAGCATGGAGTCTTCTTCCTGTGACTCGATGTGAATTTCAGGCCTCGTTAGCTGAATGAGATGTTCTAATGAAGTCACTGAACAGCTGTTAGTAGATACACAGTCTGTGTGGGATCTTTACCCAGCAGCTGCTTGGAACATCTGCTTTTACAAAACCATTAAAAGCAGGTGAATCCTCTGCAAGACCAGTTATACCCCTCTGCAGTCACATGGCATGGTCACGATTTTAGAATAATCATCAGCAAAGGAACAGCCGTACTTATGTGTGCATTCCCATTAAGACCCAGCTTAGTTAAGATTAGGTTTAAGTTTGGTTGGTGCTGCCAACGTAAAGCCTATTCTAAAGACTGAGCTTGCAGGAAGCAGGCTCTGCCATTTTAATGGAACACTTTTTCCTTTCAGATTCAGACTCTTCATCCAAAAGGTGAAGTCATCCATCACTGTTCAAAGTCCTCCATCTTCCCTCCTTGTCCTCAGTGAGAGTTTGCTTCCTCCCTCGACAGCTTGGTAATATCAAATTTAAAATATCCCAATTATTTTCATAAATGGAGCTCAGAGCCAAAACGTCTCTGAGCTGCTGTGACAGTTCAGTCTTAGTCTGTCACACCTTTAATCGTTTCTCGATTTAAAAGTATGTAAGAGCGATTTCTCATTTCCATCATCGTCATTATTTCTGTCCTCTGTGAAGAATCAAGGAACAGAAACAGCGTTAACCTCCAGTGTCCTTAAAAAAAATCACAGTATCAGAGTTCTGCCTTGAATCTAATTCACAGAGGATGTTGTTCAACTCAATGACCCCAACATTAAACTTAATTATGTAGCTAATTAAGAACAACGGCTTATGCTCTCATCTGAACAGTAAGTCATGACTTCATTAGCCAAGAAAGTCACGGTGAAACCCTTTACCCAGTTAGGAGAACTTCCCAAGTTCTGGCCTCTGTCTCCCTCTGTGCATTTTTTAGTCTCCTTGTTTCCCTGAAGGCATCACTGATAACTCAAAGTGTGGCAACATTTATTTCACTTTGTCTGCCCTTCATCTCTCCTCCTCCAGCCATTAAAGCGCTCCTATTTTTCTCTCCTACCCAGTGTTCTTGTTTCTTCCCTCCACAGTACCTTTATTTGCTTTCTTTCCATTTCATTAGTCCTGTATTATTTTTTTGTCAGGGTTAAGTTCTTTCTATCTTTCATGTCATTAAAGATAAAAATCACCCCATTTGAAACGCTTCATCTCAGCAGTGGAACTTGAAGATGATGAGGACGATCCTCTTGTACTCCTTCCTGAAGTTGTGGTTCAGGACGCCGTAGACGACGGCATTGAGGCAGCTGTTGAAGTACGCCATGAAGTAGCTGGCTGTGAACAGCCACTCCGGTATGGCTCGGCTCAGCCTGGAGTCCAGCGCCACCGCCAGGCCGATCAGGTTCAGCGGCGCCCAGCAGACGGCGAAGAGCACGAACACCACAAACATGGTGAGGAAGTTGCGGAGGTCGTGTGGCTTGATTTTAGGTCTTGAGTCTGGCTTAACCCTCCGCCTCACCTGGATGACCAGAATCCAGATACGCAGGTAGCAGTAGGTGACAATGCCAATCGGCAGGATGAAGTGCACCACCACCACTGTGATGGTGTACAGCGAGCTGACCGACTGGGCGAAAGTGCAGGAATAAACCCGCGGGTCGTACTGCAGCGACTCCACAAACCAGTTGGGGACGATGGCGAGGATGGTGAGCGCCCAGACGAGCACGACGTAGCACATGGTGTTGCTGTTGGAGAAGAGCTTGTCGTACTTGAGGCTGTGGCAGATGTAGCAGTAGCGGTTGATGGCGATGCCTGTGATGTTAAAGATGGAGCCAATGACGCTGAGGCCCATGAGGAAGCCGCTGATTTGACAGTGGATGTAGCCGGCGATCCAACCATCATGGAAGATGGCGGTGAGGACCAGCGGGTAGGGATAGATGGCAACCACCAAATCAGCGAAGGCCAGGCTCACCACGAAGGCATTTCCTGTGGAGCAAGAGGAGGATGACAAGCTGTGAGTTAGTCCAAAAATCTTTCAGGTGGATCAGAATCTCGATACGTCAGATCAGCATAGTCTCACTCATCACATCCTGCAGCTTTCATCGTCATATTTTAACACAAGGAGCACCCTTCACACTAGCGGAGCAAATCAGAGCCGGGCCGGCGGCGGGGCAAATGACCGGGCCCTTTATACCCAAATAATAAAGCTCATCATATAATTATTTTACAACATACACATGCCCGCAACAGCGGGGCTTACAAGCTTCGGCACCACAGAAAACAACAATGTCATTTTGAAGCCCATCAAACGGACATGAAATATAACACACCGAGAGAACAACAAAAACATTAGGCTACATGGTAACTAATGATAAAACAACACAAATTCAAAGCAGTTCAGCACCACGGATAGCGATCGGATCATTTTGACTTTATCCATTTCAGCTCAGAGCCTGTATCACTACCTCCGAACGTGTTACTTCAAAAGTGCCGCCGTTCGCGGACTTCCGGCATCAAATACCGTAATACCCCTATATAGCTGCGAAGTGTACTTTCCGAGCTTTCAGGAACCGTTTGAATTTTTCCGATAGGACAAACGGTCGCGGAGTTACTGATACGCTAATGTAATACAGCTGATTTAAACAGCTGTTCGCGGCTAGTAAGGGAAGTAACCGGCGCTTCAGCGGCGATCGCCTGGCGTTATAGGGTTAAGTTTGGTAAAACGGGCACAGCGGCCCACATGTTCACAAACACAGTTTCAATATGAAGTACTTTAGGCCTACTCACTACTATTTGAAGGGCATACGACGAGCCTTGCGCTCCGCGAACTCGTCCACGATGCTCTGTATGCCCATTTTCTACCTGAAATCTTATCCTCTCTCCCATCCGGGCCCCCTCTAGACCCGGGCGCGCAGTCCTCCTAGCCCCCCCAGAAGCCCCGCCCCTGCCCCTTCACCATCACTTTACAAACCGAGGAAGTTAAAAAACCTTCAGAAGTGAGGCGGAGGTGGGGTAGATGGTGCAATCACACAACTTTCAACCTGAAGACAAGAGTTTGAGTTCTGTCTGGTGCATTAAATCAAGGAAAAAAGTACTTGGTTTGTGTTTACATCATACACAGTTTCACAAAATAAAACCACAAAGTTTACCATCTGCATCAAACTTCCCAGACCTTTCCTTGAATACCACACACCCTATGAGAGAGACCACACCACTGCCAGGTCTTATGATGTCTTTCAGAGACCGTTCGTCTTTCCAGGGTGTAAAATAATTTCCCTTTTGTAAAAGCAACTGGGGACTATCAGTTATTCACAAGATGTCCAATGGCAGTGGTGCGCTGGGTTATAGTATTACTGAAATAGAGCCGTCTCTTCCAGCTCACCACCAAGGATTACAGTCTAAACCTAACCGAGTAGCTTTTAGTGCACAGATCTAACAAAGCTGTTTTAGGGCACTGATCAGCGGGTGAAACTACACAGTGAGTGGAAAAACCAGTGCCAAACAGGTGTGAAACCGTGGTCTGGTGGCTGTAACACAGCAGCTTCCTGATGGCGACTTTTCAGGTCTCTAAAACAGAGCTGCAAATGCTTCAGCCAAGAGAACATTTGAGATGATCCATCCACTACATGAGGTTAGTCGTTAAGATGTTGCACGGTGGTTGGATTACTTGCTATGCGAAAGTCTTGATCCTGAGCTAAAATTTGGCCCAGAGTGATTCTTTATTTGAGTTTTTAAGACTGGGCTTAAAGGCGTGCTGCACATGAACAGAGGATGCAGACGCCGAGGATGGCGGCTGAATAGTTTTTGACGCTCGTGACGAGAGCTTCATCCAGTGGAGGAGATGCTCGGACCAGAACCACGGTCGACATGCCAGCAGGAGACAACATGACTGCAATGTTTTTCTAGAAGTTCCTGGATTTAATCCCACACAGCCACTAATGTATAAGGTGTGACTGTGAGTACAGGGCTGAGCAGAAACAAACAGGAACACTGAGTGTAGAACAGCTCTGAGCAGGAACAGGATTAAAGGAAATCAGAGAACAGAGGTGGAACCAGGTGAGCGAGCAGCAGACAGAAAGCATGAAGCCAAACTCCCCGTCAGATCACATTCCCTTTACACTTCACTTTAATAGCATCTGCATCATTAGGCTCTGCAAACCTCATCACTGCTGCTTTAATGCCTTCACCATCATTCAGGCAAATGAATACAGCTGTCCTGAGCCGCTCCTGTGCACATTCGACATGGAGCTCGTCAAAAAAATGTCCTAATAATGGACTATTGTTCCCCAGTGGAGGCATAAACATCAGCTTTGAGCCACAGTTGCAGGTGGATTCGATTTTATTCCAATTTATCAGCTCTTTGCTCAGCTGACTTCTCTGACAATAAGAAAGCTCTGGCCTTGCTGATGTGCTTTAAAGGTCCTTCTACCACATGGGGAAATGAAGCTCGAGGGCCTGATTTAAGAGTTTAACATTTACCTGCCGCCCTGAATGAATCGAGCTGCATTTCAATTATATTTTCCCACTGCTGAAGCCGTTGCACAAAGCTCCCTGTATTAAACTGTCCTGCGCCTGAGCTGCATTAGTATTGCAGGCCAGTTTTCTATCTCACACATACAGTATTTGCCCTCAAATGTAATGCAGCCAGGTTAGTCTGCGCATCAGCCATTTTCTTCAGCTTAAAGTTTCCATTTTTCCCAAACTGAGCTGCTAGCTGTGATTAATTCAATACTTTCCACATCCCACCCCGGCTGATATGGGAAAAAAAAGTGTGTGTGCGGCTTAAATAAACACATGGAGGTGCTATCTGTTTTCAAGTCTTCAGGTGAAGAAAATGTTGTCCAGTGCTATTTATATTTTATTATTTGTATTGTTTATCTAAGTTGAAACAGCCACAGTATTTGTTCATTTCTGGACACAGATTGTATTTTTTTCCGGTTGGGCAACTCTGATATTTTTAGCAGAGCAACACAGGGCGCGTTAGGAGGCAATCTCTTTATCTCACCACTCACTCAGCACATCCTCCATCTGAAGCCAGCTGTTTTAGCTCCTCCCCCTTTAAGTCTACCTTGTACTGATTGGCTTCCCCTTGCAAACAGAAGGTTGAACAGCAGATGGGGTCAAGGTTATTTTAGATCATGAAAATTAAACTAGAAACTAGAAATAAAATTATTTATTGGGCACCTAGTTCCTTGATTTTAGTCTTTGTCAGTGTGGTCAAATCTGAGTCTTCATGAGGCTTTGGCCTTTTTCTTCGTCTTCTTTTGGCTGCTTCCTTTAGGGGGCGCCACAGTGGATCATCTGCCTCCATCTCACCCTGTCATCCTCCCCATTTATCTGGGCGCATGGGCCCCCCGCCCCATGGCTGGATTTATTGTGAGGCTCTGACACTGAGCTCGTTATTTCAGACTTTGGTCACGTTTAATATGAAATTTAACCGTTTGAACAGGAGCTGTATGAGAGGAAATAACCTCCAGGCTGCAAACCCTTTTAGCTCAGTGTCACTGTGTGCGGTTCAGGTCTTTGTAAGACAGCGTGAGCGTTTAAGATTTAAAATTTGTCAGAATGAAAGTTTGTCCCTCCCTCCTGTCCCTGCTGCTGTCTGTCCTTTTCCTTCCTTACTCGGCACATTCCCAGAGGTTTCCTTTCCAGCTCAAGGGACTAACGAGAGAACGTGTTAAATAAAATCTGACTTGACCCACAAAAAACGCGGCACTAATTTATCGTGATGGATGACCCATCATCGCTGTCCTTCAGCTTAACTGTCTGGACTGCACTGTGCTTATACTAATCTGATCCCATTAAAATTTTATGTTTTAGAACGTAATCGGACTTTTACTCAGAGCTGAACCTGCTCTGTGCATGAACGCCGGGTTGAACTCCACTGCTGGTTAAAAGATGTCTCACCTCCAACTGATAGCTTATATCAAAGTGCATACAGGGGTAATGCAGCTGTTAACGGTGACACCTTGTTCTCCCGTCATTCAGTATTTATCACACCCACCCCCTCCATGTTCATTATGAAGAAGCTTCATCGTTGATATTCTGGACAGCGACTCTGTGTCTGCTGCAGGTCGCAGAGGGAAAGTTAGCAAAGAGCTGTGGCTCTGAGAACAGAGACGGGAGCCTTGTTAATCACCAGTCAATATGTATTAGTTGCTGGTTCTGTCTTTATTACTGTGTGCCCTTTGCAAAGACCCCCCCCCCCCCCCACGTAACCTGGAGCTGTGTTGTAACAGGTAAGGAGGAAAAATGCTTTCAAGGTTAGAGGTTCAATTTCTGTGTAGTTCAGTGCCTGAAGAAGGCATTGCAGTCACAGTCAGTCTCTTTGTAGCCTTTTACAGTATCTTCCTTTAGGGGTCGCTACAGTGGATCATCTGCCTCCATCCCAGCCTGTCTCCATCTTCCTCTGTCACACCAACCCTCTGCGTGTCCTCCTTCACTACATCCAGAACAGCCTTTTATAGCATACTATTCAAAAAACTTAATATACCACAATAAAAAAAATCCCAGTAAAATGAACCATGTTACAATAATTAATATTTGCTAAAAAGTATTACAAATTTGAATTAAATATATTGTTACACAGCCTCATTCCAAGGCCTCCACTTTCAGCTGCTGCCCAGTCTAGAAAGCCCCCACCCTATGGCTCCACCAGGAGAATATCAATGAGCCTGTCCCTCAGACCTGGCTCCAGTGCAAGCCCCCAGTGTCCTTGATCTGGATGAGGGTTCAAAGTGCGTTTTTCTTTTTCTGCACAGTGGTCTCAAGAGCTTGAAAACAGCACATCTCATCCAAGAGGCTTATTCAGTTCTAAAACAAACGGTGGAGAGTCCCAGGTATTTAAACCCTAGTGGGCGTTTCCTCTTGGAGGTGGCTGTTGACCCACCCACCCACCCATTGAGTGTCTGAGTGCTGTCTGCATTCTAGGTGGGGACAGCTGGTGTTGTAAGCCACCCCCTCTGTTGGCCTAGATGGCCTCTTTTCCTCCTCCTCCCATCTTCCTGGTCCAAAATGTGAACACTGGCTTCCTCAAACAGTGCCCTTTATCCTTCAGGTGTAGATGAGTCTCCTGTGTTGTGGAGAGGCTGTTTGGTTTCTCCTGTGTAGAGGTCCGAGCACTCTTCACTGCATACACAATGTTGTTAAGCTTTCATTTGGGAGTTTTGTCCTTGGGATGGACCAGTTTGTGCCTTAGAGTGTGGCTGGGTCTGAAGCACACTGGGATGTCATGCTTGCAGAAAATTCTCCCGAGTTTCTCTGACAAATCTGCCACAAAGGGATGGCAGTGTTGTTCTGTTTGTCACTCTCTTTCTCCCTAGTTTGTGTCTGACCTTCTTTCTTGTGCAGTTGGCTGATTTGATGAAAGCCCAGTTGCGATAACCACATGTTTTCTTTGCATGTGTGTGTGTTCCTTTTGTTTCCCTTCTGCCTCAGGGTGAATGTTGTCCACCTGGTGTTGCAGGGTCCTGATCACCCCAGGTTTGTGTTCCAGTGGGTGGTGGTAGTCAAAGAGTAGGTACTGTGTGTGTTACGGCTTTATCCATTGAGTTGATGTGGTCAGTTACTTCCTGGGTTTTGATTTTGACCCAGGCATCATCCACATATCTGAAACAGTGGCCAGGTGCTGTTCCTTTGAAGAAGAGAAGAAGCCTCTTGGATGAGCGGTGAAACATCTCCAAAAGTTTAAAGAAGTCCAGCCGCCTTTTTTTCAAGTTCTTGAGGCTATCATGACCTGGATGACTGAGAATCTACACAGTCACTTTCTGCACAGTGGTTCTTCTAGAACCAAAACTCTAGAACAGTGGTTCCCAAAATGTGGGGGCCATGAAGATACTGCAGGGGGGCCGCAGTAATAACAGAAATTCAGTTTGAAATTGAATTAGTATGCATACTTACACCCATCCATTTTTTCCCGCTTATAGTTACATATTTATATAAATGTATTTATCTAAAAAAAAAGTGAATTCAAACCGATGAGAGGATGTGTTTAGTTTGTGATATTACTCATTACTCTAAACTAAATTTACTGCTCTTGTATCGAAGTTTGTGTTCCAGTGGCAGGTGGGTAACATATTGGCATTAACACTTTACATGTGATTGGGTAGCATTAGCAATTTATAGCCAACAGCCTTGTTTATGTTTTTTGAATCAGATTTTGAAGGTTTACTTTCTCCTGTATTTTGATGAGAGCCAAGACAGGCTTCTAGCCAGGAAAATTTCACAGGCTGGTGCTAGAGTTTACTCAAGAGAAGAACTTTTTTCATTGAAATCAAGCAAATCTGGACAGTCCCACCCTTTTCCAGCTGAGATAAAGAGGCACTTTCTGCCGACAGTCATCATGGGAAATGTCAACTCTCTGCCCAACAAAAGTAATGAGCTGAAGATATTGGTGAAGACTCAGAAAGTATACTGCAACAGGCAAAAGTATACTGCAAAGTTCCAAAGTTTTCCATGAGACTGTTACTTGAACTTTATTGATCTTCAATCAATAAAGTTCTTCTTCTTTTTCTACTACTTACCCAGGACCAATTTACCTTTTGGGACCCTGTCAGGAGAGAGTTGCCCCTGACAGAATGGCTCCATCCATGGACTCAGTAATTACCAACATTATTAGGGGCGTGGCCTGTTTGACTGACAGGTGGATGGTGACACAGGCGGCTGTAGCTAGCTTCACCTCAGCTAACTGGAGTCCCTGAACTGGACCTCTGGACCGTGTTTGTGCAGTTGGAGCTTTTGGAGCATTTTAATGCGATTATCTGACCAATCATATGGCTGCTGCAAAGCAAAGCTAAGTGTAAAATAGAAAGCTCCCAAACAGGACACAAAGCAGGAGGCTTTGTCAGTACAGAACAGTGCACTACTTTAAACCTGCATTCTTTCTAAGGTCATTAGGGCCTAAAGAAGCCTGGCTGTATAGCAGCACCTTTGGATCCCTCTGTCTGTGACCTCAGTAAACACTTTCCAGATGAATTTATGGCCTTAGTCGCAAGTTTGAAGTCCCATTGAACAAAACTGTGATAATAATTTTGAATATTATTGTCTAAGCAGGGTTTAATCAATAAGTTTAAGGCACGCCCGCTTCGTCAGTGACAGGTCCTTACAGTATGAGCAAGCAGTGCCCCTCACTCGTCATGCTTCAACATGGTGGCAGCTACGCTTCAGAAACAGGACTTCATGAACATTACAGTGGGTCAGTGTCAGTGTTTCTGAAGAACTAGTCAAGATACCACGGCCTTTATTTGTGTGATTTCTGCTGTTTTAACTTTAATGACTCTCCCACGAGTCCCCAAAGTTTGAGGCACTGGAGTCTATTTTTAATCCTAAGAGCAGAGTTGGTGATTTTTATCAGATAAAGACAAACATCAAGACTCTCCATCATCTAGATGATAAATGAAGCACAGTCCACAAGGCTAATCAGCCTGCTCATTAATACAAACGGTGTCCTAATCAGCTGAGATTTCCATCAGTGTGGAGTGATCTTTGGCTCCTGGACCTACTGAGATGTTCTGATACTTGCAGAGATATTGGTTTTTCCACATTGAAATGCAAACATATGCAGCTGGTGGGGCCTAAATCTAATCAGATCATCAGATGTGCAGATGGAGCGGAGGGGGAACTTTCTCCTAATGTTCCACTGTTTGTAACCCAGTGACCGAGACAAACAGCAGACAGCTCAGAGAGCCCGCTATGAAGTAGTCAGGACCCCACCCGTGTGCTTTATGTTGGGAGAAGCAGTGAGGATGTGACTGTGCTGTGTCAAAGACAGATTGATCCTGCATCTTATTTGCTGTGTGACGTTTCCTGGAACCAGCACGTGCAACACATGCTCTGAACGTCACGGAGCAAATAAAACCTGCATACGGGAGGTGGGTGTCTCACGTTTCACCTTGCCAAAGTCAAACAGGAAATGAGGTAAAGACATGTAAAAAACATTTTTCCGCTCACATTTTTGGACGTGGAGCTGTTCTCAGTTTGTCTGTTCTCTGTAAACGTGACCCAACTTTACTGTCGAACTGTTGTGTAAAGCCTGTTCTAAAGTTTCAGGTATACAGGTGTGGGCCCATTTTGGTTGGTTGAGTTTTCTTAAGCAAAGCCTCACAAAACATCCATCCATCCATTTTCTGAACCACGTGAGGTCACGGGGGAGGTGGAGCCTATTCTAGCTGACACTGAGCAAGAGGTGGGGCGCACCTGGACAGGTCACTGTTCAATCATTTAATTTAATAAGTTTAATGGCTTTCCCTTTAATGCATTTAAATACAGTGTTTATGCTCTCAGTTCAGTGACAAATATGTTGACCGTAAAGTTCATTTGTGGCTGTAGTGAGGTCAAATACCATCTATCATCAGGACAAGGTGCATCCGACAGCAGGCGAGACAGCAGACTGAGGACAGCAACCTGAGCATGTAGGACATGAGACAGGAAGGACCAGAGCTAGCTGGTTTCCAGCAACTAACCTTTCACAATTAAATCGACGGGATTGTTGATTGTGCCATTTCTTTGGCTGGATGAAAAAATACATTTGATCAGCATCCATAGAACAATATTTAGTGGAGTAGAAGCAGAAAGCAGCATAACACAGACTCCAGTACTGTACTCGAGTAACTATACTCTGCCACTGGTGCCATACAAGCTGCCGTGAAATGAGGGGGCACCATCCTTTGGATATTTCAGCAGTAAATGAAGCACCGTGTCCACAGTGCAGCTGTTCCCTGCACAGTACATTCACAGTTCAATCATCTTCATCACCTTAAAAAGGCCTCACACTGAGTGTGATGACCAAACAAACTCCTCCTTTCTTTGAAAAGAGTGAATATGAATCTGATATTTAGAGTTACATCACCGCAGCACTTCAGCTCACCAGGGCTGATGCTCACTTCCTTGAAGCTTTGCATCAGCAGAGCATGTGCGCTGCAGCTGCGAGCACGTTGCCACCGAAGCTTCTCAGCCTTTGATCATCGAATGGCTTCAGCAATTAGTGAAGTGGTTGTTAGCGGGGATGCAGAACACAGGAGGTGTTAAAAAAGCTGAGGATAAACAGGGAAGGCTAAAAACAGGCTTCATTTGTCGCGGTCCTGGGCCGTATGCCCGGTGCTTTTTCTGTGAGGTTCTGTTTTTTGTTGCTTCTCTGCTGTGTTTGTCAGTTTGCTTACAGTTAGATTCTTAGTTTGTTACAGTTCTCCAAATTGTGCTTTTAGTTATTGTTACTGTTTTCCTCTCCTGTCTCGTTCTCCTCGTCTTCCCCGCGTCTCTGTGTTCCAGGGTCTGTTTGTCCCTCTGTGTCATCGTCCCTTTTGTGTTTTATTCCTCGTGTTGTGTCAAGTCTGCGTTTGTGTCTGGGTTGGTCACTTCCTGTTTTATTTTGACAGGGCCTTGGCCCGTGTGCTTTGTGTTCAGTTTTGCTTCCCTTGTGTTATTAGTCTTATCTGGTTGGCCTGTTCTTCCCTGCTGTCTCCGCTCTCCCTAATTAGCTTGTGTGTATTTAAACCCTGTTGATTGTCATGCCATTGTTTAGTATTCCCCTGAGGGTGTGCGTGCGTGTGTGCTCGTTTGTTCCACTTTTTTGTTTTCCACGGCTTTTGTGTTACAGTTTAATGTTCGTCCTTGGATTCAACAATAAAACTCCAGCTCTGTTCTGCACATCCTGCATTGGGTCTGACCCTGCCTACCATACAGCCGGCACATAACATTGTTCTCAGAAACAGGTGAATTCATCTATTCATTCTGCAGCTCGGTCACACTTGAAGCAAAGCCTGCAGATATCTGTGCGAGCTCCTCACCTTCCTTTCATATGTTGGCATAATGCACCGTGTGTGCCATTAGCTGAATTTGCACAAAATAACAAAACTCGTCAAGTGTTTAAGGTCCTAATGATTTCCATTATTCACGTCAACACTGAAGTAAAACTGAAAAACTTTGGTGAAGGCTTAAATTTTCTGTATGTGACACACCTAAAACCAAACAGGTGTGGCTATCTCACATCAGCCTTTAGTTAATTAAATACTAATTTAATGGCTATTTATGGACAATCTACAGTCACACGATGGCTTTCAAATCTTTCCCATCACCACTGGAATCAGTTCAGGAAATAAATAACTGGCCCTGTAAAAAAATTAGACATCTCCAGTTCTATAATCCTGGAAAGTACGAGTCAAATATTTGAAACAAGAACATCACCTGTATCCTCAGGATAAAGTTAGACCCAGCCCTACCTGAGGTATTTCCGGTTACTGCCTTCTAACATCAAACCGATCTGAGCCTAAATGGAGGAATTATAACATCCTGCATCCCCGGGGATTATTACAGAGAGATGAAAGAGGAAAAACATAAAGCGAGTGTAACGAAGAGGTTTGTCGTTACTTGTTCAGAATAATTTGTATTATAGTTTTAGGTATTAAATGTGTGTCCCAACATTTAATACCTAAAACTATAATACAAATTATTCTGATTATTATTCAATGATTTGCACTTGATTAGCACCCATACTGGCAATAAATGCATAAGTTCATTACCCACACTTGTCTTAACCGCATGACAATTACATTTGTGGCTAAACACTGGCTCTTTATTTTACAGCATCTTCCTGCTACACAGTATCAAGTGCCTGGAAGACAGAAAAACACTGATTATTAAAATGCTCAATAAACAGTCAATAAATATTTAAGAGTTCTCATGTGTGAGTTTGTTTCTTATGACAAGAAAAGTGCTGAGTGCTAATAAAGTGCAAATGTGTCCCAACATTTAATACAGTGTTTCCAGAATGAGCGAGAAGTTCACTGTGAGATGGAAGAAAGAGGTAGAAACGTCCTCCAAAGAGCTACTTTTACTTTCTTACTTTGAGTACATTTCAGAGCCTGTACTTTTTTACTTTTACTTGAGTACAGACGTTGAACCAGTACTTCAACTTCAGAGTAGTTTTTAACACAAGTACTTGTACTTCTACTTAAGTACAGAATGTCAGTACTTTGGCCACCTGTGACAGAAACTAAAACATCTTCTGATACTCACGCCCTTTGCAGTGATTTGGCTAATTGGAATCACAAACCTACACAAGTAGGTGGCAGCAACACTTCCAACTGTTGGATGTCACCAGCCTAGAAGAAGAAGGAGAAGTCGCCAGTGTTCCTGCCAGGCTCTGCACACATTTAGGTTTTTTCCCACCATGAGAATCACACAGGATCCAAACTGTAACTACATGTAGATTTGCCCACTCTAATGTCTGGGCGGTCTCCTTTAAATTTCATCTCATGATAGAAACAAACACAGCAGATATTTTTGTAAAACCAATTTCAGGCTCTGCCTCCAGCTGCAGCTGCCTCCTCTCCCACACTGAGAGCGCAAACACACAGAATTACAGCCAATGAGAAAGTGTCTGAGCAGTTTACAGGAAATTGCACCAAATAAATCACGAGCAGTGGCAGCCAGCGAGCGTCTGAATCCTCAGGCAGGTGAGCGGCAGCAGCGAGCTGAGGTGGGGTGGGGGGTCCGGGATCAGGTGAGCCTCATGAGACGTGACATCAGAGAGGCCACCGGGGCTCTGCCGCGGGGGGGGGGGGGGGGGGGG
>JAVDPK010000720.1:25797-37657 GCA_034780415.1 Cichlasoma orientale
ATCCATCCATCCATCCATCCATCCATCCATCCATCCATCCATCCATCCATCCATCCATCCATCCATCTTCTGCTGCTTATGCAGGTCCAGGTCTTGGGGCCCACACTCTAAGCAGAGACTCCCAGACTTCTCCTCAGACACTGAGGCAGTCCTAAGCCAGCAGAGACGTGATCTCTTCAGTCTGTCCCGACTGACACCTCATCAAGGAGGAGGTGTCCAGCAGGTCAGATGCTGAACTGCCTCAGCTAGCTCTCCTTTAAGCTCCTCCTGCATGATCCTCACCCCTCCTCATCCTATCTCTAAGGCTGAGTCCAGACACCTCTCAGAGAAGGCTAATTTCTGGTGCTTGTATCTTCAGTCTCATTCTTTCAGCCCACAGCTTGTGGGCATAAAAGAAGTATGAAAAAGAGAGGTATGAAATGCTTTCAAAATAGAAAGTGAAACAAAGAATAGCTAAAATCTGGCACTACCTTGACACTGTGGTGTTTACTTTCTTCATAAGTATCTGTGGCTTGAGTATAAAAAAGAAGCTTTGTAAGTGTCCTGTGACAGAGGAAACACACTCATATTTGCTGTGCTGTAAGGATCCTCATGCTGTGTTTTAGTGGAGAAAAGTTCAAGTAAATGTGACTTTGTTTGCAAGAAAACTACACAGGGTGCATTTTAACTAAAGCATAAAAATGCAATGAAAAACACAAAGAGAAATCAGATCTCCTCTGAGTGGAAAAAACACTCAAGCTGATTCTTGTATTGTTTTTAGGGTCCATCTCATTCTGTCAGTTTAAACAGTGAAGCTAATCAAAGACAATCCAAACAAAGTAAATCGGCAGATAAAGTTTGCTCTGGTTAGACTGAGCGCCTCAAACACACATCTGTATGTGAGACGGGGAGCACGTCTCTTTGAGCTAATGCATCCATCCATGCATCCATCCATCCATGCATCTATCCATCCATCCATCCATCCATCCATGCATCATCCATGCATGCATCCATCTAACCATCCATCCATGCATCCATCCATGCATCATTCCATGCATCCATCCATCCATGCATCAGCCATGCATCCATCCATCCATGCATCCATGCATCATCCATGCATCTATCCATCCATGCATCATCCATGCATCTATCCATCCATCCATCCATGCATCATCCATGCACCCATCCATCCATCCATGCATCATTCCATGCATGCATCCATCCATCCATCCATGCATCATCTATGCATCCATCCATCCATCCATGCATCCATCCATCCATCCATGCATATTTCCATCCATCCATCAATCCATGCATCCAGCCATCCACATAGGGTTGTGTCGGGGGGGGGGGGTGCTGGAGCCTGTCCCAGCTGTCACAGGGCGAGAGGCAGGGTGCACCCTGGACAGTTTGCCAATCTGTCACAGGGCCAACACAGAGACAGACAACCATTCACACTCCCACTCACACCTACAACCAGTTTAGAATCACCAGCTAACCTCACATGCATGTCTTTGAACTGTGGGAGGAAGCCAGAGAACCTGGAACGAACACGCATGCATTGGGAGAACATGCAGACTCCACACAGAAAAGCTGGGTGATTTGAACCCCCCAGCTGGTGGTGGAGTGACACCGTGCTCCCCCAGTGTTAAGTAGTATTTTTTTCTTTTTGTGATTTATTTTCCATCATATTCAACAAAAATCTTCAGAGTTGGTGACCTGACCTCTCTCACTAAGTGTAGCAAGTCAAGTAAACCTTAATGCTGCGTAGCCCTTCATAAAATACGTGTTATGGACAGAGAGAGTGCTGATCACTGCCAGGGAGCCATAGCATCTTAGAACCAACAGGTACCTGCTGCTGTGCTTTAAAAAGCATCAAGTGCTACTTGGATAGACTGCAAGTGGCATTTAATTAACTACTTGTGCACATGCCAATTAAATATACCTCAGTGATGAGGTTTTTGCACTCTGCTATCAAGGGAAATGAGGATGTTCAACATAATCATGTCTAATGGGCATCACTGAAGTCATGTGACCAGAGAACCATTTGTTCCCATTTTCCTAATATTGTTGAACAAACATGATCATTTTTCAGACAGAGCATTTTTTTGTGATAATCCAAAATACAGTGAAAAAAGTCACTTTGGATTATCTTGGCAAGGAAGCCAGGGCGAGGCTGGCCTAGAAAAAAAAACTTTAAACGACAGGATGGACCAGCATGTATGAAAGACTTTACTAGCACAAGCTACAATTACCCCTTCCACACATATTCATACTGCACTTTATCCTCGATCTGCCTTACAGCCGCAGCTGTGGCCAATTTAGAGTCACCACTTAATCCAGGATTGTTAACCCTAACCCTTACAGATGTTTGTGCTGCAGTAGGAGCATTTTGTGTTGCAGCTGTTACTTGTGAATATCTGAGATGAGCATTAGCGTCTGCAGTGCTAATGAAGAACAGATGTTTGAAATGTGCAGGTTCACGAATAGCTCTCGGTGGCATTTTGAGTTCAGCTTAAGCAGCTTCCTGTGGTTCTCTCCGTCCTAATGGCACTGCCTTCGGAAATGTTTGAGCTCTGCTGATCTACTGAACTCGAGATCAGTCCAAAGAGTCTGACTCATTCAAACTGATTTCTGGACATAGTCCACGGTTTCAGAGCCAGAAAATGAGCTGAATAGGCTGAGTTTGGGCAGTCGGCCAGTAACCTGAGATGCTAATACAATGCACTTCCACTCATGTTTGAACAGTTCCTCTATCAAACTCTGAAATTACTTTACATATAAAACCTCCACCTCTACCGAAGTATTTAACAGCACTGCAGTATTTGAAGATGTTTTTTTTCAGCCTTAGTAACTGAAATGAGAGTTTGCAGCCTAGGAATGAAGGTAATTTGTTAGGTTTGAGTAGATCTGGTGACACTGACATGATGAACTATAACACTGATGATCAGGTAATGCATCTCTGACAGGGTAGATGGAGGGGGAGGGCAAAAAAAATGGAGAAAAGAGTTGAATCATTCACCCGCAGGAGAGAAGACTGGAGTCGAGAGGAGAAAATCTGAGAGATAAGAGGCCTGATGGGACAAGAGGAGGAAAGAGAAGAGTGATGAAGAGGAGAGTCATTGAAAAGGAAAGAAAAAAGGACACTGCAGAAGAAAGGTAAGTAGAAGAGTCTAAGGGGATGAATCAAATGGAAAGGACAAGGAAGGCAGGAGAGCAAAGGGGAGAAGAATTGTAGAGGCAGGAGATGAATTGAGAAGAGAGGTGCTGAAGAGAAGGGAGTAAGAGTAGGTGAGGATAGATAAGAGAGGACAGGATGGGCTATCAGTTATTTGAGGAGGCAGTGAGAAGAATAAATGAGAGAGGCAAATAATTCATCCAGATTTCCAAGATTTATCATTACACTCCTGCTCAGGGATTCCAGGGATCTCCTCTGCTCTGAAGGAAAGGAAGAAAACCAGTGATGTGACTTTTCTGACTGATGTGTGGAGGACAGCTCTGATCCTCTAATGGATAACCTATCACTGCAGCAAAGTGGAGCTCTGGAGATCAGGTGTGATAGAATTACTGGAAGCTGCAGGTGATGGGAAATGATCTTAGATAAAAATGATTAAATCATTTACTGCAAACTGTGGCAATTTCCATCCCAGTGTTTATTTACTACATCATTCACACAGGTGTGATAGTTAAACTGGCATCAGCATGATCAAATATTGTATATTTAAAGGCTCTTTTTAAGGTTTATGAGTTTAAAAATCTTAGAGGTTCAGTCAGCTGTGGTTATAGACAATAACACACACACAAATAGACACATCAAAAAGCAAAAACCGTCTGGAAATAAACTTCAGTGCTGAGGGAACCTACAGCATGAGAACAGATGGTCTTCACAGTCATCTTGTTCCGGCAGCATATTTACAGCCTGCAGGTCGCTTAAAATGACCATTTAGCACGAGCAGTTGTTCTGTAAACATACACACTGTTTCTATAGTATTTAGTCAGAGATGAAGGATGCTTCCTGTGTGTCTTTTGCATGTGTAAATATTACAGTATCATCTGCATACATGTGAATAGGTGGAGTGAGAATGAAACCTGTGGAATCGCTGCACAACATGTGGCCAGATATTTAATCCTCAAAACAGCTTCATCAGAAAAATGTAAATGTGCCTCTTAGGCCTCAATCACACAGGCCTAGTTACCAGTTACTAGGGAAAAATGTGTATTCCCTAACGGGTTGGCGAGTGGTTGCTGACAATTGCTGGCAGTGGGTAGGTGAAACTGATCTCAAAGAGGTGCTGCACCCAAAACCTCCTCACAATGGCTTTGGTCAGGATGTTGTGGTCGCCTGTAGTTTGTATGAAAGACGCCATCTTTCTGCAAACAGTTCGTCAACTAACCAACAAGTGGTAGAGAAACTGAAATGCGTGACTCAAACTGGAAACAAAGAATGTTCACCTTCAAAGTAAATGTGAAATGTGTTGGTTGCAGCAGTAAGGCTATAGCTAATTAGCAAGCTGGGAGACAAGACAACATCTTTCATAAAAATTATGAGTGACTGCAGCACAAACACAAGGAGGTTTTCAGCGCATCACTCTCTCTGTGACTGATTTCACTGCTAAACTGCTAAAATAAAAACCTCTCACAACCACTTGTCACCTGCCTGGGGAAGACACACCAGGTGACTAAACACTTGATGGTTGATGTTATTAAATGCTTTCTTTCGATCTAAAAAGGCAGCACTAACACAAGAATGTCTTTCAATAAAGATCTGACTTCTACTAGAAAATCAGAGGTTACTGACTCAGTGGAACTGTGGGTACCATATTTATTTCTGCTGGAAAGCTTTAACATGGGAGTCTATGGGGACTGACTCACTGTGGCACCTCTGCTGGACGGCAGAGGAACTGCAGATTTTGGTGCTTCAGTGTCGGCCTCATTTGCATTTTTTGCTGCATAATAGAATGCACCTGTTCTGTCTGGACAATTAATGATGGACCAGTCATTAAGAGGGCCACTCACATCCATTGATAACATTGTTTTCTTTCGCTCTTCTTTTATTCTGCATTTTGTTTCAGTATTTTATCATAACTGTCCTAAAGCAGACGATCACTGCAGACGACTCATTTGAAGTACAGAAAAACAAGAACGACGGTTCAGAATGACCTTGTAACCAACCAGCATGAGGTGGATGTTATAGATCTACCAGCTTCTGTGAGGTATAATTTCTCAAATGTGTAACTATATCAGTCTTAATGTGAATTTTAAAAAGGCTGGAAAAAATACTTTTCCTGTTATCTGGAATTTCTCAGCTGGATGTAAACCCACCACTTCAAGCTCTCTGATCCTTCAACAAAGAGAAAAAACATCAAATCCAGCAGGTTACAGCAGCCATTTCTGATCATTTGAAACCCAAACTCATCTGTTCCAGTTTTTTTTGTCTCGCAGTAGTTCGGTGTCCGTGATTACTGCATTTTTAGCGGTTTTACTTAAGCTGCTGTCTGGGATTAATAAGGCAGTAATGCTTGTTGTTTTTCTTTGGTGTGTTGTGACTATTGTGTAGTGCATTACAGAGAGGATGAAAGTTACAGCCGAGAGTTTGAACAGCTCCACAAAACTGCTAAACGAGCACAGTTTAATCACAGCCCACCTGAGAGATCGAAGCCAGCTTTACAGTTTCATAGAAAGGTTTCGATTGGTTTAGCTTACACTTTGAAGATTAAACATGCCCACATGGGGCCTCATCTATAAAATGTTTTGATAAATTTCTTTTAGTAGCAGACATTAAGAACGATGGAAATGATCAAGCGAGCTGTTTCATGCCACAGTTCAGACAAAAAGGATGCAGATTTTTTGCTGGCGTAATGATTACTTCTAGTTTATTGCACGAGGAGAGAAGAATGTGACGGCGAAGATCTCACTGAGCTCGTGAAACAACAAGCACCACCATAACATCAAGCAGCAGGCTGACGTCTGCGGAGCGTACGCGGCCCCGACCGAGCTGCCACAGCTCAGCTTCCTGCAGATGAGAGGAGCAGAGAGGAGCAGGCTGCAGGACGGTATGAAACATGCTCCTGTGAAGTCTCTGCAGGATGACCACTCACCGTCAGCCCTGAGCTAAAACTCAAGGCTTCCTGTGGCCACATGCAAAGTTTAGTGTTAGTGCCACTTACACTGGAGATGCAATGCAAATGTAACAGGTGGTGTAACTCATTACTTAAGTGAGCATTACTTGTCTCAAAGCAAGGAGTGTAATATTGTACTTTTCTAAGCAGCACTGGCTATAAACAGTGCTGCAGTGTGAGGTGTAGATCAGCCTGAGTTACAGCAGCTGTGTGTTTGGTTTATTAACCCATCCAATGAAAACGTGTTGCTCGCTGTCAGAGCTCCTCTCCCAGCACCTTGAGTCTAACATGCTGCATGTTCTGAGGTGCAATGCAGAGCAGGTGCAGTAGGTCTGAGCCGGCTTCAGATTTTTAGAAGTTGCTTCAGCAAAGTTCATTAAGCTCAACAGCTTCTAAAAATCAAGCGTAAGCACGCTGAACGACTAAGTTTAAGTATAAACCTGCTCTCCACGAGCTTTAAGGAGCAGGTCCATCACATGATCGCTCCAGCCCACGTCCTGCTGATCTGACTTTCTCTGATTAACACAAACTGAGTTCAGAGGAGACTTCACCTCCTTCCACGTTTCCCCTCTGATTCAGCGTGTCCTGAACCAGCTGATTAATTGATTTTCCTGCCTGGACCAATACTTCTGAGGGCTCGGTGGAGGTTAGGCATCACCAGAATGTGAAAATGGAAAATAACTGATGAAAAAATTTGATTATGGAAAAGTGCAGTGAAGGTGTGTGCGCGCTTTAGGAGAACCTGGACTGATTTATAAACAGGAGGTGCTCAGGTGCGTTTCAAGTGTGTGGCTGCTGTCCGAGTGAGCAGCTCCAGAAATCTGAACCATCAAGCTGCCAGCATTTCATTTTTCTCAAAGTTCACACGTGTCGCACAGTCTCGGTGAGTCTGATCCTCTGCAGGAGCCAAACGTCCTACCAGAGTCTCAGAGTGAAACTTCACACTCTTCAAGAACTTCAGCATAAAGCAGGCATCAAGAGAGCTCCAAAACCTGCAGTCTGCCGGCTGATGTTAGACTGACTTCCTGTCAGGACCGCAGAGTCTCACATAGTTTCTTTCACATTAATGAGTTTAAATTTCAATATTTGATAAAAATTTAATACGTTTAAATCCGGATTTCTTTTAAAAGTTACAGTGTCTAAAAGAAGCGAATACAACTCTAGATTTAAGATTTACCTGTTAGAATATCATGGAAAGAATTTCGAGCTGCACGTTTACAGTAAGCACATCAGAGGCATCGCCTTCAGTTAAATGGACTAAAGTGTGTCATAATCTCTCTGATCAATCCATCCATTCATCCATAACCACTTACCCAGCCCGGCTCAACCTCCCGGTAACCCAGCCGTATCATTACTGCACACTCGGGGTTCTGTTTGGACGGTTCTTTTGGTTTTGGCATTCATGCTGAAAACGACATTTATTGATTTAAGCGGATCAGCATGTTGTTCACATCTGTTCCTCTCTCTTAAATAATAAAGAAAAAATGCGAAAAGAAAAACTAACCCAATCCTGTCAGTCAAACATCTGTTTGACCATCTAACGGGGGTCACGTGTACCTGCTTTCCTGAGCTTCCTGTTCCTGAACACGGACACGATGACCAGCAGGTTCCCAATAACATCCACCACGATGGTAGTGATGAGGACGCCGGCCAGCAGGGTCGCCACCCAGGGGACGGAGTAGTGCTGCTGCCCCGGGGCCCCTTCTTCCCCGGCCGGCGTGGAGTTACGGGGCCCCAGGGTCCCTTCCACCACGGTGGGCTCATGGTCCTCCAGGGGCATCAGTTGCGGGAGGTGCCTCGGATCGACGAGTCGCATCGGGTCGCTGTCGCGGAAGGTCGGTCCATTCAGCATAACGCACGGAGGTCAGACTCAGAGCAGCCCAGAGCTGTGCGTGTGGCTGCGCGCGACGCTACCTTTAGGCGCCTGGGTTTCCAGGTGAAGCATCGCGATTAGTCCAGACGTCTGACAGTGCGCGCATTTACTGTGCGGGAATCTTCATCCAGGGCAGAAACCTCCGCTCCGACAGCTGGATCCTGGAAGACTGCCGCGCGGAGGCTTCGCGGTGTGAATCGATGTTGGCAGCCGGAGGTTTCATTCACAAATCCGCTGCGTTATTCTGAATTCCAGCTTCATTGAGCTCACTTTAAGCTCTTTCATTCACAGAGAAAGCAGGAAAGCAGCCTCTGCGCTGAGCCTGTGAGTCCGCGCGCAGGAGCTTCACGCGCCTTATAGTGCCCAGCTGCTGCGCACCCGCTCTCCCTCTCTCTCTGCTCCTCTTGCTCTCCATGTGAGGCATCTCCAGGGGTGCGCTCTCTTTATGCCTCCTTTCCACTTTCTCCACTTTGTGTGCAGCTTCCCCTCTCTCTCCTCTCAGGCTGTGCGTCCGCTCATATTCCTCCAACCTGTGCGGAGGAATCCCGCCATTCACCTTAACCTTCATCTCCTCTTTCATTTCCTAAAAATGGCCTTAAAGCTTCTGTCAAACCTCAGCGGCAGCTGAATGATTACATTTGGCACATGTTTTTAGTGCGGGTGATCTCATATTTAAAAGACCATAAATTACTGGATCCTCTGCAAACTGAGGCCTCGGAGACATTAGAAGATGTGGCTGCTGGATGACAGCCAGCCAGTTAATGGCACAGAAGGAAATGTTAGGGCTGTTGTTCCCCCTGAGTGTAATTACCTTTTTAAAAGATACTGCATGACCAGCCAGAAGGTGAGCTGGTGTTAAACATTATTGTTTAACATTAGGAAGGAAAGGGCGGGGGAGGGAATTTTCCATGGGAAATCAGGAATAAGGAGACTTCAGTCAGGTGACAAAGAAAGAGAACAGAAGAGTGAAGGAAGTACGGTGACAGCAAGGACATGAAACAGGAAGCTAGCAGCTGTTGGCATCCCGAGGCAAAGTCTTCCTGGAGTGTGGCTGTTGTTCTAGAAATGCAATATTTGAACCAAAACTTGATCTTTTTCTTTTTCAAAGCAAAAAGCAGCTGAAGACTGAACATAAAGCAAACACATTCTGGCAGAAAGCCCTGAAGGCAAATTTCTCCCTCTGGCACAAGAATCCCTTCACTCTGTCTCCCCCCTCTCATCATCGACGCTCCTTCATCCTCCCACCACAGATCCAAGCAGAGGAATCATGCAAGGAAGAGACAGGAGGGGGGGGTGATGCAACAGGTAATTCACAAATGTACACAGCACTGATTCTGAGCACAACTTTTAGTATTTTTAAAATTCACAAAGTGGCACAACATGACCCATTTTCTCTGAGCCGATTTTCAGGAAGTGAGAGGTCCTTCTAGGTAGCGTGACGAGGTGAAGATCCAGGTCGCAGGAGGAGAAACGAGGCACGTGTCGCGTTAACGGCTCAGACGAGGAACAGGGAAAGTTTTCATGACCTCACCTCACAAAGGACGTGTGTGTGTGTGTGTGTGTGTGTGTGTGTGTGTGTGTGTGTGTGTGTGTGTGTGTGTGTAGGCTTCATTCAGGTGAGAAACCAGCACAGCGCTGCATCAGTCCTGCAGGTTAAGTACAACACTTAACATCACACAGGGGCGACTGAGCTCGTCATCTTCTACGTGGCAAAAATATTGGAATCACTTTGTAGATATG
This sequence comes from Cichlasoma orientale, assembly GCA_034780415.1. Lineage (NCBI taxonomy): Eukaryota > Metazoa > Chordata > Actinopteri > Cichliformes > Cichlidae > Cichlasoma > Cichlasoma orientale. Next base: position 35,509 of record JAVDPK010000720.1, read on the forward strand.
AGACCAAACTTTTTGTTTAATAGCTGAACATTCTGGCCTCATGAAACACGCCTTAAAGTTGTTTTAATCAGTGCTATTTTTTCAGATCAAGTAGAGGAAAATGCTGGAATCATTAAAAACATTGCAGCATCTCCGTGTGCAGCCCTTCAGCGGAGTATGGAAACGTGTTTGTTCTCCTCAGTCATCTTTCTTTGTTTCGTTCCAGCGACGTCAGACCAAAGCTCCAGTGTCATCTCCTCCATCCAGTCACCCACAGTCTGTGACGGCCTCTCTTTGGCCCCCCGGAGCTTTTCTCTGTTTAGGTGTTGGTGCTGGTTTTTATTTGGCGTTTCACTCAGGCAGGTGCACACAGTGCTGTCACAAACACCGACTCCTGTTCCAGCCCACCTTTGTTTTCATGCATTTTCTGTTTTAAAGGCACAGTGCACAGAGTTTTGTGTCCTGATGCTCTTTCTGTCTCTTTTATGCCACCCCCCCACCCCACCCCCATTTGTTTGCACTTGCTCCAACATGCAGTGCCACACTATTTTGCATATTTAGATTTGTGCAGGTTTTGTTTTAGATTAAAATGTGATTCCATCATTTTTCCTCTACTTGATATGGAAAGCAATCTGCTGCTCATGAAAATAATTTAATAAAAGCTGTTTGCGGTGTGTTTCATGAGGCCCGAATGTTCGGCTGTTAAACAGAAAGTTTCCGCAAAAGCTGAATAAGAAGGAGAATAAGTATGAAACCGCTGGCAAAAACAGTCTCCTCACTTTCAGGAAGTTCAAATTAACACGACGACAGCATTAAACTTGCTAAATGCAGATGAATGTGTGACTTTAACAAAGACCACTGTTCGCTTTATAAGCTAGAAGTCTCATGAAAAAAAGAAGGATGATCTGTGTGGAGTGGGTGAAGCTCCGTCTCACGGTGGCTCTTCACTTCCTGTAAGCTGTGACAGTCCCCAAAATGAACAAAGTGTTCCAAATTTAACTTCAGAGCCTGAAAGGAGATTCTGGTTGACAGGTGTTTGTGAAACTTCGAGCTTCAGGCCTCGTCTACCTGATTTTGATGAACACTCTGCTGCTGAGCTTCTGAAGTACCAAAAATATTCCCTATATTTTTATCTGCATGCACAAGATGCGAATTTATTCCCATCTATAATCATCCTTTGTTCACAAGATAAAAATAATTCATCTTTCTGTGCTTAGAGGGCTCGGTATGCCGGCACATCACCCAGATTTCTGTCCCGTCTCTCTGCCGCTGCAGTCAAATCTGAGAAAAGTTCCCACCTGACCACCTCACAATCAGCTGATTTTTTTGTACAGTCTCTTAAAAGTTACAGTTGTTTTATGAGTTCATTTAATTAAAAAAATACTGCATTGATTAATGTGTGATTATGTCTTGTGGAAACTGCCATGTTGCCTCGACATCTTGAATACAGTGGCTGAGATGGTCATCGCCTAATCGCATGTATGTCTGTGGCTAGAGACCGGCCACATACATCGTACCAAAGGTGGAGGAGAACAGAACCCAGTCATTCGCCTGCCATGGAGGCAAATTTTAATCTCTTTGTGCACCTTCAGACTCAAAATATGAAGGATCATCATCTGAGAAGGGGTCCCCTTGACCAAAGAGGCAAAAACATGAAGGAAAGAGGCATCGCCACTGGCATCTGGATAAAATGTTATCCTCATCCTCCTCACCTCCAGGGGTGCTTCAGATATTTTTACCTCAGATACAGTTTGATTACATTCTCACATCATGTAAGAGTCATTTCAATGTATTACAAGTGTCAGTCCAACAAGGGCACAGCCTCTTCAGTTTCACTAACACTGGCTAACAGAGGCTAACAGCATCAGAAACAGCAGCCATGCTGACTGAAAGGTTCTGGAAATCCTCAACAACTCAGCTCAGTATCACTGTTGTCAGTCAGAAGTGCTTCACTGACTCGTATCGGACTCTCGGACCACAAAGTTTTACAGCTTCCTCCAAATTTTTGACACACAAGGAATCTTATCTAGAAGATTTTTGTCCTTAGATTGTACCCTCCATTAACACTGAGAAATCTTGAAGTCATTTTTGACCATATGTCCTTCAATGCACATATTAAACAAATATGTAGGACCGCTTTTTTGCATTTGTGCAATATTTCTAAAATTAG
>JAVDPK010000720.1:64537-76084 GCA_034780415.1 Cichlasoma orientale
CCTACAATACAAAGCACCTTGAGGCGACTGTTTGTTGTGATTTGGCGCTATACAAATAAAGTTGAATTGAATTGAATAGATCTTGTTTATCAGCAGTTCTCTTCCAGTCATCTTGTCTCGAGCTGAACACAACAGGTTGTCTTTCACAAACTGCTGGGACACTGTCAGGTTTTCACTGGGCTGCTGCTGTAGTATCTGTGATCACACCAAGGTTTCTAAATTGTGTAGCATTTTCCAGAGATGGTTGTGATCATTTATCAGAACTTTCTACATTCTCTCTTTAGGTCCTCCGATCAGGACGTCCGTCTTAACTTCAGCTGCAGGAAGTTAGAGCCACCCAGTTATCAGTGCCCTTCAAAGAGTCCATTGTGCTTAAATCAGGGAAATATATAATTATGTGTAACTGTATCAGCATGTGGCGGTTGTTGATAAGCTGACTACAGGTTAAACACATTAAACAGTAATGGTCCCAAAGCGGACCCCTGGGGGACACCACGTGATATTTGCCCCGGTAAAGAGCTAGGTGGGAATATTTTGTTCCACTTCGAGTTGTGAGGAGTAGGACAGAAAGTTTTAACTAATACCTCATGAAATAAATGAAGTAAATATTTGAATTTCTCACCACATGTGCACAAATTCAGATTACACGGTTTCCTCTGATAACGTTAATCCCGTCTGCAGAGGGCTGGATATTTTCCACCTGCCCTGTTTGGACTGACAGAGGCCGATATCGTCAGTATTTACAGAAGATAATATCTTTATTCATGTTCTCTTTACAATATTGGAAAACAAAATGGAAAGACAGCATCTTAATAAAATCTCTCACAGAGAAACATCAGGGCAAAACATGGGGACGCCCACATTGGTACAAAAATAAACTTTATGAATGAAATGAATACAAACAAAACATGTCAATACATTCAAGTGATTCATATTCAGCACAGCGACACACAGACAGCGACTACACAGCACAATACGAGCGGATTATAGGATCTTTTTGTACCGAGAACTTGAACACGAAGGGAAGGAGCTCACAGTCGATCGCCCAGTGAGGGAGGGATCATTCCCACAGCCCGTTTAAACCCTAACGTCTACATTACGACGTTTTTAGAGGCCGTCTCTTAGGTCACCTCTGACCTTTGTGCGTAACATAAACATAGGTAAGAGATGATCACACAGTGGTAGCCATGCACGTCAATTTAAGCTGCAAACGCTTCCAAACCCGAATTCTTCTTTCTCAGAAATTGAGCCAAAGCTCAGCAGGACTGCAGTGAAACCAGCAGCAACTTAATACCAATCAATATCTGGAGTGTGTGTGCTTCGATTTGGCACGTTATGGTGCCAGATGGGACAGATTTGACAGTCAGGACGTTAAAAACCAATGAGAAACATTTTTGCTCTCCCCCCGCCCCGCCTCAATCCCCCTGCCTGCTAACGCATTCGTGTTACTACAAATGCCTTGTTCCAGTACAAGTGCTGCCCTCATGTCCTGTTTATCTCTCCAGCCTCTGAGAGAGCTCAGCACATATTTAGTTTATGCAGGCTTTGATTCTTTTTTTCTTTTACATTTGCAAACCCGGCACGTTTTGGAAGCAGCAGTAAACACGGTGCTCATATTCACCCGGCGCTCCGTCGTTTGCAGAAACACAAACTGTCCAAACAGCAGCAAAATCCAATCAGCCTCCCAGATCTGATCTCCTGCTCTGGAATCCACAAACCACCCGAGGCGCTGTGGTGTTTGGACTGTATCATCACTGCCTTACACTGGTTTCTCTAATGAAGGAACTTACTGAAAAACTCATCTTAAAAGCTTCCTGTGTCAGCTTTAAAGCCTGGCATTGTTAACCAGTCCTGATCTAAACACTCCAGGTTCTCTCAGCTGCAATAAAACCATCCGTGTGGATGTTCTCCCAGCTGGGTGAGCTCGCTAACCTCCTCAGCTCCAGGGATTTTTTTTCCTGTCGGGGGCACCGTGAGCCGGTGGGCTGCAGTCAGACTGTGAGTTTTTAACGGGAGGACAGTTTTATGTCAGTGTTTCGGCTGTACGCGCACGGCTACCACAGTGTGGCTCCTTTAGTCACAAAACAGAAACGTAGGATCTGAAACCATCAGTTTGAGTCAGCAATGAAATCAATTCATCACAATGTAGCTACTTCAGCTGTCAACTGAAGCTCCTTAAATTCAAACATTTATTGGTCATTTCTTCCAGTTCAGATCATAAATCAGTTCAGAAGGAATTTCCACATCGTCAGGACGTTTGGCTTTTAGACTCATAGTTATAAAATCATTTCTGCTCAGCTTTTTGAAAAGGAAACGTTACGTTTTATTGCTGTTCTGTGTCACACAGCTGATTTTATAAACCGATGTTCAGCCTAAACATCAGCTTTTCAGTTTCTAACGGTCGCTTTTAGAAACGCTGCGTTCTGCACAACAAGCTTTCCTGCTTATTCCATCCATTTAAAATGGCTGCATAGACATTTCTTCCCTCTCCGCTTTATCACGCAGGCCAGCGATACACCAACACACAAAATACTGTCACTGAATTCACACTCATTAAAATCCACGAGGAGAAGCGTACAGAGTTTTTACAGCTAAAAATACAAAGTCAACTTCACAGATCACATCACTTTTTTATGGCTTTCATTTTTTTTTTCCCGAGGATCCAGCCCTCCGAATGCTAACAACAAACACCAACATGTTTCTCCTGCATGAAATGTGCTTTAATACGCTGACATTTGAAATCGTTAGACACATCATAAACCTGTGTTTCTGCTCTTTTGTGAGCAGATATGAGCACAAAACAGCCAGTGTATCAGCTCCACCTGATGCTGTGTGAGTGTGGGGTTCAGCAGATGAGTGTATGAGCAGGGAAATGTGGGAGGTGTGTGTTCTGAGCGCAGACGGGCAGACTTCCCCGCGTCGAAGCTTTAAAGAGTCTGAACAGTGCAGAGCCGAGTGGGCGATACTGCTGATGGTTTCACAGGCCCGACGAGTCAGCGAGCGCTCTCGGCGACGTCTCCCACACCAAAAGACGAACTTGTGCTGAACTTGTTGTGCGGAGGTATGAGAGCGGTCCTGAATACTCCGTCTAGTCTGGCGCAGCAAGACCGCAACACTTTAAAGAGAAAACAAATCAAAGGTGTGTGAAGAATTGTTCTACATGCTGCGTTCATCTGCCTCCGAGCGAGGAGCAGATCAGAGCTCACAGCGAGGGCGCAGTTTGAGGCGCGCACGAGTACATGAAGCTGCCTTTGGGTGGATCTGAACTGCCGAGGCTCACACGTCCTAAAACATCACCTCCTCGCAGCTCCCGTAGTCGCTCTCGACCATGCTCGAGCCGTCGCAGCTGCGTGGGTTCTGTCCCGCGGGTCGGGTTTGAGGCTGGGCCAAGTTCGGCGCCGGCGGCGGGCTGGCCTGCTCCGCGTACGAGGGCATAGCGACACTGAGGCGCATGCTGAGTCTCTTGTAGCCCGTGACATTGTCGAGGCTGCGGGTGTGCTGGGTGGGGTAGTAGCTGATGGCAGTGTACTCGTTGGGGCACTGAGAGCTTGGAAGAGGAAGTCCGTCTGGACCCAGGAAGTCATCCAGGTTCTGGTTGCTGTAGCACGGCGGCAGGGGCGCGCGGCGGTCGCACCGTTCCAGCGGGAAGGGGAAGCCACCAAAGCGAGAGTTCCTGCGAGAGTCCATGGTGGAGCTGGAGTAGGTGTCTTCTACAATGTCAAACTGAGGGAACTCCTGGACCGTCGGGCGGCCGTAATAGTCGGGGTCCGCTGGGTAGACTGAGGAGAGGAAGGAGAGGGAGAAAACCCATTACTGATGGTTTCACAGCGAGAAATCAGCCTTTTCTGTACTGGAGTCATTCCAGTTACAGTCATTCTAAAAAACACCCCCAGAACCAGCACAGCTTTGTTTCTACAATAACTTCAGCATTTGAGGTCCATTTTCACCTTCACACTATGAATATTTTGAGTTACAGCTCTCCAGGTACACAGGGATGGGCCCAGATCTGGTGGTTTTTAATGATTTATGCAGCATGAAAGTTTCAGGGTTGAAAAACACGTTTAAACTGCAACCAAATCAATTTTACACTCCAAGAGTCGCTTCAGTGGATGTTTGATCTGATTCTGATCATTCACTGGAGACAACCTCACAAGGTGCATTCTGGGTAAACCTTCAGGGTCATATCAGCATGTGGGAGAGGTGGCTGCCAGTGTGCACGAGCTACTTTTAATAGTTTTTGTGGAATTTTATGTAACTGTGGGTCACATGCAGGTGCTGAAGGTTGTTGTAACATTTCCAGGGAACTACACGTGGACCACGTTTGTTCTTTCATTTAACTTTATGCTGCGTCACAACTGTTACACTGTAACGCTGCCGCTGGCACCTTACTTCAGCAGAGTCACACTTTGAGTCGGGTCGTGATTGGTCATCAGTGAAATCTCACTGGAGAAGAAGAACATCACCCGGCCGTAGCATGAAGGTAAAGTTCTGCACGGCTCCGTGTAATAGTTTGATGAACATGAAGTCAGCACTTTATTACAGTGAAAATACATTTAAATTCCAGAAACTTCTTCACACCTACCAAACTGAAAGGTTAACAGTGAAAATGGGGTTTGAAAAGGTTTAACAATCTGCATATTAAAAGCTTAGCTGTGTGGGTTTGATTTGGAGAGCAGGCGGAGGAGGTGTGTGAGGACCGCTCAGCGTCCCGAGGTCACCGTATCTCACTCAAAGGCAGGTGACTGATCCAGAAACACGCCTAATGACTCCCCGAGTAGAATAATCCCGCTCCCTCCTCTGTAGCCAAGATTAAAACTATTCAAGGGCAACCTTAAAGATTAGCTCCTCCATCTTTTTGTACACCCACCCCGTGCTCTTCAGTGTTAGGGTAACCCTAACCCTCTTTCCCTGAAACGAATCTCGAGCTGCGTCTCAACCTTGAAATACTTATTTTATGATTTCAGGAAGCTAATCCTGAGTAAGAAGTGGGGTTTTTAATCATGTGCTGCAGAATTCAAACAGGAGCCGCTCGCATTGTTTAACAAACATGAAGAAAATGGTTACGTAGCCTTTGGTCGGTCAGAGATCACCGCTCCCTGTTTACGAGCACGGCGTCGCTCTCAAAACCAATGCCGCAGATACACTCATATATACTTAAACCTAAAGACTTTTACCGCTGAGCACTTTATTTTTCAGCTATAAAAGGTCACGCTCACACCTCGGGGCTGTAACTCCTCCTAAATACAATCAAAAAGGTATTACGGTTTTTAACCGTCATACTAAAAATCATCATCAACCTTGAAAATCCATAAAAATCCGCTCCAGCTCTGGATCTGCTCGGTGTTCCTGCAGTAATCGCTGATAAGTGGAGTTTTTAAAAAGTCACCTCAGATTCATCTCAACCGTAATGATTAAGATTGAAAAAAGCTCCATAAATTCAGATATGACAAAATATTTAATTAAAGGTTAAAATCTTCCAGAATGAGCTCAATTCATCAGGAAAAATCCACTAAAATGGGACACAAAAAAACCTGAATACTAAAAACCTAAAAAAGTAAAATTAAAATTCTGTATCATGGACGAGTTCTTATAGTGCTTTTCTACTCTGAGCACTCACACAACCACCGCCAGCCTTCCAATCAGCAGGTGAGCTGCTCTACCTTCAGAGCCACTCCAGGTGTGACAGGTTGTCTGTCTCTCTGTATTAGCCCTGCGACAGGCTGGCGACCTGCACAGGTGTACCCCGCCTCTCGCCCTATGGCAGCTATGTTTCACTATATTCACTCACATAAAGCCACAAAACACTGCATATATAAACACTCATTAACTGGGAAAAATACAATGAAAAGAGAAACTGTCGTATAATAAACTTTTGGTATAATTCAAAGGGCTGATGTCCTTTAGCTGACCTTTGACCTTTACTGTTAAAGATTACAAGTCTGTGATCTGATTTCGGGTGGTGGGATGATGACAGTTTACACACCCTGTGGACTTTTTTTAGCTTATGGTGGGTGCGCCGACAGTGACATCATCACAGCCCCGTCACCGCTCGGCAAGCGCTGCGGTGTTCACCTGAGCAGCAGGTGTCACCACTCACACAAAAGCTCCACATCAGTGCTGGTGGAGGAGGAGGAGCAAAGTGTTCCCCCTGAAAACCCACACGGCAACAGCGAGAATGAAGCAGGTGCGAGCGTGTATGAGCCGAAGCCTGTTCATACTTCAGATGCGACAGTGTGAAACATCAGTGAGCCCACACGGTCACACAATGTGGAAAAATGAGAAAATATCAAAGAAAGCAAAGATAACAGGGCTGCCTTTGGCTCTCTAATTAGCTTAAAACAGTTCTGATTGATCTCAACCAGCTTTGAAATCTTTGCTTCATCTTCTTTGAATCTAAAATCGTTCTTACACACAAAAACTCACCTCTTCACTCATGAACTGGATTTAAAATCTTCAGACAACTATAAAAAAATCAATAAAACTGAATAAAAATGGCTTATTAAATGAAAAAGTGTTCATTCAGTGTTATTTAGCTCCTTATTGGAGGAAACCAGAATGTGTCCACAGCATCTCCTTCATCTCAGATTATCTACTGACTGAATGAAACAGCATTTAATGGAGAGCAGAGACTTCAGCACCTGCTGCTGTTCAGGCAGGATATCATGAAGTCGTGAAAACATTTAGAAAATCGTCCTCGAGTGGAAACTTCTGAAGCCCAGCCTACGCTCACACGATCAAGGCGCATGGGTTTGTGTGGCTAAAAGCTCAGAACCAACAAAATGAGCAACAATGAGGTAATCATCATCATCATCATCATCATCATCAGCAGCAAATCATCCCAAAGCGTCCCAGACAACAAACCCCTGCGCCGAAAAGACGAGGAGAGAAAAACAAAGCTGTTACCTGAGGATTACCGCTTCATATTCCTGCCCTTCATCCCCAAATCTCAAAGTAACAAGGCAGACACGTTCTACATGTTGCTCAGACAAATATTAAGAAACCTCCTGCTGCTGGTTTGGTTACTGAGAATACCAAGCAGACTCCCAGCTGCTCCCAACTGTGAGACGGAGACAAACTGAGACAAAGGAGGAGCGGGGGAAATGCAAAAGAGACAAAACGCTGGAGGAAAGGGAAGAAGATGAGCTGGAAGGGTGGATGAAGACAAAATGAAAGGTGAAAAGAGACAACAGATGAGAGGAAGAAGTAATAAGCACAGCTAAGTGTTCACACATGAGGACGTGAAACCCTGGCAGCATCTTTAAATCTCCCCGCAAATGAAATTCATCCACACTAACGAGCTTTGTTCAATAACTCATTAGGAATCTGATCGGTGCTACAGGCGAACAGCAGGCGCTCCGAATGTTTTCAGATCCACGTGAATATCCGCCCGGCGCCCGGCTGCATGATGTCAGCGTGCCCCCTCAGCCCCGCATCCTTAAAGTTATGTGTGAGTAAATATGTTGCCAATCAGATTCAGTTTGATTGCCTCCAAGTTAAATTCTTTATCTGGGGGTGGTCAAGACTTTCACTAATTTATACTTTATATAATCTATAAATAATTTCAAGAAATAGTTTTTGAACAATTTTTATCTTAAAATATATTTTATCAGCTGTTGTAACGGCGCCTGGTTGGCTGTAATGCACTGCAGCCATCAGCAGGGACGACACTGCACCTACGTGCTGTTTCCTAGCGACCAAACACGAAGCAACAGTGGCGTGAACGCCGGACGTCGAGCAGATGTTTCCACCGCTGCTGAAAGTGTGTGAGCGAGTGGACGCTTAATACGAGGATCGATGTAAAATATGGAGTCCCACAGAGACCAAGATCAGGACCGCTCCTCTTTCTTTTAGTCGCCATGGATTTTATTCATTCCTCTAGTATTTTGTACAAAGTAACGTCTGCTGAAGATAACAACTTATTTTTGTCACACAGAAATTTATATAATCTCCAAAATGTAAGTAAGGAGCTGATAAAGGTGGACAGCTGATTGTAATGTTATCAATTATCGTTAGCAAATTTCACTGTATTTCACTCAGACAGAAACAATGTTGACCATTTTTGGGGGGTTTGGGTTTTTTTTTGGGGAGGGGGGGGGGGTTAAAACATTGATGAATTCTAGGAGGCATGTTGGTGAATTAGAGAAGAATTTATCCAAATACATTTCCTTCCATGTGAAGCTCTTCTTTGTTCTGGTCTCTGAGCCTCAAACGCTGTAACTAAGTTTAAGGATACACACCAATCAATATTGTCTTGGTCCACCTTTCGCTGTCAAACTCGCCGTGACCCGTCGAGGCACAGACTCCACTAGACCCTGAAGGTGTGCTGTGGTATCTGCACCAGGATGTTAGCAGCAGATCCTTTAAGTCCTGTGAAACTGTGAGGTGGGGCCTCCATGGATTGGACTTGCGTGTCCAGCACATCCCACAGATGCTCGATTGGACTGAGAGCTGGGGAATTTCAGATCAACACCTCAAACTTGTTGTTGTGCTTCTCAAAGCATTCCCGCACAGACCAGTCAGGGTGCCTATGCCCACCCTGACTGGTCTGTGGCTGTGCAGCCCCACGCGCAACAGCATGGGTCCGCCTTCGCTCCCCACGAGCATCAGTGAGCCTCGGCCGCCCGTGACCCTGTTGCTGGTTCACCACCATTCCTTCCTTGGACCACTTTTGATAGATACTGACCACTGCAGACGGGAACACCCGAAAAGAGCTGCAGTGTTGGGGATGCCGTGACTCAGTCTAGCCAACACAATTATGACCTTAAACTAGTTTACTGAGGTCAGAGGGAGAAAGCTGAGGGCCCTTTCCCCATAAAGGTCGCCCCCTGCTGAACAATGGAAAGAATGCACTTCCCGGTTGTTTTCACTTTTCAGAAACAGAAACATCATCCATCTTTTATGCTGTCTCTGCATGGACCAAACTTCAGCCCAGAGAGTGTCTGAGATCATCCATCCACAGCACGAGGTTAGTCATTAGTAAAGTCCTGATCTCGAGCTTAATGTCCACACAGAGAGATTCTTCTCTGACACCGTGAGCCTGTGGCTGCAGTTACACCGTGAGTTTTTAAAAACCGAGCTTAAAGATGTGCTGCACATTACCAGAGCTGATAGAAAGCTGCAGAGGCAGAGCGAACACTTAAGAGCTTTATAACAAACCCCCAAAGCCACAAAGAACTGCAGCAGATCAAAAAGACTCCTCCATCAGGAGCCGCTTGGAGCCCAAACACGGTCGATACGTCAGCAGGTTAAAATTCCCGCGTTTTCTGATTCACATTAAGGTAGAAATGCCACTCAGTGCTGTTTAGACGGAGCTTTCTATCTGAAAATGTCCAGCTGGGGATTTTATTCAAGGGCTCAGATTTTATTTGCTAAGGCTTTAGCAGTGTTGGATGAAAGTCTGCAGCCTCTGGGCCTCATTTAATCAGTGAAATGATGTGTAAAAGCAAAAATCATAATTAGAGTCAGAATTCACCATCATGAGTATTTATGCCTGAAGCAGGGGGCTCACGCTGGGCTGGGGTTGGCTGCTGAGCTGGAACGATTTGAAAACTGGGGACAAACTCTCAAACTTTCCCTTCAGCAGCAAACGCTCAGAGTTGTTTTCTTAAAGTCTGATATTCAAACAGCCTTGAAAAGACCATTAAAAGTAATGAAATTCTCCTTTCAAGGCTTTCTGTGGCGCTTCCCGAGCACAGAGATATTTAAGAAGGGCTCACCAAGAGTGCAGCAGTAATCCCAGCTCACAGCTAAAAGGGCTGCCATCCACCACTGCACGCATGTGTTAACCACAGATCAGTGTGGCTGCAAACACTGTCAGGTTTGATCCAATAATTCATTTAGAAACGCAGAAAACAAATGAAAGCGTTCGATATCAGCAGTAATCTCGTGATGTTTGGGAGATTATGGGCTGTATTCATGACAGCAGCCACGGCTTTAATCTTCTTCAAGCATAAAAGCTCAACGAGGAATTAAAATGAAGATTGGAAAAGTATAAATTTGAGAATTGGTGCTTCTTAAAACTGAACCAAAGTCCAAAGACTTTTTGATTTCCAAACACTTTGACAGCCATTGGCTGCATTCAGATTGATTCGGACCCAGAAGGAGTCACAGCTAGCAGACGGTTTGTTCTGAGCAGCCTCTCCCACACGCTGACATCAGCCCTGAAAATTTACCCAGAATGCACTTTTAAATGTGTTTTTCAGGCCTGAATATCTCCTGTACTCATGAAGTCATGAGGGCCCAAAAATGCTGGAAAAAAATCATCTGAACACGCCACAGGGCAGCCTCGGGGGGGTTCGACTTGAACAATAACAGTCTTGTGAGGAACGAAGGAGCTCGCACAGAAATGCGTCCCTTCTTTTCCTGATAAGGTCAAACAGATGAACGACCTGCCAGCCGGACGTTGCCTGGGGAGCGACGGCACGACAAACACCTGACCTGCCTCTCCTCATCTACCTAACCCTAACCCTGAGCAACGGAGCGATGCACGGTGGGTCACAGCTCCGCGGTATCGATCGCTTACATAAAGTGTGCACGTAAAGCAGAGAGAGGCCGGATGTGGCGAGGAGGGACAGGCGGAGCAGACAGATCCTAAACCTGTCTGATCAGCGAGCTCCAACAGGTGAGTTACAGAAACATCCTCCCCCATACAGCTTTTCTGAGGGGGGGGGGGGGGGTCATCTACAGAGACCAAAGCAGTTTGTGTATCAGGCTGTAAACATGTTCATTTCTGTGTGTGGGGATGCACTTCATTTTCCACCTGCTTGATGCTAACACAGCCCTGTGTGCACGTGATTTCTGCCACACTCTGAAAAAATGATCCTGGGACAGATTTAAGGAGCGTGAGCGATGACAGCTGAAGGGCACTAATGAGACGGAGCGCGGAGACAAAGTCAAAGAGGAGACGAGGGAGACGTGAGCGCAGATAAAATAAAGATGTGCAGCAGTGAAACAGAGAAATCACTTTGCTTCCTGATGTTATCACTTCCCGTCGGCCTCTGTGAATGTTTCATCTTCCCGAGTTTAATCAGCGCCGCGACTGACAGCAGCCACATTTCCCACGATGCAGCGCTCTGCATGGTGATTAAATGCTTGTTTACAGTGATGCTGAATGACTGAATCGCTCAGCCTCTTCTGACCTTTCGTGTCAGAGCTGAAATGCTGCGGTGGCTTAGATGGCATTCTTCCAAATGATTTTCCAATTTGATTATTTGAAACATTAACTTTGTCTTATTGAAAAGTCAAAGCTTTAATTTATTCCCCGAGGGCATCACATTCTTCTTTAAAACAGACTCCACGTTTCCCGGGAAGGACCGGGCTCCAGCCTCCACCGCGGGGATGCTGGGGTTCTCTGCAAACCGCTCCACAGCTCAATAAATAAATTTAACAGATTTAACAGATTAAACTTTATTGATCCCTTGGGGAAGGTCCCGTCAGGGAAATTAGGTTCCAGAACACTCATCAAGACAATACACATACATGGGGAGACAAGTGATCTGCGGCCTTGCAGCCTCACAGAGAAGCGCTGCCGTTACAATGCCATGAAAC
>JAVDPK010000721.1:4319-16985 GCA_034780415.1 Cichlasoma orientale
ATACATATAGAGAGAAACACACACACACACACACACACACACACACACACACACACACACACACACACACACACACACACACACGCATAATCACTGAAACTCTGCATCCAATTTTCCTGGAGGACATGAATGGCAAGGCCTATCCTGAAATCTATCTGCAGATTGATAATGATGCATTTCTGTCTGCAGATGCCAGAAAAAACACGTTATCTTTCATTATCGCTTGACACTGTAATTGAGAAAAGTAGTACTTGACGGCAGAGAAAGAAATGAAAGCATTTAAGGGAGTAGACAAATGAATGACAGGGTTTGGCATACTGCACAGTATATTAGACAAAAACATGCTGTCATTTAAAAGTTATATTTGAAATATTTGGCTCTTCCAATATATGTAAGAAATAATGGTACTAATTATAGCGTCAAGGCTGGCAATACTCCATTTCCATACCATAACTTCCCCCCAAACTTTTCCATAACCACCACACCACAACAGTAAACAGCAAGCCAGACAGAATGTTATGGCTGGGCTAATGATAAGGCATGACGCACTAAAGGAAAACAAGGCTATTAAAAAGCAGATGTCCATACTGTTTCACAGATGGTACTGATATTTGCATGGCTGGAGGTGATATGTTGATGTGTAGAAGGTAGAAAATATACGTGCACTAACAAGACAGAGTGGCTGGGGCTACAGGGGCTGCAGCGCGCGAGAGAAGGGATTTACTGTATACCAACAACATTTTCCACTTAGTCTGAGAAAGACGCTGGAAACGTGAGGAGGCATCGTCTTAGATCAGCCAGCTGGTAGGTAAAAAAAAAAAAAAATAGTGGAGCAGAAAGAATGAGATCTTTCTGAAGTTTATACAGCAGCATAATTCAGTGTTAATTGTAAATCAACAATTCTTCAATGATTATTGCTATTACAACTTATTATTACCTATGATTTGTCCACATTTTTTTTCTGTGTTTTTCACAGTGATCATGTGGACAGTGATGCTGCTTCTCACAGTAGGAATAGTGGATTTGAGCACTGGCCAGCGATACAGCCAGATTCAGTGGCTGTCCCATCTGCGCAGGCAGCAGTGGCACGCTGGCTGGCAACCTGAGGATGTGGATTGCCCCCTGGAGTGTAACTGCCCATCAACCTACCCCACAGCCATGTACTGCCATAGTCGCAACCTTCAGCATGTTCCGTATGTCCCCTCTCATATAAAGTATGTTTACCTGCAGCATAACCAGATCACAAGCATCCAGGATGGGGTGTTTGACAACGCTACCAACTTGGTCTGGATTGTGTTGCTTCACAACAAGCTTAACTCCGAAAAGATCGGCAAGAACGTCTTCAGCAAGCTCAGGAAATTGGATCGGCTCCTCTTGGATCACAATGACCTCACACACGTACCTCCTAACTTGCCCAAGTCAATCACAGACCTGCGACTTGGCAACAACAAGATATCAAAACTCCTGTCCAGCTCATTCGAGGGGATGTCCAACATCACCACCCTTCATCTCCAGGCAAATGACATAGAGGACATTAGAGGTGTGTTCAAGGGAATGAAGTCTTTGACAATGCTGGATATTAGGCAAAACAAGCTAAGGAAAATCCCTGACAACCTTCCTGAGAGCGTGCAACAGCTATACCTGGAATTCAATAATATAGAGACCGTTCCAGCAGACTTTCTCACCATGTATCCCAAACTACAGTTTGTCCGCTTGGCTCATAACAAGCTGACTGATAAAGGACTTTCTTCCAGTGTCTTCAATATCAGCACACTGGTTGAACTTGACCTGTCCTTCAATAAATTGGAAAAGATCCCTGCTGTCAGTATGAATCTGGAGAACCTTTATTTACAAGGCAATAAGATTAAAGGTATGAGGACTTCTATTACTTTAAATTAGATAATGCTTTGAGATATTTTATGGGTGCAGAAAGACAGTTAAGTTAAAAAAAAAAAAGCAAAGAAGAGTCATGTGATCACATTTACAGTGCTGAACTTTCTTGAAGACTCAGAAGTCTCTATTAGTTTGGTTCTTTTACTCAGTGAGACATACATGCTGCGGCTCACTCATAAAAACTAGTGATAATACACAAATCTTAAAGACTTTAGATGTAGTGTTTAAACACTGGCACTTTTGACCATCCTATGCCAAAATCTGGTTTGTTAGGTTTTAAAGACATGCATTAGTTCTCCTATATTGTTTGTAGCTATACTATACAACTGTATGGAAATTTAGTCTTCTAGCTTGTATGTGTATGCCTATGTAGCTCCATATATGGCATCAACTTCCTAAAATCTAAACACCCAAGACTGATGTAACATCTGGGGTCGGAGCTGTGAATGCAACAAAGTGAAAATTTCGACCACTAGATGACAGCAAAAGCAGGATTTTCAAACTGTTTACCAGTTATTTAAATGAGTCCCTTGAAGCAGGGGTTTTCCACGAACTCTCTCATTCATGGTACAAACTTTACGAAACACCAAATAATCTCACCATAGAAATCACAACAGAAAACAATGGACAAGGATGGTTAGCTATAGTAGAGAGCCCTTTTGGCACAGACATCCTTGTTGGAGTAAGTATCCATGTACCTAAATACATAGGTATAGGTAGCAGTAATAATTTTTCTTACACTTGTGGTGTAAAGACATAATTTCTTGCCTCACATCTCACAAAGTAACAGTGTAACTTATTTGCTTGTCCCTCTCCTCTTTCAGAGTTCTCCCTGAGCAGTTTCTGCAGTGCTGTTGACATATCAAACTTTTCCAGGCTTAAGATGCTCCGTCTTGATGCTAATGAGATCAGTGCCAAAGACATTCCAGCTGAAGCTGCCTACTGTTTGCGGCTTGTTGCCTTTATTGATGTGTAAACCTTCCCAATTCCCCACCCCGACATGTCTCCATCTGTAACACTTATGCTGCCATCTATCACTGTATTTACCTTATATTATTTACTGCTGTTAATCTTTTTGTATTATTAAAACAATAAAATGAGTCAACGGGAAATACCACAGTTATATATCACATATCCGGGTGGCAGGCATGTGGATGACAAAGACTGAAGAGTTTTGTTATAATGCGTGACATCCTCTCAACAAATTATTCGGTTCCAGTCTTCTGGAAAAATAGTTAGCAATAATAATAACTATTGTTATTTTATACATAAATAAGTTCTAGCCAATGACTGCAAATTCTGGTTGTGTCATCTCGGGTATAATATGAAACTGCCACTCATCAAAGTGTGGTACTGTTTGAATTTTTGCCTCCACTATGTGGGTAATGCGATAAAACAGCAGGCCAAGCAGCAATCCATACTCTTTGTGATTTGTTTTTTAAATTAAATTAAAAGAAAAATCACATTTAACAAGTAAAGTTGCCGGGTGAAATGACTATAATTAAACATCTACTTCAAATGAGCTGTGATTATTATGTCTTAGTGATATCTAATTGTTTACTTCAGTTCATACAGTTCCTTTTCAAGCTATTTCAAGTTATTAGGCCATATAACTCTTCAGTTTTTAACAAGTTAATTTAGTTTACTCTAATTTGAAGGTAAGAAGCAGAGAGGCTGGCGAAGAGGACTGCCAAAAGGGCTCTCCACTTCTTCTAACCGATCTTAGCAGTTCCCACATATTTATTGTTGAAGACAACTTGCCTTTTCATCTTCCACAGCTGCCTTTAATCCTTTGCAGAAAGGCACCAAATTGAATTAGAGAAATACTTTACTTGTTTTGTAATGGTGCAATGTCTTGGGATAAAGAATGGATCACTGCCATACAACAGTGGTTTGCACTCTGATAAGCGGTAGCATGAGAAATTAAGTGTTATAGATCATGTCGTATTGCAGGTTGCAGTTGGTCCTGCAGAGGCTGTGGTGCAGAGCTGTTTTCCCTCTGTTTACGTCAAAGACTCATAAAAAAACACACACACACACACATGCACAAATATCCTTTGGCATGATTTACTGATTTGGTCCTCTCTAAGACATAGGCAAATGTTTCGGTTTTTGGGGAACTATACAGTTTTTCTGAAAACCATTAAACTATTTATTAGCACAAATAAAACATTTGGCCTGACCATCACCAAGTAAATACAAGCGAATACAAGCAAATGACAGCATTAGGTGAATGCATGTGCACAAACCCTTCCTCTTTTCTCAGAACTAGAACTATCTATTTGTCACTACCATGCAGTAATGATTAAATGTCATACGTGCATATGAATAAACTATTATTATTCCCACTCAATTCTGTCACCCCTCTGTGCAGTAAAACACATTTCCTTTGAAGTTGCAGCAGTGATATGCATCTATTGGAATCATTTCCTAACTATTCTGAGTGTAACCAGCAACACATTATTGTACTGAGGTCATATTGAAACTGTTTGTACAGTTTTTAAATAAAATTAAATAAAAAAAAAAATACATGAAACAAATCCCATTCTTTTAACACAATAACTGTTATGTAAAGACTGTGTAGATTGATGACGTTTTGCAAGAATAAAAGCATTTCCAACATGTTAAAAAAATGCAAAACAATGGACACTGTGAAGTGGCTATAAATCCTTTAATGAGAACATTACTCGCTCTTTAGATGTGAATGTACTGTGTTCAGATATGAACTGGACAGCTGGAGAGCTAAATAAATTTTCAGCTGGTTATTGATGGTTAGCTTTTATTATCAATACAGTGATTGAATAAAGTAACGATAATAAATAACTTGGAAATGTTTGGCACAAAAACATTACAAACAAGATGTTAACTAGTAGCAAATGGAGAAATAATTCAACAAATCTACTGAAAAATGACCTTTTTTTTAGTGAACATACAAAGATATCTGCAATGGAAAATGCATAAATATAATATACATACCACATTATTAACAATAAGTTCCATCTTTGTTCTCAGATAAAGCAAAGTTTCTTATCCACAAGGTGTGCATGATACATTACGCAAATACTGACACAAAAACTCGGGTTCACAAGTGTTCTGCCTGCTGCTGCAGTGATGCATTCTTTGACTTCATAGGGAGAGAGATCAATACTGAAAAGACACAAAAACATAAAGATGTGTGTGCAGTCATAATGCTGCACATACTGCTGCTGCACATACTGCATTTGTTTAACACATTTAAACAGCTCCAGATGTTTAACTCTAAGCACTGCTTTATAGACCAGTAGGATACTCACATTACTGTCCCTCAGTTTCTATGTCCTGCAGGTCTGTGCTTTAATAAGATTCCAGAAGCATGCGTTAGGATTATATCAACAAATATGGAAAGGTCTTCTTTTTTTTTTTTAATTATTCAGTATATTCTCACCTTGTGTTTGTTTGTAATTTTGATCCACGAGGGCTGTGAGTTTTCTGTTTTGGAAAGAAAGGAACATTTTAGACACATCCACATTTGACTGAACAAATAAGACGAACAGATGGACTTTTCCCGTCTTTATCGAAAATAATACTTAATCACTCACAATGCCAGCTTGTAAAACGTGACTATTCCAAAAGCTCCATTAAGAAGATGAGATGCGTGGGTTGTTTGTGGCATGCGTAATCGTGTTCATGGGAAATTCTATTTTTTTTTTTCAGGACGGATTGCAAAATGAATCATGCCTCAATCACAGCAACTTTACAGAACCTTAACAGAAGTGTTATAAAGATGCAGCGAGTAAAACTACAGTAAAACAGGATGTTCATCAGTCCACAATAAGAAATCTGTCTACAAACCGAGCAAATTTAGGACTTTTGTCAATAATGCACACTGCTATTTTTGGATGAAAAAGGCAGTATAGTACACAGCAAAACCTCATCCCAGCTGTGAGACATGGTGGACACACCACTGTAGTTTTGGGCTGCTTTGCTACCTCAGAGCATTGCAATCATTGAGGGAACAATGCCATGTGGGCACAAACAAACCCAAACATTTTTTTAAAGGAAGAATGGAAAAAAAATGTATTTACTTAAGTTTCTGAAAAAGAGACAGGCACTGTCTGATGGACGTTGTTGCTGCCAAAGGAGTTTCTACAATTTACTGAATTCCTGATTTCAGTAAATATTTGTAGAATTCAGATTGTTTTTAGCCTGCACTGTGAGCGATTCCTCTTTATGTTCAATGAAGACATGAAAAGTACAACTGTTTGCTTGTTATTAGTTTACCTTTAACTTAGAGTAAGATCAGACCACATGTTTGTGTGTCGTGAATACAGAAATTCCCGTAATTCCAAAGTGTTCATGAGCTTTTTCTGGGAATTAGTGTGAAGCAGTGACAAGAGTTCAAAGGAGTTCCACTATTTGAACTGGTCTTGTTAGAAGCATGGTTGTAAACAGAAAAAAGAAAACACATTTTTTGTTTAGCAACCCAAAGTAATGAAACACACCAAGGTTTGTGTTAATATGCAAAACAGTTGCTAAGATAAGTTCTCACTTCTTTTTTGCCATGGTTTTCAAGCTTGAGCAGAAGTTCTGTTCTAGTTTTGGAGAACATTCCAAGATGATTGTTTTTAGACATTTCATCTGACAGGTCAGTAATTCTGACATGAGAAGCCTCACACGTTTTACCAGGCGACAAACATTTGTTCAAGGCAAAAAAACAAAACAAAACAAAAAAAACCCCTAGTGGTTAAATACCACATTTTTTGTGCTTCCTTTTCTGAGCCTACTTTACAAAGTGCTTCACATAAAACAACAACTTCATAACAATTAGATTTTACTCCAGTAGTGTATTAATATTTTGCCTATGGATTTAACAAATTTCAAAGTTCTGTCAGTTATGCTGATAGTTTGTTTTATGCCAATAGTCCTATGGTAGTGTGGGTGGCACTGTGGTGCACTGGTTAGCACTGTTGCCTCAGACCAAGAATGTCCTTGGTTAGAATATGGCTGGGGCCCTTCTGTGTGCATGCTCTCTCTGTGCCTGATTAGGTACTCCAGCTTCCTCGCAGGGCCCAAAACCATATTTGCTAGGTTGACTGGTGATTCTTGGCTGTAGGTGTGAATGGTTGTCTCTATGTCCCAGACTGGTGACCTGTCCAGGGTGTAACCCCACCTCTCGACCAAATGACAGCTAGGATAGGATCCAGACCCCTTCCAGTCCCAAATGGTTTGAAATGTGGCAACTTTATCCTCTTTCCTTTAGTAAAGGATGGTTCAGAGTATCTTTTGCAAAAAGAAGGCAAGTAAGGAAGCACTGAAGCACCTTCCCTTGACATTTACAGAATTCATCAAGCTCTTTTCGTGGTTAAAACTGAACTTCTTTGCTTTACAGTGCCACTGTCAATTCTGGTGCTGGTGCGCAAAATAAAGTTGGGGGATATTGTCGTCATACCCTCCATCTAGCCGTTGGTCTGTCCATTTTTACCCCTCAAAGATGTGCAACACGATATTCATGTCTGTCTGTCCGGGTGTTTGTCCATGAGGTTTTATCTTTCTGGTCAATAAACCCCAAAACGACGTGAAGTTGAGCCATAAAATTATTCTACAAAGATGGGCAACACGATTTTCATATGTCTGTCCATCCATCCGTCTGTCCATCCATCTGTCCGTGAGGTTTTACCTTTCCGGTCTATAGACTCCAATACTACAAAGAGTTGAGCCATGAAATTTGATAGATGTACTCTTTACTCTACAAAGATGTGCAACACGATATTCACATGTCCGTCTGTCCGTTCGGGGGTTTGTCCATGAGGTTTTACTTTTCTGGTCTATAGACTCCAAAACCACAAGGAGTTCAGCCATGAAATTTGGAATGTGTTCTTTGTCTTTCAAAGATGTGCAACACAAACTGGAATTTGTATTATAGCTTTACTAACCCAGGAGTATTTAGACAAAAGTTTTGGGCAAGGCCTCCAAATTAGGGCTAAATAGTTTTGCAGAAGGTAATAAGATGTCTGCTGAAGGGTTTTCTATTATGAAATGAGGCTGTAATGTTATCCTGACTTCTACATTTGCTTTATATTTTCATTAATCATAGAGAGATATCCCCATCAGTGATGTCGTCTTGAGCAAAACTTCACCAGGCTTTTTGAAGGTGAGCATAAAATGATGTTTCTACACAAGGTGATTCCCAAAGAGAGGAGTGGCAGGCTTAAAAACCTATCTACTGTAAATGAACTGTATCTGAAAGTCATGTCCTTAAGAAATATCCAGCAAAGACCTAACACCGCACCAGAGAGATGCATCTGGCCCTTCAGTTGATCCATCTACTGTTCACTGAAGCCTCATCAGAAATGGTCTCAATGGAAGGGTGGCTATCAAGAAGCCGTTCTTAAGGTAGAGAAACAGGAAGAAAAGGCTGAGGTATGCCATATTACACAAGCACTGTACTGAAAATCAGTGGTAACAGGTCTTATGGAGTGATGAATCCAAATTTAACATTTTTTTGTTTCAAATTGTCAAAGGAGGTCGGGAGAGAGGTACAACATTGAGTGTCTACAGCCGCCTGTAAAACACAGAGGAGGCTCTGTCATAGTTTGAGGTTGCATTTCAGTCAGTGGTGTTGGGGACCTTCTTAAAACTGATGGAGGTACAAACATAGAAAAGCACAGTCAGAGTTTGATTCACCATGCAGTAGCACCTGGAAAGCATCTGACTGGTAGCTGCTTCATTTTTCAGCATGAAAATGATCCTAAACACACTGCCAGTGCATCTTTATCTTGAGAGCTCTGCCATCTCCTTCAAGAAGCCTAGAGAACTATTTCTGAAGACCACTTAAAGAAATTACAAGAAATCTTGTCTAAGAGCTCAGACAGTGTTGAACAATAAATGTGGTCACATCAAATATTGCCATTCAAGGTTGTTAGAATTGTACCAACCCTGTTTTTGCACTATATACTGTATTTCTATGTATGTTCGGACATGTGTCAATGGGGGTGGGTGTCAAGACGTATTGTAATTGGGCTTAATATATGGTGTTGAACCAGATTCTTAATCTAGATGACATTACCGTGACCTGCTTTACTAGTGTGAGGAACCTTGCAGTAGGATTTGACCAGAATATTTCCTTCCATTAAACAATTTCCCTGATCGAATCTTCCTAAGGGATTAATAAAGTTTTATCTAATATCTAATCTAATCTAAATCTCTAGGATGCCTTCTTTCATCCATATATTGTCAAAATTAATAAAATCTTGTTTTAGAGAAAACTAAATAATAAAGCAGAAAAACAAGTTAACGTTTTACTTGCAGACAGGACCATTTTAATCCCTGTTAAAATGTCCTTGAAGTTCTCTGAAAAATCTTCAGTTAATCCAAAATTCAGCAGCAAGGCTAGAAGATGTTTTTTCCATATTAATGTCTCTTTATTGGGTCCCTGTTAAATCCATCCATCCATCCATCCATCCATCCATCCATCCATCCATCCATCCCTCCATCCATCCATCCATCCATCCATCCATCCATACATATTCAATTTACCCAATGTACCGATGAAGCCCACACAGGCAATGCCACAAATAAAGACGCCATCTGACCAGGAGGTTTAAATCAAAAACCTTTTTGCCACCCCTTTTAAATCCAGAAATCCTACTTATCACATACAAAGTTGAATGATCACACCCCATCATATCGTAAAGACCTCTTAGCACCCTATTATCCTAATTGGGCACTTTGTTCTCAGAGTACATTGTGGTTTGTTGCTATACTCTCAAACTATAAGCCAGCATTGTGAATGATCTGATTAATTATTATGGATTCTGTGCACATAAAGATACAGTAATTGTATTTTGACATTTTTTTGCATAAAAGTGACAAAGTTGAAACAGGCTGTGCAGAAGAATTGCAGTGGTTGAATGTAAACCTGCCAAATGCTTGCAGGGGGGATTCAATATATTTTCCCACTTCGCAAACTTCTGTTATTGGCATTTTCAGATTCAGTCTTACTGCTATAAATCAAAAAAACAGCACTGCTCCATGCTTGTCAGCTGAGTAAATTGCAGTCTTTTTACAGCCATCTATCAGGTTTGAGGTCTTTGGGAATGTAATGTTTATATTACTATCTGTCTCATCCCTGTAGACAAAGCAAAGCTAGAGCCTAGTTCTCAAGTGGTAAGTGGTGGCCCAAGGTGGGTCACAAATCATATTCAACAGAATCGTGGCCAAAATGATCTTTTGAAGTCAAACATATTTTCATTGGATTTTGATCAACTTGAGGAAGACTGTTTAGTTGATGATTAGAGGTCTTATGAAAGACAGTTTGTTTAGCTTTGGTTGCTAAAAACAGCTGCATGTTTGTCTCCTGTTTGGATCTTTATTATGCAGCTGCAGGTTTGAATCAAGTAAAACTTTACATCAGAACTGCCATACTTCCAGAAAGGTGTACAGAATGCGCTTGTAATACTGTTTACAGCAAAGTTATATTTAAGCCATGTGACTCAGCAAGCTACGACAGCCTATAAAATGCTTAAACATCTGACTTTATTTTCATTTAATTTGCCTTGACAGGTTTTTTTTTTCTAGTAAAACATTATAGAAAAGCTGCATACTATAATTAAACAGCCTGTTGTAAGTACAGTATAAACACCTTTAAAATGTAGCATGCATGTTTGCTGATCCAGGCTTCGGGGTGAAAAAAGCCTTTCCATCCTCCTTTAGGGGACACACAGCAAAAAGAAAACAAGACAAAAAAAAAAAAAGACTGAACAGGGTCAAAGCTCCAAAATGTGGTTAGTAGGCTGAAAAACAGCATTCCACAACCGGAACATTGTCCAACACATCCAGCACTTCATTGAGGTTACCCATTATTAATTTTTCTGCACTCACCACCAGCCATGCAACATCTCTCATATTCTGCTGCATATATCCCATCACCACATGCAATTGGCTAAACGAGCATACACAATCATTACTTCCTGGAAGAGAAATCAGAAGTCATTCCCACATGCTTACTCAAGCTGCCTGGTCTCTTTATATCTACACTATAATGCCAAAAGCATTTTCACTCACCCATCCAAATCATTGAATTCAGGTGGTCCATTCACTTCCATGGCCACACGTGTCTAAAACCAAGCACTTAGGCATGCAAACTGCTTCTGCAAACATTTGTGAAAGAATGGGTCGCTCTCAGGAGTTCAGTGAATTCCAGCATTGTACCGTGATAGGATGCCACCTGTGCAACAAGTCCAGTTCTGAAATTTCCTCGCTACTAAATATTCCACAGTCAATTGTAAGTGGTATCATAACAAAGTAGAAGCAATTGGGACTGATGGCAACTCAGCCACAAAGTGGTAGGCCACGTAAAATCACAGAGCGGGGTCAGCATGATGCTGAGGCAAGTAGGGTTCAGAGGTCACCAACTTTCTGTAGAGTCAATAACTACAGACCTCCATAGTTCAGGTGGCCTTCAGATTAGCTCAAGTGCATAGGGATCTTCACGGAATGGGTTTCCATGGGTGAGCAGCTGCATCCAAGTCTTACAGCACCAAGTGCAATGCAAAGCAGTGGTGCAAAGCCCCAGGACTCCAGAGCAGGGAAGACATGTTCTGTGGAGTGATAAATTACATTTCTCCGTCTGGCAATCTGATGGATGAGTCTGAGTTTGGCGGTTGTCAGGAGAACGGTACTTGTCTGACTGCATTGTGCCAATTGTAAAGTTTTCTGGAGGGTGGATTATGGTGTGGGGTTGTTTTTCAGGATTTGGACTCTGCTTTTTAGTTCCAGTGAAAGGAACTCTTAATGCTTCAGCGTACCAAGGCATTTTGGACAGTTGCATGCCCTCAACTTTGTGTGAACAGTTTGGGGATGGCTCCTTCCTTTTCCAACATGACTGCACACCAGTGCACAAAGCAAAGTCCATAAAGACATCGATGAGTGAGTCTGGTGTAGAAGAACTTGACTGGCCTGCAGAGTCCTGATCTCAACCTCATAGAACACCTTTGGGATGAATTAGAGCAGAGAATGCGAACCAGGCCTTCTCGTCCAACATCAGTGTCTGACCTCACAAATGTGCTTCTGGAGCAATGGTCGAAAATTCCAATAAACACACTCTTGAACTTTGTGGAAAGCCTTCCCAGAAGAGTTGAAGCTGTTACAGCTGCAAAGGGTGGACCGACATCATATTAAATCCTATGGATTAAGAATGGGATGTCACTCAAGTTCATATGCGTGTGAAGGGAGATGAGCGAATACTTTTGGCAATATAGTATCTTTTTTCCTTTTAAATTAACCGTAGCATTCAGTGCAATTTTTTGTGCATATTCCTTATTTGTTTAGCAATTACTGGTCAGTCTTGCTGCATAGAAATATTAGTGTCTATCTGAAGCTGGATTTAAAATCTGATTGACTGATCTTGAAGAAACCAGTTTCTTAGTAATAAAGTAATTGTATTGATAAGAATTACATATGGAAAGAGCTACTTAATACCATTTGTACCTTTTATTCTAACTGTTGTGGTCTATTGTGACTATAAAATTTTGATATTTAATCTAACATGACACTAAGCAAAAACATCTCTGCCCACTATCATTCCAGTTTTCAATTCTATTCAAGAGCTAAACCGCTCCCTGTACCCATAAGTACTAATTCTTGACAACTGCTGCTGCCTCTAAGAAGCAGATTGCTACATGATTGTTTGATTTCTCCACAGAATCAGTGTAAATCACACACACACACACACACGCACGCACGCACGCACGCACGCACGCACGCACGCACGCACACACACACACACACACACAC
>JAVDPK010000721.1:17085-66061 GCA_034780415.1 Cichlasoma orientale
TATAGTGGCTGTATGATAAATAAGCAAGTAATGCAGAAAGAAACATTGCATTTGTTGGTAAATACATATTCAGGGGTTTAATACAACTGGCTCCAAATATACAATAAGAAAGCATGCATGCAAGAAATATGAGGATGACATTCCCTTATAATTTCCATTATATGACTTATTCAGATCATGTGTTATTGCAAAAACCAACCGGGGGAGAACTGAAATAAGAAATCAAACACATCGAGAGACGGCAGCAAAAACAGTGAAGGAGAAAAACAGAGCAATATCGTGCATATTTAACTGTCAGACTGCCGTGGCAAACCCTATGCGATTATTGCGACGGTCAAACTCTGTGTAGTAGCGTGCAATGAAGTTGGCTCCCAAAATCCATACGGGACCTGTAGGTGGCGGCACATCTAAGCCCCTGAAGGTGACAATGCAGACATCCCCTTCGATCTGTGAGTGCTGGAGCCACAAAGAACAGTAAAATAAATGCGCTACGAGTAAAAATCCTCCATTAAAACTGCACTTACAAAGTATTATCAGTGAAAAGTGATTATAGATGTAGTGCATGGGCGCACAAGCCCTGTAATTTACACATTTTATCGGCTAAACATTAAAAAACACACACAGTAACAACAGAAATCAAATAACTGTAGTTCTGTAAAAATTGCAGTATTTTGAGTAGTATAAATAAAAACGGAAATACTTAAGTAAAGTACAAATAGCTCAAAATCGTGCTTAACTGTGCTTTACTGTGGTGCTTGAGTGAATACACTGATTCAGGTTCCAACACTTACCCATAATATATAATCGTCCTGTGTGAGTGCGTACTCCTGGCCACCAAGGTGGAACGTGACACTGGGCAACGTCTTCACAGTATCACAGTTGACTTTGTACTGATGAACCACACAGAGTAATGGGTGGTGACATGTCATGAATTTCTACAAACATACTTTTTGTGGGAAACTGTGTTGCGTGTGTAAAAGCTTACTCCACTCTCATCCAGCTGTGCTCCGATGGTTTTCATCAGCACAGACACAGATGAGGCCGGGCCTGTGATGTAGGAGGACCCCGTGTCGATCACAGCTGTGCAGCCCTCTGTGCAAAACATCATTTCCCTCCCCACAGAAACACTGAAAGAATGAAAGAGGAGGTGGAAACGAAAACACATGTACTTTCTGAATGGCTACACCTACATATTCATGAAAACACATTATATGCTGATAGCAAGTAAAGCTCATACCCTTTCATGGTGACTTCCCATTTGCCAGTCTGTCTGGTGTCCATATAATGAAAATTTCCAGTGTAGTAGTTTGGATCTGTTCCACCGAGGACAAGTTCTCCACCTAGAGAGTGTTTTGGGCCCCTGAAAATGATGAATAAGGCTGCTTTTTCACTCAGTACTGACCTGATCATTTTCAATGGAATGTTTTTGTTTTTTAGGCCATTTAACACCGATCTATGAATCATTCTAGACTAAAAAGGCACCTTACTCAAGGGATAAACCTGTATTGTGTCTGCATATAACAGCCAACTTAGCAAAGAACACATTTTAAATTATATATTTAGGCACTTTGTTACTGGCAGCTGGTTGCAAAAACACATAATCTATTCCCATTTCATTTGCTGAATCTATGAAAAATACCAAAGATTACACAGTGTGACAGACATAAAATAATATTTTTGCACCAACAAGGTGATTCCCAAAGAGCTATTAGCCAAAAACTTGGCATATGTTGGCATGGTGTGCAGTGTGTCCTTAAAAAAAATTGAGGAAACTCAACAAGTGGGGGACAACAGACGTGGCAGATCTAAAAAAAAAAACAAAAACAATTTAATTAATAATGAACAGTATCTGAAAGTCATGTCCTTAAGAAAAGGGGAAGAAATTCAGCAAAGACCTGACAGAGCACCTGAGCGATGCATCTGGCTCATATATGGCTATGATCTAATCATGAAAATGCCTGAATTTTTTTTTTTTATATATAATGTTTACTTAAGTCATACCTAATTCTGAGCACTTATACTAAAAAAAAATGCAAAAGAGGTCATTTTCATGAGTAAAACATGAGGCACTGCATGTCTCACGAGAAACATCCAACACATAAAACTTAAAACATTTATTATATGTTTTCTCTATTTTGATCCCAGATGGGACGTTCCTTGAGCTGAAGTTTAATTCTGTGACCTCTCATTTGTATGGTGCTCCCCACAGGAAAAAATTATAATGTTTTTTTCAACTGGTTTATTCTGGACATAACTGAGCATAACAAATAGCTAAGAAATATGAGAAAATACACATACATATTTTGGTCTACTTTCGCACAACACCCTTGTGTCTAACCCAGATCCAATTTCAGCTTGTAAGATCTTCTTCGAGTTTTGGTTTTTCTTATAATTTTTTCAGCTCTACGAGTAGAAATTGAAAAAACGTGATCTTAAAATCTAACAGATGTTTTAACGAGACATTATTTATAGTTATAGTTTTTGTTTTTGTTTTTTTCTCATTGATCAGTTCAACACTTGGCAGTAAGTAATTTTTTTCACTGCGGCATAAATATTGTTGATTGCTTGATAAATTTTCTTCAGCATCTAAATCATTTTCTCCAGTAGAAATCTTTCACCTCAATAGTTTCTTTCCTCACGCTGTCGGACTCCTTAACAATGCCCCCTCGCTCTGC
This sequence comes from Cichlasoma orientale, assembly GCA_034780415.1. NCBI lineage: Eukaryota > Metazoa > Chordata > Actinopteri > Cichliformes > Cichlidae > Cichlasoma > Cichlasoma orientale. The sequence continues at coordinate 19,761 of JAVDPK010000721.1, forward strand.
TCACTGCTCAGTTATTGTGTTACAGTAACACACTTACTCAAGCTTAATGCACACATAATGTTCTACTTACATTTTGTCCCACCCCTTCTTCCAAAAACACAACCTTGGCAACAAACCTATTTCTGTTTCTGATATAAAACGTTAGATCAGTTTATGTGTATTACCTGCTGTAGTAAATGGAGAATACGTCTTCTTTGAGGACGTGTTGAGACATGATACGATCGAACACCGGGGTGATGCCGTCAATGGCCACGTTGGGGTACCCCATCCCCAACACCCCATCGAACTTGGCAAAGATGAAGGGCATGGCAGACAGAAACGTGGCTTCAGCAAACACTTGCACTACTGGGATACCACCAACCTACAGCAATAAAACACAGGTAGTCAAAAGTGTAGAATGCAAGAGGAGGTTCAAGAAATTATGTAAAAAGAAACTCATTTAATTAATAGGTCTCTGGCTTGAAACTCACCACAACCACATCCTCACTCAGGAATCCCCTGACATTTCCAGAGGCATATTGGATGGAAAATCCTGTTCCATTTGCAATGTAAGTCCGGGATTTGGAGGAGTCATACCTGTTGTGAGTAACTAAAAGTTCAAAATGCGTTTAAGTCCAACACCAACTGTTTACCGGGAAAGTTTTATTGAACAATGTTCCTTACGATATCTCGTGTATTTTAACTGGCATCAACACTTTTTATTTTATTCATGGCCAATGAACATAACCTAACATTGTCATCTTTTAAGTTCTCTTTCTGGCCATGTTTTACCTCTATTTCCAAATTCCTGCACTGTGTCTGCCTGCTATAGTATTCCCTGTGTCTACTTTCTATTTCATGAGAGGAAACCTGTAAAATTGCAGACCAGACAGTGGAGCTGAGAAACCTCTAAAAAAGGTTGTTCATCACTATCAGTTTGACTGCTGTGCTGTTTTATTTACAGTAGAAAAAATATTGATTATAGTCATTTTAAGTAGTTTTTATTTTCCTGTTTGCATTTATGTACATGTGCACTTACAGCAGGCAGTGGAAAATGGTGAGCAGCTCTGTGATGGCACCCACAGGTTGGCTGAGCCTGTGTCGAACACAACATTGAACATCTGGGCCGGAGAGCCAATACTGATTTCTCCAAAGTACTGCGTCTATTGGGAATTAAACAAAAAATAGCTTTCTTAGTGTTGTTTGAATAGTTTTTCAAACGTTTTCCCTTCTGCAAAATGTCACGTTTAGGGCATTGACAAAAAAAGGTGTGGAGCGTCTGACTCATACAAAGAGAATATTTCAAAGATCAATGATTCCATCTGCTATTGTCTTGATGATATCTCAGTGTTTGTCCAAGAGAAGTGACACAGCTTTTAATGTTCGAGCCTAAAGTCTGTTTTTGTCTTCAGATCTTAAACAGCAATCAGGTGGTTTCAATGCTAGATTTCTTATCACCTGTAATATCTGTAGGTCTTATCTACGCGTCACATTAAGATTTCTCACATCCAAGTAGTTGGTTAGCGGTGTGGGAACAGTTCCGTTGTTGGTGCCGGCTGTGCTTTTCTGGGCCAGCTCAGTCATCACCTCCTCTACAGAAACCCCCAGACCCTGCAGAGTCTCTCTGATGGATGGCATCTTTTTCAGGGCAATCCTGAAACCAGAGCACACGAGAGGAAATATTTTGAATTAATGCAAAGAGGAAACATGATAGCTAAAGAAATGTGAAAGAGGTATATGGAGTTTATTTTCCGTGCTACGTATCTGTTACATATGTCTGGTGATCATTCCAGTATAAAACCTTTAACAAAGTACAGACTGCTTTGCTCTCAGCACCTAGCCAAACAGATGAATAAAAACACATGTAAACCCAAATGCTGAAATCATTAGCTTTTGTAATGAATCACTAAAACACATTTGTTTTCCTCTCCTTATATGATTTATGGTTTGCTGTCACTATGTTTCTGCAGAATGGTAACTAATGCTAATGCAGATATGCAGGGAATTGGATTCTAAGCAAATCATGTAGGCATATAAAGGAGTTTTTTTGTTTTTTTTTACCTTCTCAAAGCATGGCTCGTCATCACCGTCAGTGATAGAACAACCAAACATATCCACTGTTTTATCAGTAGTGCCATGGTGACTTCTCTGACGGCAGGAGGAAAATACAGGCCAGTGATGTCGCTTCTATATACTAAGTTGGTTTTCCTGGTTTTGTGAAAATCGCCTCTCTCTCTCTCTCTCTCTCTCTCTCTCTCTCGCTCGCTCGCTCGCTCTCTGGTGTTGTGGCTCTCAAGTCTTTTATACCATGTCCTCTGCAAAGTGCACTCACCCATGGGCCCGGCTCTGGCTGGGAGCTTTCCTGGAGGTGACCACTTGAAAACAAGCCCCCACCCCCTGCACCCTACCCCTCTGCCTCGATCACAAAACCTCTTCTGTGATAAACAGGTCCCAGTGAAAGATGTGAACTCTGACCCCTTAAAAAACACTGATGACATAAAGCAGGGGTGCAGAGGTCTGGAGATTGCTGACGTAGGTAAGCTGGAGACCTTGTCCATAGGGCTGTGAGAATATTCTGAGAAACCAAATGATGCTGAAAGTTGTCAGGACAGATTAGCTGCATGTTGTTTACTCAACTCAAATACAAGCCATATTAAATCCTAGCTGGTGCAGGCCTAGCTCTGCACTTTCACATTATTTCTTTAATTTGCTGATGTTTTCAGTTTGCTAAATGAGGGACTGCCCAGTGTGACCTGAAGTGGACCACACCAGAAAATCTAATCCATGATAACCTATAAAAACACCAAATGTTTCCCTTTCGCTTTAGATTAAAGATGTGCATTCTTAAAATACTCACATTTATTGAGCCATCCATTTATAGGCATACAGTAGGTAATGTCTTTGTCAGTGGAAAAGCTGTAAAACGGATGATGATCTGGAACTGGAATTAACATTCCAGACAGCCACTCTTGATGCGTTCCATTCATATCTGCTCGCAGCAGAAGGTTTGCTGGTTCAAAATATAGTAAGTAGTCAAAAATTACCCTCCAATTCTCTTCGACTTTCAAGTGAGCGAGATAGGACCCTTTGGCGAGCCAGCTGCGTGTCTAATAACATTAGATGGGGTTTTGGTTTTGAAATGAATAATAATCAAAATTAGTTTTAAGGTTCAGATTAAAAACCAGTATGAATTCAGCTTTTGATCAGCGCTTTTGCTGTGGCTTTTAATATTTTACTTGCCTACATTTCCCATGCCTATAAATTTCTTATATATGAAGCAGTCAGGTTTTACACATCTGCACTCTTCTGATGCAAACTCAGAAAAGGCAAAGGGGGAAGGACAATGCATATTGGTAAGTTCAGTTCAAGGTCTTAGAGAGTCCTGGCAGGAGAACGAGCCCATGCTGAGTGCAGTATGCATTCCAGGTGATTGGCAGCATACTGTGTTTTCTCATTGTACCTTTTGCTGCTGTGCTTACACCAAAAAAAAAAAAAAAAAACTCTAGTAATTTGTGCCACTTCTTACTGGGTTTTACCACAGGGAGGATTCCCACGATATCCTTCCTGTCACAACTGGGTGGTGTGCTGGTATTGTAGTGACCACCGAGTCAAACCAGGAGATATGTGGAGGTCCATGTCATGCGCAAACTCAGACAGCCATAGCCGAGGCCAGAGGTCAGCTGCTAAGATACTCCCTGTGGACAGATATTCCAGGGAATGATAGCATGGTTTCACACGGCTTACAGAGGCAGAAGATGATTCATGGCAGAATGATATTGCACTAAGTTTGGCCAATAAGCAGTGGGTGATGTCTGCTTCTACACAGAATAACCACCATAATCAATTTTATTTAAAAAGGTTCATATTTCTAAATGAATGCTTTTAGTAGCTATAATCAGTATTTTCATAGTAATGACAAGTGATATTGTAACAGGGATGACTTGCAGTCATCCTAAATAGTCGCATCAGCTCAATCTGCAGCTCTCCTTTGGCTTAACTGAGCTCTATAAGGAGTTTAAGCTCATCATTTAGATATCTGGCTGAACATTACTGCGTTTGTTCACTCTTACTGCAACACAACAAGCTCTCAAAGTCCCCCATTCACCTGCAGCTTAAAAAAAGCAAATGCAGATGTAGAAACAAGCAATTGCACATAAAGCAACATTCAGCAACTATAGAGACCAAAATCAGAGAAAACTGAGCAAATTGAAGCAAGATAATGGGGAGTGTGTCAGACTTATATGCATCTTGTTGTGTTTACAACTTTTTCAAGTAGCTAATAAAATAAGTTATTGTAGGTTCAAAGCTTTAGTGATTGATTTTTTTGGCCTCTTGGCAGCCGTGCAAGAAGCCATAAACACATTATTATTGTCTAGTGCTTGCTAGTTTCACCAGAGCGCTGTTTTAAAAAAATAAAATAAATAATGAACAAGGAGGGGACCAAGTCGAAAAAAGCTGTCCAATGATGATTTTATGAGTGTTTGTCTTTATGACGAACTCTTCCCCTCTTAAACTTACACACTTTGAAGGTGTATTATCTTGTAAAAATACTGAGTTTTACAACTTTAAGAGACATTTTTACTCAAGAGTCCAGTGCCTGTTTAATCTGTCACACAATTAGGCCTCACAAGCAGGTTTTGATAGTGCATGTTGGCAGTCTCACAGACATCTGACTCTTGACCTGCCAGGTTAAATGGATACCCATAGGTTTCTTTCCCACACTGCCTAGGGAGACCCATGCGTAACTCATGCTTGGCCTCCCACCTCTCCAGTGATACCGCTCCACTGATGCACATGGGAACCATAAAATTATCTCCTGCATAACGATTTATATGAGTTTAACATGTTTTTTATATCATTAATATTCCCTAGGAGTCTTTCACATCAAGTCAATATTTAGTCTTTGGCTGTACAGAACTACTCAGAAGTAAATAATTATAAAACAGAATGTAAACAACCAAAAAAGCTGTTGAAAAAGGATCCAACAGACCAAACCTCAAATGTGTTTCTGCTGACAGATGCATATCAGAAGCAGAATTCGTGTGAGAGGCTATTGCAGGGACTGCATGGGGATTGTGTTATCTCTCATGATAAGAATGATAACGCAGAGCAGTGGTTGTTAGCAGGAAATGAGATTCAAGGAAGTTATCACTCAAACAAAAAAGCTTGTCTCCAAAAGCCACAAAAATGCAACATTCTGCCCAGCTGGCATGCATATAAACGTGACATGTCACTTTTTTCTAATTAGTTAGCTCATGGAATTAAGTACAAAAAAAAAAAAAAAGCAGTGAACAACAATTTGGTTTCACAGATTTTACGCCTAGTTGTGTTTTATAATTTGAAACCCATGAACTTCAAATTAGGAATGATGAGTCTGTGATTCCATCTGGAGACAATATGTATGAAAATATGTGGTGCAGTCTTCACATCAGGAGGTAAAAAATGTAGAAATTGAGATCAAACGTGGCAGTAAAAACATGTTTTATGTGCAACAGAATGATAGCCATTCTCAAGAGTACTGAGTATGTGATTACATTTGATCTTACATATTTTATTTTTATTTTTTTATATTGGTAGCTGATTTATCCTCATGATTTGGTGTTTGAATTTCCACATGGATGTAAGGTTTTGTTTTTCGGTTTGTTTTATTCAGATCTTTTCATTCACGTGCTTCACCACTCTCGGCCAGATGAGGGTAGCATTTGACTTAAAAATGCATCCTGAGCACAAACTTCATTACTCCTCAGGGGGTCTCTCTGTTCTTTGATCGCAATCAACTCAAAGGCATTGCTTATTAATATGTGTGTATGTGTGTGTGTGTGTGTGTGTGTTTAGATTATGCACATGTGTCTCCATCCTAATACTTGAAGATAAATTTGTCAAGATGTATCTTGAAACTAAATTAGTCTTTTGGTACCTCTAAAAGAACTCACACGATTTCTGAACGTCCCTGCTGTGAATTTGCTTTTTTAAGGCGCCTGACTGAAGGAACGAACCGTGTTAGCAAACAATTTAGCAAAGAACCCATTTTAAACATTATTTTTTTGTATCTTTAAAACCTTTATCAGCAGCCTCAAAAACACACATTTTCTCCCCATTTCTGTAGTTGAACCATTTTTAAAAAATGGCAAACATAACACAGTTTGACAGGCATAAAATAGTATTTTAACTACAATAAGATGATTCCCTAAAGAGCTATTAACCAAAAAAACTTGACATATTTTGGCATGGTGTGCAGTGTGTCCTTAAACAATAAAAAATGAGGAAACTGGAAGACAATAGAAGGCTTAAAAATATCTACAGCAGATGAACAGTATCTGAAAGTCATGTCCACAAGGAAAAGAATGCAGCAAAGATCTGACCTGAGAGATGTTCCATCATTTGTTCCATCTACTTTTCACCAAAGCCCCATCAAAAATGATCTCAGTGGTTATAAAGAAGCCATTCTTAAGGACGGGAAACAGGGAAAAAAGGCTGAGGTATGCCAAATTACACAAGAATTGGACTGAAAATCAGTGGAAACAGAGATTATATGGGGAAGTGTCATGTTTTTTTGAGTGCAGCAGGTTAGGACCCAAATGTAAGATGCAGCAGGACAAGATTCAAAAACAAAAAGCGAGCCATTTATTTGTCTGAAAAGTTCAAAATGTAAACCCGGAACTGGGGACTAGAATCCAGACTACAAGGTAACAAAATCCAAGGAGTCCATAGGAAAATGCATAGGAAAACAGGCAGACAGGCACACAGTACAACAGGCGATGAGACAGGGCAAGTGAAACTAAACATAACTAAACTGAACTTAAAAGGGAAAATTATAATTACTAAACTAGTACCAGAAAAACAGAAAGAGATAAAGAGAAACAAAAGGAAACAGTTTAACAACTGGTAAACCAGGAACTAACTAAAAATAGAGACATATAAGAATGAATCTCAAAGATAACCTGTAATACAAAAAAATCCAGGGTTCCAGACACAGGGATCATGACAGGAAGCCATATTGTAACAATATCTTGACAGAGAATGGAACAAAATGCAGCCAACATCCGAAGAGCTTTGAATGTGCTTCAAGAAGCCCGGAGAACTATTCCTGAAGACTACGTAAAGAAATCACAAGAAAGCTGCCTCAGAGAGTTCAGGCTGTGCTGAAGAATAAACGTGATCACACCAAATATTCACTTTCAATCTTGTTGGAATTGTAGAAACTTTATATACATTTTTTTTATGTATGTTTACACATATTTCAATAAATCCCTGCACTTATTCCCCATTTTTCTTGCAAAAACATAAAGAAATGAGGTGTGGCACAAGCCTTTTGCACAGTACTGTATGGCTAAATATGGAAAGAAATGTGAAAATATTGGGTTTGTGTCCTATCAACATGAACTGCAATTCCCAGAGAGCTCTATTAGGAAGCAGGTGCACCGCTAAGATAAAAGCAGCTGGAGAACACGCCAGAAACCATGGCAACTGCACTTGTTTTGCTGCTCAGTGTTTGCGACACAACAAAGTGTGCCATCACCTGGACCGATGAATATTTAATAACAGCAGTCGCACAGTGATGCACAGGTTGAGTGCCTTAATTATAGCTAAGTAGCTCTCACTGATACTTGTTTGGCTCATACTGTACATGCGAATGACAATTCCTGTTAACTGATAGTAGTACTACTACTACTCCTCCTCTAATTCTATTACTGCCACTACTACAATGTGTAACGTTTACTGCCAGCAGCACAAACAATTTACAAATGGGACAAAATGTGCAACTTATTTTTTAATTACATTCTACATTACATTCAATCAGTCGCATCCTGTGGATGCACGATCAGATATAACTCTGAGTAGTCATTACCTTGGGTTCTTTGTCCTGTTCCTTCCTGAGTAGGTTTTGGGCTATAGTAGAGGAGAGGTGACAGGGGAGTGTGAGGTGTACTTGACTGCAATGTCTGGGTTAGTTTCTGGGTTAGGGACAAACACTGAATAGTAACAAGATCATCAATGCTTTTCACTTTAGCTGTCAGGTTTTAATGTTGTGGCTGAGTGTCATTGCGTCAGTAAAAATATTGTAGTATTTTTAAAGTAGGATAACATAAAATAACAACAAATATTAGTGAAAGGCTTTTACATGCAACATAAAAAAAATGGACTTGGAATAGTTCATATTACTCCGTGTTTGCTGGACGCCTTCGTAGCCAAACTGTGAACAAATATAAACCACAAGACCAGTGTACGCCAGACTTTTGTTTTTCAGTGTGCTGTGATGAAAACAAACCAACAAAAGCAAAGAACCATACGAAAAAAAAAATCATAGGTTGAAAGTATACGGGCCACACAAACACTATGTAATCTTGAAAGTCTAAAAAAAAAAAACCTAAATGACGGCACAAAAACCTCATCAACAAAATGTGAAGAAGTTCCCCAGAGTGTGCAGGACTGTCTGGTCCTTACACTCCTTCACCATGTTAAAATAAAATCCTTAATCTAATATTGAACAGCAAAAGGCAGTAGCTATCTGTCAAATCCATTAAATCTTTAAGACTAGCTCTCTCAAAGTTGTTGAGGTTACCTCAAACACATGACAGGATTGTGTGCACAGGATATCCTCATTTGAAAAAGACATCCTCCTCTAATTGCTTAGCTTTGTGACTTCCTGGACAACAAGCACCCATATCCTTGCACCCACCAAACATCCTCAGTGTGGCATTCACAATAATGGGCTGACTCATCTCTGAAGGAGGACAATGGAAATCTCTTATTGTATCAGTTTGATTGTTGTTATCTGTCTTGTGTGTCTGTTTTTTCTTCCTCGCTGCTACTGTGGCTATCATTGCTCATCCAGAAACACACTGCTGGATAGATACAACAGATAAACGACTTTATTATTCTGAGCCAAAAGCATTTGGGGCAAAGTTGTGATATCAGACCAGAGTAAAATAGCCCACTAACAGCGCAGACTGGCTTGGGCTAACAGCTATCATGCTAATTTTAACATGCTGAGGTGCCTTCAGCTATAAGAATTTTCTCCTTTGCTAGTTTGCTTTGCTTCAGTCTGATTTCTTGTTTCTTCATCGGTTTTTCTTTTTTGCCTGTTCTGCTGGCTTCAGTCTTCACTTCATGAGAGTAAATGTGTGTTCAGTAGGGTTAGGATCTGTTGATAAACCTCGTCAGTCCAAAACCTTCCAGATTTTTACCCCCGATGAAGTCCTTTCTTGAGGTGATGGTTTTGAATCATAGAGCTCCTCCTGTATAAATTGGCAGACAAAATGATTCATAAGACCATAAATTTTTGTTTTTTGGTGTTCCAATTTTTAGTGCTGATGAGTGGGTTTGTGTCTCAGAGTATGGCTTCTATATTGTTGTTCTCTAACTCTCCTTTGAATAGTAGACCATGAGATTTCCACCTCTGCTCTTTGGAGGTTGCTCGTGATGTTATGCACTGTTGTTATGGGAGTTTTCTTTCCTGTTCTCGCCACTTGTCTGTCATCAGTTGATGTTGTTGTTTGATGCCTGTTGCTCAGTACAACAGTCGTTTCCGTCTTTTTCAGGACATTCTAAATTGTGGAAGCGGCAGTGTTCAATGTTTTTGAAATATAGTGCTGTGCAAAAGTCTCGAGCCTCTCCTCACTTTTTTAAATATTTTGATTAGAAAATGGGAAGTACAACAATTTACTGAGAGAAGGCATCCTGTCTCTATAATTATGTGTACTTGTAATTGTAAATAAAAGTTACATGTTGTAATCCAGACATTAAAACTCTGAAAAACGCTGTTGTCACCAGCTCTAAAAGTTAAGGAAAGAAGTTGCCATGATTTTGTTGAGTTCTGCCAACTTATCTGGGTTTAGATGAAAACAGAAGTAATGGATCCATCCATCCTGCCAGCCAGCCCTCCGTAAATAAGCAAAGTTGCATTTAGTATTTTTAAAAAAATATAGATTTTCTACATAATTCTTTGCAAGAAGTGGATGCATATTTCCTACTCCTCAGCCTCCTGGCAGTAGAATCTTTAGGTGGCACAAGTCCCATGGAAGCACGAGCTCTAGAACACATAATTACCAGGTGATGCATCTATGGTATCGATTTGAAAATCCTAGGTCACGTTGGCGTAATCACATTCACAAGATTGTCAGAAAAACTTGACCTCTCGCCTTGACCTTGAGGTCAAGGTCGCCGAGATTTGAACTCGTCCAAGATTTTTAGTCGATGCATCTATGGTGTGAATTCGAACATCCTAGGTCACATCGTTCTCGAGTTATCGGGTTCCCAATGATGAAAGTTGGCCGTCCACCCGGTGGGGTAACAACGATGCCCTGTCAGCCTTTTTAGGCTGAGAGGTAAAAAGCACTCTGCTCAAGAATAACATAAAATAATAATAAAGATATTAACTATAGCTGAGAGCAAAAACATCTAAAAGAAAATTATTCACATCGACCGGCTCTTTGGATCTTTGGATGCTTTCAAAACACATGCTGGCATTTACTACTTTTAGCTCAAAGCCAATAACTTCGCTTTTAAGCAGGTTTGCTGACTATGACAATTTTTTTCTTTCTCTTTGGTATTTTATTATGCTCTTTGACTTTTGTAGTTTTGGGGATTTTTTTTGGTTGGTTTGGTTTGCAAGTCTGTTATCACTCCCAACTGACTCAGTGCTGATCAATAAAAATGTTTAAATCAGCACATAAAATGTCTATTAGCTTATACTCATCATTTGAGGATATAGATCCCATTTTTTAAGACTATTATTTTTAAAACAAACAGTAAAGCAGAAAGAGGGAGAATGACTCACAGAAAACAGCCTGGTGCAGAATCAAACCCAGGGCCCTGCAGTGGCCTTTCAGCATATGGATCATCTACTCAACTGAGTACTGGCACCCTCTGTAATTATCACATTTGAAAATAATTGCAACAAATACAGTCATGTGAAAAAGAACGTTTCCACATGCCTCTGTGCAGTCCTGTGAAAAATGATGTACACCCCATATTTCAGTAGCTTGCAGAACCACCTTTAGCATCAGCTTGAAGTAATTTTAGGTTAGTGATGGCCAAGGTCTTGCAGAGTTTGTAATTAAATTCTGAGGTCTTCTTTGTTTCTTGAGCAGCTGATTCAGAGGAGCAGCTGGCAGGGAGATGGGATTCCAGTAAGGTGAACAGGATTTGGTAGAGAATGAGTAAGTATTTTAGAGGAAACTCGAGGGCTGCCAGGACCATGACAGTGTTTGGTTTTTGCAAAACATCTCCACTTTGGTCTTATCTGACCAAAGACTTTTGTTCCAGGCATCTTACTTTTTGTTCAGATGCAACATTTGCAGACCTAAGCTGTTCTGCCATGTGCTTTTTTAGAGACAAACAAACAAACCATATTTGTTCAGTTTGTTTCTAATACTGTCAACTACGGATCAGATGACCCTGAACCCTCCCAGCTATGCTGCAATAGGTCTAGGCTGCTGGGGAGCTTCCCATGATGCACTGAGTGTTTTTTCTTTACTCACCTCTTTTTAATCTGTTTATACACCACTTTGCATTTAATCATTAGTTATTATTAATCTCTGTCTCTCTTCCACAGCATCTCTTTTTTCCTGTCTGCCTCCTTCCCTCCCAACCAACCGACTGCGGTAGATTGCTGGCCCTCCCTGAGCCTGGTTCTGCCAGAAGGAAAAACTCCCTTTTTTTTAACGCCTTTGGGTCTCATCAGGCAAATTGCTGATGTCTTAAAAGTAGAACTGCTAATTTGTCATTCACACAATATAATTTATCATAGGAAATTAAGATAGGAAACTGTAGCAAAATTAAGGCTTTTCTTTTCAAAGGAGAACAATCTAAGCATATTTACATACCGAGAACAGGAGAAATTAATACCAGTTCAGAAGTTTATCTAACTTAAAAACAGCTGACAAATTGAAACACTGGAATTCTTTGATGAAAGAAGATCAAGTGTAAACTGTCCTTTAGAAACACCTCATAATTTGCGGTACACCTTTAAGTCAGTGTCACTAGCTGAGTTCGAGTATCTGCTGCCTATTTTGATCTGTGAGAAGAGGTGGAAGAAAGTCATATAATCTTGTTTGGTGAAATATTTTTAAGTCGAGCATGAGATCTGGGGGGGGGGGGATGAGAATCTCGTGGCTTGTAATAAAGTGCATTAGACTGAAATATGCTGCTGTGTGTTCGTCTGGAAGCAGGAAACGTGTCTGTGTGCACAGCAGTGTACATAGTTAACTTGTTATGAGAAATCTCATTATCTGTATTTAAAATTGTAATAAAGTTAACACAAAAAAGAAGATGATCATTTTCCTAAAATTAAAATCACATAAGTAGATCATTATTTAAAATGATGCATTAACATGTACAAATGCACTGGTAGGTAAACAGTCTTAAGACATTTTGAAAGGTACTTTTTGTGCAACAGAAATTTATAATGAACTGAGTTAGCTCTGTTTTAATCTGTAGTTTTATGTGACCTCTGCAGTCTGTATGTTATTCCATGATTTGCACACATATGCTTCATGGTCCCTACACAAATTTTATGTACAGGTCCACAATGTATTTTTTAATTCTGCAGCAGATATTTCCAAGTATACTTCTGTGATTACACAGATGGATTCACTTTTCCAAGAAAGGTCAAATGTTTAGCTGATGGGTGAATCTCTAACGCAAATAGTTTTTTTTTTTTTACATTAAGTACAAACATAACAGATGACAGTGAAGCTGCAACCTGCAACAAGCTGGGCTCTGCAGTATTTAGAAGCAGTTAAAAACAGAAATGTTAAATAAAGGGGAAAGGGAAGCAGTTCTGTGAATGCAGTTTGTGGTTCAAGCAACCAAAAAAAGAGCCTTTCATGATACTTATCCAATTTTCTTTACTTATCCAGTGCCTAACTTTGTTATAAAATGTTAGAATTAGATTAAATGGCATTATTGCCTGTCTCAAGGGGATGCATAATGTTTTTGTGAAGTGATGTTTGATGGGAATGAAAGGAAAAAAAGCCAGTCTTTGAAATATTACTAAAGTTAAAATCCAATATGTGTATTATTATTAAAAATGATGCACTAACATGTACAAAGCCTTAAAATACATTATTAAGCAGTACTTTTCAGACTGATGGGGGCAGCAGAAACAATACAAACTATTGATGCCATTTTATTCTCTCCATTAGCCCAGTATTTTGTGACATCTGCATTCTGTATATTTCCCAATGTATTTGTTACACACATTAGAAAGTTCACTTTTTAACCTTTTATCCTGCAGCAGATTTTACAGTAAAATTATGATTTTTTTTTTTTTTGATCACACAGATATCTGCTCTTGTCCTGCGCTGGCTCACCCATTCTCTCTTTCTCTCCGCTTTTTAGTTTCTCTCTGTCTTCTCCCTCTGTCTTTGTGAGTGGGGGTGTTTGAGTTACCCACACCTTGTGCTTCAGGGGTGGGTCCTACCTCTGCTCCAGCCCTGCAGTCCTTCACACCTGAGATTCATGAACTCACCTGCTGGTAATCAGCTGGTCTGGTGTGTGCTATTTAAGAGGAAGGAAGACCTTCAGTCAATGTCTGATTGTTAATCTGGAAACAGTTTGTGAAGTTGGCTCCTTCTATCAGAACGTTTGCCTGCTGCTACTGAGTGCCCTCACCTCACCTGTTTGTTCTCCTCTGTGCAGGAATCCAACACTGTCTCTAAGCGAGTTACCAAGAGCGAGTATTCCGTACGGAGAGATTTATGCGTGGACCTGTGTGTACTGGAACCTTGCATTCGCTAGCTGGAAATCCTTCAGCTGTCAAAATCTTGCCTTTGCTTCATTGTAAATAAACCTGTTAACTTTTATTCCAAGTCTGCGTCTGAGTTTCACACGCACCATTAACTATGACAGAAACTGCGATTCAACCTACTATTTCCACTGACTGCTGCACTCTTCGCAGTAGACAACATATTTTCCGGGCAAATAATCAGATTGGAGAAATATTAGATTTAAACATTTGTTTTGCCTGAAGGGTAACATTTTATCCTTACAGCCAAATTGGTAATGTATGCTGTATATCAAGACATGAAATACTCTTGAAGCAGGATAATGCGACCTGCCACAGAGCAAAAATGGTTCAGAAATGGTTTGAGGAGCACAATAATGAGTTTGAGGCATTGATGTGGCCTCCAAATTCCCCAGATCTCAATTTAATTGAGTATTTGTGGGATGTGCTGGACAAGCAAGTCCGATCCGTGGAGGCCACGCCTCTCAGCTTAAAGGATTCAAAGGATCTGTTGTTAACATCTTGGTGCCAGATACCACAGCACACCTTCAGGGGTCTAGTGGCCTCTGGCGGGGTAGGCTGTCTGTTGCCTTGAGTTCTCTGGGGCTCTTGCCCTTTGGCCCTCCTTCCTCTTCTGGGGCATGCATGCAGTTGCCATCGGGATGTGTGGCCTTGGGTCTTCAGTGCGCCTGGCGGGCTGAGGACGGCCTGGGTCTCTTGGGTCTCTGTCTGCCTCTGACTCCCAAGGGGGGTGTTGCTGCGGCTTTCACCCTCATTTTCAAGTACGTTTTGTGACATTGACACACACACACACGCACGCGCACACACACACACACACACACACACACACAGGGGCCATTATGTTTTTCTGCTTGTGCTCTGTCCTTTTATTCTTGTCTTTTCTCCTATTTTCTTCCCATTTTAAAAAAGAAAAAGAAAAACACTCATAAGAAGAGTCTATAGAGAGTTTATAGAGCACTTCTTGGAAGAGCTCTATAAACAGTGCATTCAGATCATGACGTTGATTGCAAAAGCTGCCAGACAGGACAGGTTATTAAAAGAAACAAAAGCTCACGTCGCTGTGGACAGTGATGCTGGTGTTCCAGCAGTTTCCAGTTCATGGCAGGCTTGAGCCTCGGTGGTTCCTGGGTTGTTCCTGAACATCATATCCAATTTCCTCATCTGAAGCTAACAGTTTGGGTCTTCTTCCAGACCTCAGCAAAAATAACTTGTACTTACATACAGTTGTTTGAACTGATGATCTTGGAATCTGTTTAGAAATGGCTCCAAGAGATCTTCCCAACTTCTGTAAATCCACAGTTCTCCTTCTTAGATCTTCACTGAGCTCCTTGGACCTTCCCATTGTTTTGAGTATTGGTCAATCCAGTGAGTGCTGTCAGTGAAAATGCTTTTCATGCTGACAAGGAGAAACTAACAGTTGTACTCAGTCATGAACGGGAAGTTAATAGGCCTTGGCCTTGTCAAGTAAAAAGAGATTGTGTATGTATATATATCTGAGCCTTTATGTATGCTTTTGACCGTGTGTGGATTGAAGAAAATCCACACCCAATTCTTGTTCTTTGATCACATCAGATTAAGTTAAGTTTTAAGTATTAACTCAGACTGGCAATAGCAGTTGAACAGTTACCTTGTGTCCACACAAGCATAATAAACAATTTCATAACAAACAGTACACAGACAGGAATTTGCATGAATAACCAACTTTGCCTTTTTAAAATCTCTTTGCTCTATTTTCCAGACTAAAGACAACACAGGCTTCTTCTCTCTGCTGCTGCAGTGTTCTCTGTGCCTGAATAATTCAATATTGCTCACTGTCTGCTCCTGTTGTGTACTGCATGGTTAAGAGCCAGTGAAGGGAAAGGCTCAATGCATGGGGACAGGCCTTGTTTTCTACGCCCGCAGCCAAGCGTGTGTCTTATGTAAGGGAGGGGGTTGGATGACCAGAATACAACATCCACTGCATAAAAATTCATGTCGCTTTGTCATCATGTGTCTTCCCAACCCCACTTTCACTTTCTATGTAGTGCAGCCCTACTAATGCTCTACTTTTATGATGTTAGGTCAACATTTTCATCACAAATTCTAAGTTGTTCTGCCATCAGTTCTTTATCTCTCTCATCCCTACCCCCACACTCTCCTCGGTCTTCGCAAACAGGCAAGAATTCTGAGGGACGCTTCATTTTGATAACAATGTGTTCTGATCGTGCAATTTTGCCATATTAATGTAACATATAGACAAATTATTGTAAATATAAATGTGACGCATTAAATGTAACTACACCTACTTCTGCAACTTATCCAAAAGAGAAGATCTGAACCTTGTCTCCTGTGAGATTTGTGGAATATGAGAATTCAATTGGTATTTGCATTATTCAAGAAACCCTCCAACCCTCTGATCTTTCGCAGGTGTAGTCTGTTTCTCATAATCTTCGCACCACACACACAGTATGCCCCTCAGATATTACCCTGAATTACAAATAACCATTGATTTCATCTTTTCATCAAGTGCTTCACAACTTCAAGTTAGTTTTCAGAGGTCATCAGGTTAAAAATTCATACTAGATTAAATCACAGCTTTTAAATTCACTTGATCTGAAATACTTAGAAATGTACAGCAATATGGCTCAACACACATGAAGCACAGTGTGTGTGTTGCAAAGTCAGGGCATGTGGGCATTTTTTTTTTCATGAGCAGCAGAAATAAATCTCACTAAAGTCCAGTCACCAGCTGTTCAACTGTGTTCTACTAATCTCTTTCACATGAACAAGAAGGCATCAGCCTGCCCACAGCTCACACTGTTGGACTCCACTGTAACATTTAAAGCAGC
Organism: Cichlasoma orientale; assembly: GCA_034780415.1. Classification (NCBI taxonomy): domain Eukaryota; kingdom Metazoa; phylum Chordata; class Actinopteri; order Cichliformes; family Cichlidae; genus Cichlasoma; species Cichlasoma orientale. The sequence goes on from JAVDPK010000721.1 coordinate 36,318, forward strand.
TATAATTGGTATTTGTATAGCACCATGTATATTTATATAGAGAAAATTCTTACCTGAAAAAGAAAGAGACAATAAACACCGCTCAGTAACAGCTCCGAGCACTTGGAGACTATCTGGTGAGTATGTTGGAGTTTTCGATATCTGACCAATAACAAGTTTTATAACAGATAATTGCTGGATGCGTATAGGTGTTATCAGAAAGTTCCCAAACTAATCTTGTTTCACATCACTGTCGTGCACATGCAGCGGATAACAGCCGTGACCTTTTTGTGACTTTTTTGCACATGGAGCAGAGATAACACCACGTCAAGGTCCGCAAGGACTGCTGTCAACACCCCCGGAACGAGCTTTCAAAGTGAAAGAGCTCACACTCTTCTAGACCAAAGGAGGCATGTCATATTGGTTTCAAGTGATGAACTCATTCTATATCCACCCAATCAAAACAATTTGTAAATGTTACATTTTTTAGGCTGCACCAGTACAATTACAACTACACACCTGTCCTACTTGCCAGATTTAGCTCCAAGAGCTAAATCAAAAGCTAATTGAAAATCCAAGTGTTATTGTGTGGACTCTGTATGTCAGTGTTGTATTTGCAGCTTGTTGGCCTCCAGTTCCCAAAATAATCAATTGTTACAGAAAATAAACTTTCAGATTTGTTGCAATTTCAGGAGGAATTTTAACAGCCCTGAGCCTCCACTTTTGGTACGCTCAGTTTGCAACTTCAGCTAGTGCCTGTGTTGGTTTCCTCCCACCAAGGTTAACTAAAACTAAACTAAAAAAGTAAGCTTAAAAATAAACAGAAAAAAAAGTCTTTGTCAGTTTGGTCAGTTTATTTAATGAAAACCTGCAATGAGGAGGTTGTGATCGTTGAGACTCACATGTCTACAGGACTTTAAGTCACGTGTTTATGTTGTAACAGCTGTTCTGAACGTTCTCGCCCCTGCAAAATATTACATATGCTGTAACAATTACAATAACTAAACTGAAAGGGGCGAGCCCACTTTGAAAACTAACCGGAGTGAAATTAAATTAATTATCTATGAATGAACTCAATTCAAATCAAAACTAATGAGAAATTTAAAAAAAAAACTATAATAATGCTGCTTCCCACACATTACAAACATGATTTTTAGGTTAATAGGTGAATCTGAATTGGCAGGTGTGGATGTGAATGGTTGTCTTTGTCTCTGTGTTAGCTCTGTGATGTACACCACCTCTTGTTCTGTGTCTGGTATGGGCTACAACCCCTTCACATAGTTACACAAAGGATTAAGAAAGTGGATGGATGAGTTTTTGTCTGATGTTTTATGGCTGTAGTTAAAGGGTTTTTTATGCATTGTATTTTTATTAGTAAAGTTTCAAAGGAAAAGCATTTCATTTATAGGGTGTGTGTGATACAGTCACACAATAAGGATGTGCTTGCAGAAGAAGTTGTGTTTGTGTGTGTTTGCATTACAATGCATAATGTGTAAACACATTTAGAAGGACTTTGAATAGATCACCTAAAGAATGAGAATCTTTTACAAAGTGAATAACAAGGATTCAGTGAAACACGTTGCTCTTTCACAGCGTGTTCTCTTTGATGCAGTATGTTTTTCTGCCTGGCGGCCAGAAGAGATCTATACAATGCTTGACTTGCTGGTTAATATTTATCAACTGTGTATTGACTGTGGACTTGTGGCATTCCTGCTGTTTGGACAACTAATTACTGTTACTCATGACACTGTTAAACAATAATAGAAGCTTTGCATTCATTATTTCAGCAGTCATTGCTGCAGGCTTGCCTTTATGTACCACTCAGACTCAAGCTTTTATCATTAACAAAGAGACTGGGTAAACACTGTGTTACTGTTTACTTTCTTTTCCTATAAAAGAAACTGTTCACATTGTTAATATTTGTATTCTGAATTATTTAACTAACCACTAAGAGTGTGTGTAAGAATTTGTTTTATGCATTGTTGCTTTAAGGGTGTATATGCATACGTTTTCCTTTTGTTTTCTATTGAAATGATCGTTTTTAAGACATCATATATTGTTCACAAGTGCATATAACTGAAAACAACAGCAAAATGCACATATATCAAGGGTTTCTTATATCTTCTTTGTTGGAGGTTGTTGTCTCTGATAATTATAAATAAAACCTGTGTTGATTATTAGCACTGGTGAAATGAAAGTTAAATATCGTCTCTAGTTAAAGCTATAATTCTTTCACTTAGCAAAGTTATATTATGTAACACCTCTCATCATTTCAAATTTAAGCCTTACAAACAGTATGTTGCTTGATCTGAGTTCAAACATTTTATAGTTTAACCAAACACCTATACACACACACACGCACACACACACAGGCACGCACACATGCACTTATGCTTCAATAGTACTGGTGGAGCTTCAGTTTGAAATTTGGCTTTTAGGCCAGTAGTGTCCTGTGATGGTCCTCAGGTATATCCGATGGCAAGCTTATTGAGACTTGCTTTTTGGGCAGACCAGCTGTTGCATTTGTACAGCATAATAGATACACACAGTATGCACTGTACATAGTTTTGTCATGAGTGGTATATTGGCTGTGTATATATCTCATGTGACCATGAGAACAGATCCCACTTTGAAACAGTAAATGATAGCAAGACATGCAAATAAGAAAAAAAAAAACTATGAATCAAATGATTTCAGATCTGAAAAGAAAAGGAATGATGAACATTTTATGGTCATTTGAATCATAAACTTTCTATGTGACAAACAGGAGAGGTAAAAGTGTCACTGTTGTCTGACCGTGAAAACTCCCGGCACTCAACATTGAGATGAAATGGGATGGAAAGCTGCCTTTCATGCACTGCTATCCAGGCCACTGCCCTCACTGTGGTAGAGTGCCAGTTACTGTACTTTATCTGAAGAGGCACAGAGAGCCTGTTTTTCCCTCGCAGTGGCATGTGTTTCTCACCTGATCCCTCCTCTCTTTTTCCAAACTGCAGAAACCACAGATATTTGCATTGCTCTAGGTGATGTGAATGTGGACACTGTCATCTATTGACAAGAACACTTCTTAAAAGGCTCATTAACTGAATTAACTTGTTTCACTTGCAAAGATGAGGCAATAAGCTTGGGAGAAATTATGCATGCCAGGTTTGGTGGCATGATTTGCCCTCTTTTTGAGTCATTCGGGCGACTTCCTGTCTTTGAAGATCACAGGAAGATGGAGGAAGTTGCTCTGATACTCCTCTGTGTTTCAGTTTTTTTATGAAGCTACTTCAGACGAGTACTTCCAAAAGCCCATTTTGATTTGTTCTGGAAACGGTGTCCAAGCAGCAGGGTCACACATTCCCACAGTGTTTAGGTCCCTAAATGACCTTAAACTGTGAAGAAGGCAACTGCCTGGTGTCTGGGACATAAAGTAATATATTTATCTACTGCTGGGATCATAATTACAGATGATTATATTTTGTATGTATTCTTTTAGCAGAGTAAACAATGCAGACTAAATGAAACACTTGATATACATAAAACATTAACTTAAACATTGGAGTTATTGAGCTGCTATTTATGCACTATTTATCTAATGTAGCCTTACAGATTCAGATTTATATATTTGATTAACAAATTAAATATAAGACACTAAAATGCATTACATTCTCCATCATGTATGAAGTAGTTAAGACACTTAGTGTTTGGCCGAATTGTGCTAATGTGATAATACACTTTTGTTTTTGTTTTTGTTTCTATGCCTCCTTAATGTCAGAATAACTTCATTGTAACTGTTGCGTTTAAATAAAGATAATACTATTTTTAGTGTTTTTAAGCTGTGACATTTACTTACTGTTTGTTAATTTTTTATGTAACTAAATGTAAAATAAAACGCAACACCATTGACACTGTCCATTTTCTTTTGTCTATATGTGGATCTTGTGTGTTTAAGATCTCTTTAACAAGTTAATTCCAGTAAATGTAAAGTACCGTTTTAACTTTGTACAGCTTTGACACACATTATCTCTCTTGTAACAAGGTGTGACTGAATTAATCAGTTTATGGCTCATCAGCTGCTGGGTTTGGACTTTGAATCAAGGGCCCTAATAAACCTGTAGCTCCGTCATGTTCGGAGAGAATCGGCCCCCGCTGTGTGTTTCCTTTATTTGTGAATAAAGACAACAGGCTGGATCTCCTGGGGGATTAGACGCAGAGATCGCTGTAATCCGTTTGCGGGCCGGCAGGCGGGGAGGAGCTTTAGGACCCGGTAGGTGTGGGCCGGGTAGGATTTTTCCTCGTGGAGTAGCAGCTGGACGCATGCCCCCCCCTTCCACTATTTTTCGAGCCCCAGCCCAGGAGCAAATAGGATAAATTGTCGTATTATACCTGCTTAAAGGCGCCGCTAGATGTGTGAAAAGCTCAACCTGCTCACGGGATAGGTAAAGGTAAATATTTTTATTCTTAATGGAAAGTTTAAAAAGTGCCATATAGTTAAAGGAAGGAGGCAAAACTAAACGATTATTGAGGACAAGAGTATTTGAATGTAAAGCTAACAATCTGAGAGCGGATTAGATCCCACTGCGAGGAATCAGAGCGTGTGCTGTTGTTAAAGATGCGGAAACAACATCAGAAGCAACAACAATCTGGATTTTGAGCCACTGGGATATTTACATGCACTGGCAGGAGGATGTCTTGGCTCAGGAGAAGGGTAAAAATTCTCCAGATTGGACCCAAACACACTAAAGTTTTCTTTCTGGGACAGTTCCTGGGCTGTGAATCGGATGATTTTTACGCCGTTCCTCGGATCTAACGGGTTTGGTTTGGACCTAAATCATCATGTCAAAAGTAATTCAGAGGAAGAACCACTGGATCACCAAAGTAAACGAGTGCGCGGTCATCCGGGACGCGTATGGGGAGTTAAATGTGGAGCTGCGCGGAGGAGCTGAGAATGGAGAGTTTCCATACATCGGACAAGTTAAAGAGGATGCTGTGCTTTATCAGGACGGCAAACTTAACGAAGGAGAACTGCTCTTGGAAGTCGAGGGATTGTCTGTGTCTGGATTACCTCTGTATGACATTTTTACTGTGATCAATTGCTGCAAAGGTCCCGTAAGGTTGAAAACTGTGCGTCAGGGTAAGTCAGATATATATTTTTTAAAGTAAGAGTGATACATGTTTGTATACATGCATGCATACGTGTATAACAGCTCTGTGGGGGAGTAACACTAATGCACACATACAAAAGAGTTGATGAAAGCCAGTGGTTGTTGTACAGTTGTGGTGCAAAAAGCTCATACACAGTAACAAAATGAGGATGTGAGTGAAATAGGGCAGAGGAGTGCTGCTGCTGCTGCTGCTGCTGCTCATCTTCCCTCCACAGCAGCCTGAAGTCTTCACTGGATTTGACATGAAGCTGCCCTGACAGTCATCCTGCCCCCATTTGTCTAATATTGCTAAAGCGACTCTGGGTCAGACTTGGAGCATCACAGATTAGGCCACCTATAATACTCCAACACTTCAAAATGTTCCTGTTTCCAGGGCTGCAGCTAACTCAGAATCTAATAGTTTATTTAGATATTTATTTTTCAGTTTTTCTAATATATATATATAAATGAAAAAATTAAAAAAAAAAAAAGAACACAAGGTTATGTCTTCAGATGTGTTGTTATTCAGACGGCCAGTGCAACAATCATTAGAGAAGCACTTATATTTTCTTCTGCTTGATTGACTGGTCAAAACCTCCTCCCACCTCTTTCTGCAAATTACTTTTATATTTATGTTAATTGGGAGGAGGATTGCTTGTGAGAGTAACACACCACTAATGGGCAGCAGGGGTTACTTGAGGAAGTGCTCCCTATGTGTTGGATGGGCTTCATCTGGATCTGTTTGTGAGACAGACAGAGGGAGAAGGATGAGGCCTCAGAGTGAATATGGAAAGAAGTTATAGTTGGAAAAAAAAAACATTTAAAAATGAAAGAGTGTTTGTTATATTTCAGATATCTCAAATGAGTCTTTCCACATATTCACATTCACTATTTGACAAAGTGTGCTCTCTGGGGAAATCATTAACTGTGTTACGTAACTGTGGTTAGTGTCAGTTTAACATCTTTGTACTGTATGTCCATTAGTGGCTCCCCAGTGAACATTTCACCTCTGAAACTGAAGTCTCAACCTCAGGGACAAGAGCTCAGCACTAACACTGGTCTGTGTTTGCAGAAAAGGCATTTGTTTGACATATAATCAGACCAGGTTTGCATCATGGGAGATTTTTAATATCCACAGTGCTCCAATAGGTTTCTAATTGTTCTTAACTCCTATGGAAACACTCAGCACATAGACATAAAGGATATCTTGGCCCATCTGTCATTAGTTTCTTGCATTAGTCAGCAGATTCTCCTTGTCTCTAATTAAAGGAGGGGGATATTCCTTGATTATCTGAGTAGCTCACAAGGCTTCCATTGTGCCTGGCAGTCCGTTGGGCTCCCATGCAGAACCTTTAAAGGATAGCAATCCAAGTTGTCCCAGACCAGATGACAGGCTGCTGAGACAGATCAGATCTCTCTCCTTTTCATTGCAGAGAGCTGTGGGTCATATTACATGAGACCACATCACCTCAGTACTGTAGGTGGAAACACAATCAGCATGTGCATGTAGACAGTGCCCACAGGTGTGTCCCCTCCCTCTGAGGAATGCACAAAGAAAAGCACCTGAAATAAACCTGAGCATTCCTGCAGAGAGTGTGGAATATTACACCCGAGTGGTCTTGACACTTGGCTTTTTTAAAATAAGCTGTAAAATACTTAAAATCAGCAAATAAGACATATTGACATAGTTGACATGGTCCTGGGTCTGTGACCCAGTGATTTAAGTTACTGACTTTCAAGTTCTGCTTATTATTAAATACTCTCTTTGGATTCTTACTTTGCTTTTTTTTTTTTTTTCATTTGTTATCCCAGAAGTTTTGTTTTGATTATTTTGGCAGGTTGAGTTATTTATAGTAATCCTGCATTCTGAGTTCTGTTAGCGTCATCATTCTGTTTTTACTTCTCTCATGATCTGGTATTTGTTTGATTAGCCTCCTTAGTGCTTTCTCGCTGTGTTAGGTATTTTTCCCGTTGAGTCCTGTATTCACCTGCGCCCCTCAGTTCTTTGTCATGTCGTATTGTTGAGTCTCTCTGTCTCACTGTTGACTTCTCTTGTGTGTCTCCTGGTTTGATTTTATGGGCTTTTTTAAATTATTGGTTGCCACTTGAACTTCTCTGCTATGCCCGAAAAAAGGTTTGTTTATGAACTCTGTCCCCTAAGTCTGCATTTGGGTCCTCATTCACACATCATATGACACTGGTGTTACATCAATACTGTGCTGGTAGCTGTGTTACAATCACCGCGTCATTGGCCAGTGACGTTCTCGATGCTAAAAAGCACTGATTCCACATTTGGACACCAATATGGACACGTAATTTTATGTTTCAACTTAAAACTGACTTACTTTCATCATGTTTTCTTGAACAGAAAGTAGTTTATTAATACCCAGAATGCTCCCTTGTCAAAGAATCAGAGAAGGCCTTACTTATGAATGCAAACTGTGGCATATACTAGGTGTGACTAAATTGCCTCAATGAAATGCAGCCTATATCCTTCCCAGTGCTACAGCTACTAACTCTGCTAGTAAATCATCCAACATATTTTCTTTTTCCCTTCCAGAGGGCTGTGGTTACTTCAGATGTTTTAACAGCAGCCATACAAAGGTCAGGCGAATAAAATAATTTCATGTGGCATAACTTTCAGGTTAAAGTCCAAAGAGGGAGTTCTTAGAGACATCTTAAGACTGTGACCTACTTATGTACCTTATCTCTGTTATTAGTTGAATCCAGCTTATAGATGAACGGTTTTGTTGTCACGTTGATGCATATCACTGTGTTTTGAGTGTGTATGGCTGATATCTTGGCCAAGTCTCCCTTGTAAAAGAAATTTGGTCTCAATGGGACTTCCCAGGATAAGGGCGATAATAATATCCTAATATCTTTTAGTGTCTGTAAAGGTGGAACAGTTGTATCATGTCATTTAATAATACTAGATCAACAGGAGCGCAGGAGTGAAAGAAACTATTGTCCAACCTGTAAAATCGGTGTGAACAAAGATTTTGTGGACAGCCTTCTCAGCAGTTGAGTTGTTTATCTTTTAAGAGAACCACAAAGCCCTCCAGCAGGCAAGGGTCTGGGGGTTTATGATCATGAGAAGGTTTGGGCCAGCTTTGGGACTGTCTGATCTCTGGTGCAAATGGCCATCCTTGTCTTGAACTTTAGCCAGGTAGAGTGAATCAGGCCAGTCTGCTAGATGCCGGGCATTCCTGAGAGGTGGACATGAGAGTTCAATGGAACACCCTGATGAAACTAGCTATTTTATACATAAAGATTTTGTCCCCTTTGTTTAGTCCTTTAGGTCACCTTTTCAGTGCCTGCATTCATTAAAACATTAAGATAATAAGCATCTATTCTATTGAAGGGTCTATGAACAGAAGCTGCAGATTTAGGGTTATTAACAGCTACCTGTGTGTAAAAGCAGCATCACCAAACTCACCAGTTAATCATCATTCCCATTTGGGAGCACACCGGGGTGCTGAACGCATACTGTTTCCATTTTCACATTTTCTTCAGTGGAAATAAAAGGCTGTCAAAGATGTATGTTGTAATTTTTTTGTAATGAAATATGAACCAATCCAATGTTGTGCTATGCAAATTTTAGTTGTGCATATCTAGACAAATGGCTACAGGCACAATTTTTCTAGCTGGGTACCTTTCAAACCACTGCAGCAGAAGTGGGCACAACCAAATGATAAAAGCTAGTCAAACACCACATGCTAGAAAACATTGACTGTATTTATTCCTATGAAGGAAAACACAGCATCATCGTACCTAGTCAGTAATGGGAACTTTTCTTTCTTTTTCTTTCTTTCTTTCTTTCTTTCTTTCTTTCTTTCTTTCTTTCTTTCTTTCTTTCTTTCTTTCTTTCTTTCTTTCTTAGTTTTTTTTTTTTTTTGGACATTACTGGTAATCCCACTCACATTTTTGATGCTTAAAAAAAGACTAGAAGACTAGAAATAAACCTGTTTACAGTCTAGTATAAAAATGCTGTTGGTCTCTCTTCCCCCTTCTTAACAAGTGTATAAGTTGGTGAATTTTTATAAAACTCACAAGTTTTGTACTAAGGCTTAAAACTAGCCTGATTGTTGGTGGGGCCGCTTTGGGTGATGGGTGGTTCTGCTCTCTGTCACTTCAGTTATGCTGAGTCACTAGACTGGGCTGCTTGACTGTATTGTTACAACACATTCTCGCTTCAGACTGGTCACATACTGATGCATAGTCAGGAACCCCTTCTCTCCTTTCAACATGGGGAAGAAGAAAAGCCTACAAGGCAATCACATGACCACCACCTAGTAGACAAGAATTTGACTCCTGAGACAGTTTTGTTTATTCACTTAGAGGTTTAGAGGACTAAAACGACTTGGTTAGGTTTAGGGGAAAATACAGGCCTGACTATGTTAAACACACATTAAAAGTTCCATCTTCAGACAGTTCCCAGGTTATGACAAAGAAGTCGAAGATAGCCAGAAGAGCATTTCTGCATGTGGTTTCTATTTCAGATGTTTAGGGACAAGTGCCTGTATCTGTGCAATCCAGAAAATCTGTGAATGCAACTTGCTAACCAACTTGGCTATTAACTTATACCTGAGCACTCTACCTTCTTGTCCAAATGGTCACTTCTGGCTTTAAAAAATGAAGTTAGTTTCAAAATTGTATTCACAAACTAACGTGTGATACCACAGTGGCTACATTCATCTGTTATATACATTATATGGTATAAATAAAGAGAACATATACTTGGAAAAACTGGATTTAGTTTGGCTTTCAATTCATTTGCCTGTCTTTACAACTGCAGTTTAAAGGTTACACTGTCTTTTATGTGTGGTTAAAAAGGCTTACACACATCCTGTTTGCAGACTCAGAGCTCTTCTGTTATGGGCTTGTTCCAGAATGCAAGTTCCTTGCATTTTTTAAGGACGAAGACTATGTCAGTCTTGATTAAAAGCAACCGCCTGCATGTAAGTATATCCTTGAAAGGCTTGTCAGGGGCTCTGTTTTTTCTGCTTTTTCCTTTCCTTTCCCTAACCACCTACTCTTTAAGAGCTCTGTTTTAGACACCAGTGAGCCCTCTAAGATGTTTTGTGTGTTCCTATCTTTTCATATGCTTGTGCTTTTTTTTGCGCACAGAATAAGATTTTGACATTAGAAGAAATGTTAAAGTGGATGTCTTCAAAATAAGTGTAAATATAGCTGTACTTGCTTGTGACTCATATTGTATGAGCAGATGCATTTTTAGGGTTTATATGCTGCAGTTTTACTTGTTAAATGCTATTAAAAGCAGCACACCAGCAAAGGAACTATACAAGCAGCACATAAGCAGCATGTGCCATTTAAGCTTGAACAAATGGCTGTGCAATTCACAGACTTTGCCTCAGGTGTCGTAACAATGAGGTTAGGATGGAACGCAGGCCAGAAGGGTAACAAGAAACAACCAGCACTCTGCATGTGATGCTCTCTCAGGCAAAGGCATTCATTGTTTCCATTCTGCAGCCATGTAATAGTGGTTTGTCATGTGTACATTATTTTTGCATATATCAAACTGTGCAAAACCTGGCATAAAATGTCAGATGTATAATACTCACTTTACTTATTCATTGCTTGCGTTTTGATATTTAACTTTACAAGAGCTAATTTACTAAAGTAAACTAGTATTATATTTTGGCATGAGGGCTAGTGCTTATTATTGCATTATCAGTGACTCTACCAGTTACCAATCATTGTAGCCCAAAAATGCAGTAATATACTAAAGATGCATGTATGTCTAGCTTAAAATGTGGTTAGCATTCTGTGGTTGAGTAAATATTGTAGGCTAGAAGAGTATTATAAAAGTGTGTGTTGCAGGAAGTTAAGCATATATAAAGCAACGTTGGGACATACAATTTATTCCTCCCAGATCTGTACCAGGGCATCACTGAGCTCCTGGACAGTCTGAGGTTCAACCTCTTGGCATTGGATGCACTAAAACATAATGTCCCAGAGGTGTTCTATTGTATTTACATCAGGCGAGCGTGATCAATTCCTTCATCCACCAGGAACTGCCTCCATACTCTCACCACATGAGACCTGCCATTGTCACGCACCAGGAGGAACCCAGGTTCCACTGCACAAGTATACAGTCTGGCAGTGGGTCCAAGAATTTCATCCCAGTACCCAATGGCAGTCAGCGTGCTGTTGCCTAGCCTGTAGAGGTCTGGGCGTCCCTCCATGGATACGCCTCCCCAGACCCTGTTGTTAATTTCATTAACACCAAAGCAGCTGAAACTGGTTAACAACTCCCTCTGCTACTTAACTGATCAGATCAATATCACAGAAGTTTAAATGAGTTGATGCTAAACTTGGATTAAAAAGTGTTCCTTTAATTATTTTTGAGCAGGGTTAACACGATATAGAACACTGAAATAAAAGAAAATAACAAAAGCAGATTTTCAACCAGAATGTTAATGATGTGGAACCTAATCTGGCTCAAGATCCATCACAATTCACAGGTTATTGTAATGTGTGAAGTGTCTGAGTATTAGGACTACTTGGGCAGTAGTAACCATGGTCAAAAAGCATGAAAAATTGTGAATGCCTCACTTTGTCATAGCACTGACTGATGTTAGCATAATGATGACTGGGAGTCAACCAATAGGAGTGGTTGGTCATTACCGAGCTTTCACATCATGTCATGTTTCATTAGGCTCTTCTTGTGCATTCAGAATTTATCAGCATCAAGAATCTTATGTTAATAACTTTGCTAAATGGTTTCAGTTGAATATAGTTTAGTTCATCAGGAGCGAGAGTTTGGTAAAATTCTAAGCAGTGTGTATTTGAGGAAGCATCAGCTTTTCAGATTGTGCATTTCCCATCAGCGTGAACTGAAAAAAGTGCTTCATTTTTTTTGGTAATGACCTCAGCTTGAAAGGAATGCTGCAGGAGATAAAGAAGGGTGAATTCATGTCTGCAGGTTCATCAAGAGATACTCCCATTCTCAGCAACAAACACGAAGAGCCTACTGAGTGCATAAAGTACACTCTGATTTACTCTTGTTTGGTGTATGTGTCCTTACAGTTTCATGTTTACCATTACACCTAGAGAAAGCACTGAATAGGCAGTGTGTTACTGTATGTAGATTGGCAAAATGGAGACAACTAACTGACTAACAAAGCAAAATACTCATCATTTCCCCTGTTTCTACCAAGCAGTGACTTCAAGGGCTGAAAAATAAAGCCAAAAATAATTATTAAATGGCCACTTGGGGTTGGCTATAAAAAGTGAGTCATTCTTCACAGACCCACATGTGAAAAATGATCAACTCAACAGCAGAAATTGGCACCTTTTGGGGCAAGTTTAATTTAATCCATCTGACAAAAATATGGTTTGATGTGTGGATAATTGCATGAAGAGCCCAAGAAGTCTGTGCTCCAGCTTTGGATGGTAAAATTGTTGTATTTTATTTGTATGCTGCTTAGGACTGATTAGCATTATTTGCTAGCAAGTATTTGTGTCCAAACAATGCATCCATACATCAATAACCAAGCACTGGCTGATAGCTTAGCACTCCATCCTGGCCCAAACTGACCAATTTCAGCCCAAACTGCAACAACAAAGGTATGTTGTTGCAGAAATGTCTACACATAGTGTCTTAGTAGTTCACAGATGAGGGGAGATGAAACCCCATCATAAAATAAAAATGATAGACACCAAGCATGAACACCAGTGTGAACATGCTCACACATACAAATGTGCAATTAAATTTGGAATCAGTCAAACTCGTCAATTTTGGAAAAGCTACCATTAAATAGCTTATTTAGTATTATTATAGTATAGATATGATATTACTGTGAGCTAACAAGGTCCACACACATGCGCTATTAGTTTTGCTCTGTCTAACTGGATGGTTCTTATTTCAGCACAAGCTGTAGCCTCCAAATCTTTGGTTTGCCCCCATTTAAGGGCCACACCTGCACTGCTCTCTGTAAAGCTATCAGTCTAATCACCAGACTTTTTTAGCTTACTATTCCCTATACTGCATATAAGTGCTTACCTGTATATAACTTTCAAGTCTGGGCATAAAATTAAATTTAATAAACTGGCTTTTGATGTGCTTGAAATCTCCATAGTTTTTTTGTTTTAAACGTGGCACTGTATTTGCACTGTATTCGCCTGTAGTTCACATACAGAACAGAACAAAATATTAAAATGCTAGTTGTAACTTAGTATGAGAAAACAACAAAAATAGAGAGAAATGGCAAAGACTCTTTTTGGTCATGGAGCTAAATAAGCACCTGCAAACATCACCTGCAATATTTAAATGGCATACTTACTGTCAGTAATTCAGACAAACATCTCGCACACATGCTAAAATAGCACACATGCTAAATTTTTAAAAATGCCAAATAAATTTAATGGAAGGCAAGTTAGAGCACAAATGTTTGCCTTGGACATGTTTCAATTTGAATGATCCCTGATGGTAGCGTGGGTGTTATAAGACCTTTTCAGACAGATTGCCTTTTTATTGCTTTATTCTTTCCAGGTGCAGTTGGTGAGATCAAAGGTGAAGTGGTGCAGGTATTTGTTGTTTTTGTTTTCTACAGAAACTTTTATTTCTTGACGTTAGCCTTTAGGGCTGCGCCTCCACTGGAGATTTTGTGGAGAAGGGCTGTCTAAAGAATAAACTCATAGCACAAATGTCTTTGATGTGTCCTGCCATAGCCTGCAAACATCATGGTGCACACAAATATTCATTCTCAGGTGTTTCAGCCTGGTGACACAATTAGCAAATTAAGAGCTTTTTTGACTTTAAACAGTATCACGTATAAGAAATGACTGATTAGGGTGAACAGCACCAATCAAATGTGAAACAATGTACTGTATTTATGCATGAAATAGTCTTTTTTGATTGCTTCTAAGACTGTATCAAGTGGCCAAAAGTAAATCTGTGACTCAGCAAACTCCTACCACTGTGGCTAACAAGGTAAAGGAACAAATCAACAGCTCTTAAACTCTAAGTAGGATGGTTAGAGTAATTTACTGTGGGCTGTAATAAATTGCCACAATAGTCAGTCAAAACAAACTACTGTACATCACTGCTGAAAGGCTTTTCCTGCTGACTGTTAGTTCATCTCCTCTCCGGATGGTTGTTCTAGAGCAGGAAAAAAAAAATACTGATGAAGTTTTAAGAGCTTGCCACCAGCTTTCCCCCTCTCAGTCTGCCTGTGCGCATGCAGTGACACTCACACATGATGTTCCAAAGTCAATCAAGCACACATCTGCATGCTCACTGCAAGAGAGTCCCATACAGTGAACATTAATTGACATTTAAGCTGACTCCTCAAGCACACATCTGAAGTGGATTAAGTACCATTGCAGGCTCTATTTTACACACATGAATCACAGTTCTACTTTTAGCACGTTTCTTTGGTTTTGTTGTGGTTTTTCATGCACAGTAATTACACCTTTTTAAAGAAATTGCATGTACCCTGTCATCAACTAGGTTTCTATATCAGCGCGAGCAGAATGCCATGCAGAGATGAAAATGTTTCTGTAAAGTGCTCATTTGATTATTTGTAAAATAAGATGCTGCTACAAACATTATTTTTATTATGTGAACTGAAGGAAAGGCTTGTTGTTCTACTCCCTATCCTTTCACTACTTCTAGTGTGTCACCCTCCAGGGGCTCAGATTGCTCATGAGTGCTTGAGAGACTGACTCAACCTTTCAGGGTTTTCCAGCATATAAAACATTTTATGCACCATCATCTCCATATCCTGGCTTTAATGCTCACTTGTTTCTGTCTGTTCCAGTAAAAACAAAAAAAACAAACCAAAAAAAAAGCTGTTGGCCTACAGCTCATCTGCCGGCCACACTGTTTGTTGAAATTTAATGATTTACAGGGTTGGTGAGTTCATGCTGTACAAGGTTATCTTGACTTGGAAACCGACTTGGAAAATCCCTTTAATGTCTGTACATCTATCACAGGATCACCACCTGTTTTATTGAACCGGGGAGGCAAAAGTTAAAACAGAAAGTTTGGGGTGATAATTAACACCAGTGCACAAAAGTTTATGACAAGGATATGTAATTTCTGGGTACTATGTTAGTCATTTTGACAAGAAATACTTTTCCTGGAACATCAACAGCAGACCGAGCTTGTCATTTCTGCTCTGGTACACAAAGTCCAGACTTTTGTTTGGTTTAGCAAACAGCTGTGCTAAGCTTAGTATTTTACAGGGACAATAAAATGGCATTACCTTTTATTTGAATAATAACTAGAAGGGCACTCAATAGAGCGCATACCATCACTATGCTGCAATACCACACATACCGCTCATATAGCAATATACTGTAGCTCATACAAAAATGTATTAGAAAACATAACCTTCTTCCACCTTACTGGTGGGCAAGGTAATTATCAAAAGCAACTGTCTATACCTGAGCACCAAATTTTATCGCAATAGATGAGCACAAATGTGTGAATATTGAATATATTGACAATTGTCCCTATCTCACAATGGTAGAGAATTCTTTTACAAAATCCTGGATCCAGATAGCCACCAAAATTTTAACAAGTGTTCCTCGTACCACCCCCAACAACTCCAGAAGTTTTCATCAAACTCCATTCATCATTTTCTGAGTTATCCTGCTAAAAGTCCAATGCTACCTCTCTAAGTGGGTGAGGTAAGAAGAGAGCTGGGAGTGCTTGCTGAAATGTAGCTGTACATATACAGAGCCTCCCAGTGGTGGATTCATGTATGATAATGGTGAATCTGAAATGCTGTAGTAATAAAATAATGCATACGTGAATAAAATAGTAGATCGGTATAGTACGGACACTATTAAAAGGAAATAACGCTGTTTAATGAGCTGGTAGTGTATTGTGTCGCACAGTTGAGGTTTGATTGTTGTTTGAAGCTTCTCATGCACACTGGAGCATAAGAGAGAAATTTAATCATTGTTTTTAGTCACGCGGCTGTTGTGGTTTACAGAGATGTAAATTCAAAGGAAAGGTTTCTCTTCTCGATGTTACACCTAAACCCAACCTAATACACAGTGACTGGAGTCACTAAGCAGAGCCGGCTTTGATCTCGGAAGTGTGGAAGACCCAGCCTGCTTTTCCCATGATCTTTTTCACCGACTTTTTGCCCTGTCAGACCAGAAGACTGACAGCTTTGAACAGGTGGAGAAGAAGGTTCAAACACCTTTATGAACTCAGTGCATGTGTGTGGGTCCCAGAGTTCACATTTTCCCCTCTGTTCCCAGTCATATATTTGTGGCTTGCAGTGGGTGGAAGGATGCCTTAGCTACATCAAAGCTTTGCAGGATCCATCTGATATTCTCATTACTGTTGTGATGCTTGAAGACAGTTCCGGCTGTGGTGGTCTGAGTTAGTCATAGTAAGAAGGAAAAGAAGGCCACAACAATGATTGTGAATTGTGCTGCAAAGAAACATCTTTGCTAGTGTTCATAATAGTGTAGCTTCTTGAAGAATTAACACAAAAATAAGGAAAGAAAAAAGTGGCTGACTGTATTAGTAAGGGAAGCGCTTGCTTTGTGTTTTCTTGATATAGACAAGCTTCAGAGTTGCTAATTGCCTGCAATCATATCCCATATTACAGATTGATTTCATTTTAACATAATATTAACCAGCTTTGTGACACATTTTATGTGCAACCATAATGATCAAAGTCAGCCTGTTTTTTTTTTTTGTTTTTTTTTTATCTAGAAAGCATACAGGTTTTCTTCACTTCTGTTTGCACAGTGCCTCCTTGGTCCATGCTTTTGGTCATGATCACTGGGTGAATGTATCACATGAGCCTTCCCTTAAACCAATATTTTCCCTCAGTCCTCTGGCCTGCTTTCATGGACAAATTTACTACAATCTGACGCATGCCTCCACCGATCAGATCACGTGCTGTTTTTCTTACAGCTGCTCTGAAGCACTGTATTTCCAGAGTAAATTTAGACTTCTTGTCAAAGTGAAATAATTGAAGGAAGCACTTTTACTGAGCTGTCATCGCCAGCTAAGCTCACTTTGAACACTTAGCTTGTGTAACTCACTCTCTGTCTCATCTTTTGTTACACTGCCTTTATAAACTTGACCTGAAGCTGACTTGAATCTTATCGAGTTTGCAGAAGGAAAACAGTGTTGTACTCTTTCATGTTTACTTCTGTTCTCAATATAGAGTTTCTGTGTGAGGTTATATATGGTAGCTTAGTCTATTTAATCAGTCGAGCATCACTGCAAATGCCATATTCTGACCAAAATATCCTCAGATAACTGTTTTAAAAATGAGGAGCAGACACGCGGGGATATTTTTAAAACCCTTAGCAGGATACATTATAAGATGATAAAAGCTAAATATCTGTTCCTGCTGTTCTTTAAAGATATAACAGATCTGTGACGCCTTCTGGGACTGTTTGCATGCTTCTGTCTGTACAAGGGAGGGACTGACCTTGAGCTGCAGCTGTTTGTCACAAATTGGCAGCATCTGGCTGTGCTTAGGGGTGAGGTGTGCCCGTGGGGGAGTTGGGCACACAGAGAGTAGAAATACTTTGTTCTGAGCAGGTTGCATAGAAGATAGGACTAATTAAAGCATAATCATGGATTATGCTTTAATTGCATTCTAGCTCAGAAAGATCTATTTCTGTCTTTCGTTTGTAGTACACCGAACATTTAGTTCTTCAGTCCTGAAGTCATCGTCACCTGCTGATGCATTTGCAGGTTGACCTCTGCTGAAAAAAGGTGTGCATGTCGGGGTGCTCCCAAAAAGATTGTGTTTGGCACATCTCTTTAAATTATGAAGTCTTAACTTATGCATGATGTAATACCTATTAGCAGCCAAATATTTACTGTCAGTTCAATTATTCAGTTGACTTGAACTGAATTGTCTGTTCAATCATTTTAAAAGTTACTGAACTGAAGTAAATTAGGGTTTAGCCATGAAGTTTGGATTTTTGTCATTTGAAATATATCCCTGAGATTTTTATGCCTTTACCCCGACACAGCTCTAATAAATGTCTGATAACTTTTTAAAACAAACTTTTGTTGAGCAAGCTATTGGTTATTTTCAGAGTTAATAGAAAAAAACTGACAGCATATATCACGTCTCTCCAGAGCCTAAAGTGTGCAAAAAATACAATTTTGAGAAGTTGTAATGAAAATTTATTTATTTATTTAAATAAATTACTTAACAATTAAAACTTTGCCATTAACTGAGGACTCCAATATTTGCTTCAAAATTACTCTGTGCCACAGTTGTTACATAATCACAGAGTTGTTTTGTGGTTTTGATTGTTTTTTTTATTATTATATAATATAATATAATTCTGTATATAAGTAAATGTCTTTCAGTAATGTAAGTTGTAAGCAAAGGGTTTAGTGGGCAGATTATATGATATTATAAGGTATGTATGACTAAATTAATACAATTTTGCACCACATAACTAAATTCTTTTAGTGAGGATCTTGGATTATTTTATAATAAAACTAAAGAAAAAGTAAGAGTTTGTATAATTCCTATTAAAAAATAGAAGCGCGTGGCTGTGCCACAGTTAGGATTTCAGTGATTAAAGCTCCTTCTCTGTTTGCACTGTTTTTTTAGGGTTTTATTTATTTTATCAATAAAAAATATATTATTTGGGGGGGGGGGGGGTCAAGTGATCCCAGGGGTCACCTTGGGAGAGGGTCCCTAGGGTCTCCCAAGGCAAATCGGTCCAGGGTGAGGGGCTGTCCTTTATCACCAATGTTGTTCATAATTTTTATGGACAGGGTTTCTAGATGTAGCCAAGTGGGAGGGCTTCTGCCTTGGTTGCCTCAGAATCTCATCTCTGCTTTTTGCGGATGATGCAGTCTGGTTGGCTTCATCAGGTGGTGGCCTAGCAACTTGCACTGGAGCACTTTGCAACTGAGTGTGAATCTGCGGGTATGAGAATTAGTGCCTCTAAGTTTGAGCCCATGATCCTCAGCCGGAAAAGGAAGGAGTGCCCACTCCGGGCCAGGGAGGAGTTGCTGCCCCAAGTGGAGGAGTTTAAGTATCTCATGGTCTCGTTCATGAATGAGGGCTTGCCATAAACTAGCCCAAACTATCCATCTTACTTTTTTTTTAACATCATTAACTGCATCATTGAAAACTACTAATCTATTACACTTTATTTGTTTTCTTCATGTGACTTGTAGCTTTTAACTGTCTTGCATGTTTTCAACAGGAAAAGCTGTTAAAAAAAAGGCACAAGGTTTTAGCTATGTTTGGTGACAATTAAAACACATCCTTCCTTGTGTTAGACCTTGAACTCATCACTGACTTGAATATGCCTGAGTAAGCACTGGAAATGGGCCAGTCCTATTGTCATGGCCTGTTCAGCTGTGGTGGATTTCTTGTCGTTAGTATAAAGTGCGTGGGAAGGAAGGGATTACAAATTAGGTTTAAACATTCATGTCACAATAGCCTTGACTGTGACAAAGCTACAATTGAAGGAGTGACAAAAGGCAACCATGAATGTTCTTTACTGTAATCTGAAAGCATCTGAAAAACTACTTTAAAAAGCAGATTCCTTAATGAATATGTTAGTTTTGGTTGACATTGTATGTGTTGATATGCAGTCATCCATTACCAGCAGACCCTCATTAAGACAGAGCTCAGAAGCACAAGTACTTGACATATTATGTCACATCAAACACAATGAATCAGTGGCTTATTAAGGCACTTACAGCATTCACAATTAAGCTTAACAGAGGCAGAAGTGATTGGGAAGCAATGCTTAATCTCATTTAAGAGATCTCAACATATTGATGTAAACTGATTATTTTTAATAATTTCTGAATGAGAAAACTGCTCATTTTATTGTGTTTATTTTTTAGACATTTTGACCCATCTCATTACTCTTCAGTCAATATTGCATTTCCTGATTTGTGTTGTTTTGTTCATTTGAGATCAGTCCAAAACCCCAAGATATTGATAGATAAGATCATTTGTTCAGCAATCTGACAGCAGCTGGAAAATAATTGCTTCAAAAACTTAAGCAAGCGGCTCTTACAAAGCTTGAAAAAACTGCTGAAATATTCGATTCTAAGAAGAGTTTCCATTTCAGAAGAGTTTCTGTCTTTTAGGCTCACTGGTCCACATCACCACTCGCTTGGTTCAGCAGCATAATGAACCGTGCACGCGCTGCCTCTTCATTTCTTTAAAGCACCTCTCATACAGCCTGTTCTGTCCTGTCCAGCTGCGAAGGAGAATCTGTGATTTCTTGTAGTCTGAAGGTCAGAGAATTGATGGTTCGATGGTCACTGATGCATGAAGGACTGCGGTTTAACATTACACACAGACATATATTCTCTTTTAGTCTGACGCAGTTCAAGCAGCGGTTCATGAACTGAGCACAGAGTGAAAATCTTAGACAGCTGACATGGTTTGTGTTGCTTAAAATGTCTTTTTGATGGCACAGTGTACACTGTATAGAAAATGTCCTCATCTTTTTGTCTTCATCATTTTGTCTCTTGTTTGTAAGACTCTTTTTTTTATCTGTTTTGAGTTGAAGTCTGTCCATTGTTGCGTGTTTTCTACACAACGCTTACAAAAAGGGACAGGCTCTTCTGTTCTCTGGACCATCTGTTATATTGTCACCCATGGGGATGCTTAGATTTACCCAACCAATAAATCACGTTGCATCACCAAAACCCAGAAGCGGTGCATGAGTTTGGGAAGCAGCATCCTATAACAGATCATCCGAGTTTTGCGTTTACGCTCTGCTGCACTGTTTGATTGACTGATTGTCTCTTTGTGTTCTTTTCTTTAAACGTGATGTTTTCATAGCTTCTCTTTTGTCCTCCCGTTGATTTTCTCCCGTCTCGTTTTTAAGGAAATAGAGCTTGTATTGTGTATTGAGATGGATGATTATGTTTGAATAGCCAGGACTGGAACACACCTGTGAAGGTTTTCAGCATCATAATAACCACACTGGCTGCTGAGATCTAAGGGCTCTCTTTAATCTTATCTCAGATGCTGATCCCCAGCTGTCAGTCTGCTGTGTGTTATCTCTGCTCATGTGTTCAACTGCAAGTGAAGCATTCTTGCATTTTTTTTCCCCCCCTCATCTTTCTGCAAGCAGGTTTCTTGAACCCACTTTATAACCTGTAATTTTTTCTCGCTTTCTGGTTAGGAACACTTTTTTTCAGCATATGAAATCCTCTGACAAACTTGCACAGCTGGCATTTTTGAGATACTGCTACCGCTCAGCACAAAATTCTGGTAGCCATTGCTTTGCAAACTGAGGAAATTCATATGACAGTGATAATTTAATGAATCTCCCCATGGGGCCTCTTGTCTTTCAGCTATACAGAGCCCTGTATATTTGATGGATCACCCCTCAGTTAGGATGGCTTTCTAATAGCCATCCTAACATCCTCAACTTTTCGGAAAAGATTTTTGTAAAAGTGGCGCTCCATATACTGTAAATTAATTATTACTAAGTTTAACACAGCAGAGTGCTTTCTGGATGTCCCATCTCCTCTTCTACCCTTCGAGCTAACTTCACTGGTTTGTTTGTGTGCTTGATCAACAGCACAAGCAGCCCCTTCAATTACAACCCTCAAGGTACAAATTAGTGGTTATTACACTGGGTGGAGAAGCTTCCCATTTTCCACTCCTTCATCTAAATGCATATAAACCATAATTCAAACCTAATGTGGTAATTTCTTGTCTTGTGTTTTATTGCGCTTCATTATATTAGCTGGCTGGTGATGACATACTTGTCCCTGTGGTGTGATGTGTTCCAGACGGCTGCAGCCGTTGTGAGAGGGGGAGGGGGGGGGGGGCTGAAAGAGGAGGTGGGACACGTATCTCTTCTCTGTCTCATCGCCTGTGGTCATTGGCTCCTGTGAAAGAGGGGACTTTAATCACAGAGGGGCCCTTTGTGCATGTGACGGCCAGGCAGGCAGTGACATTTAGCAGAAGCAGCCAGTTAGAACCGATGGCACATACTCACATACCGACAACTGTAGCTTGAAGCTTTCTAGCAGCACCAGGGAGGATTCATCTTGCCCAAAGCATCAGTGTTTTTACACGTGTTGCCCATGGGAGGAAAATAGATACAATGGTGTATTAAAATAGTTGCTTTGTGTGCATTTTTTTTTTTTTTTTTTGAAACATGGCACAAAGAAGTGTTTTTCCTTCACTTTACAAATGAACCTGAGGGATAAGAATAGAGATCCTGCCATCTGGAGTGTGTTGAGTTTGGTGTTCCAGTATTTGACAGGAAAATCTGTCCATGTTTAGTCTGTGTTAAAATATTTTCAGCTGTTTATCTTGGATCGTGCCCACATTATATAAGATCGACCCGTTCTTCAAACCTCAACTTTCTAGTCTTTCTTTTAGTTTTCACAACTGAATAAACCTTTGATTCTCCCCCTCCTGCATTTTTCTTTCTTCAACCTTTGTCCTGCTCAGCTAGTAACAGAGAGCAGAGGGAACGGTAGGCCTGGGTTCCTCTGGTTATATTTAGTAATGAACAGATGCAGTGCACTGGAGTGGAACATACTGCCTCTGCTCGCTTCGCCGTGTGTGCTTGTGTGTTTTTGTGTGTGTGTGTGTCTTTGACTCTGACTCTTCCTTCAAACTCGTTCTCTCATCATGCTCTGCTGACTCTGACTCAGCACAAGAGAACTGGGTCAGGACTGGCCTGCCCATACATTTCTGCATGTTAAAGTACCAAAACCAGAGGGCCCAACTGTTTTTTTTTTTTCTCAGCTGTGTGGTGTTCACTTTAAAAAACTGACTCTGGATAATGTTATTCAAAATAATACTACACAAAGCAGCAGTGTCAAGCATATGGCTCGTGGGTCAGACCGGCCCCCTGAAATGTTCTAGCCTCTACAAACTGCAGAGAAGGAGGGCGTACAATTTCAAGGTGTCAAGCTGTTAAACATGGATCGTGTCATCAGTGGTTGTCAGTGTTTTACAGTTAATTGTGGCCTACTGTGCCAAATCCAAGTAAGGAGATCAAATCGGAGTCTTATGAAAGTGTTTCTTTGGTTTAAGAGAGGTGGATTTGTTTGCGATGACCATCCTGATGGATGGTTCTTTAAACGAGAAAGTTTTTGACATATACTTGTACAGTAAACGAAAGGGAAGTTGTAGTGAAAAAAAGCCACCTTCAACATGGCTACTTTCTGCTGCTCCTTTATTCACAAGGGGTCACCACAGCTGGCAGTGCCACATGTTTGATCTGGCACACATTTATGCCAGATGCAACCCCTGAGGGATTTGTGTCTCCTCCCAGAATTGATCGTTGACTTGCGAGGCAAATATGTAAACCACTACACTATGGAGCCACCTTTGGCATGCCTGACATTTTTTTAATGTGACAAAAAAAATTGTCAGATTAATCATTATTAATCATTATTAATTTAAAAAAAAGGCCTAATACAACCCTTTCTTGACCATTCTGTTATTAATGTAAGTTGTTCTATTTCTTTTTGTGTCACACAATAAAACTGCATTTATAAGATATGTCAGTCCAAAAATATGCAGCAAAACGCCAAACAGAAAGAAAACACTCGTGCGGTGATGAGAATATGAAGTCTTTGATCATTTTTGCTTTGTTGTTGCTGCTGCTGCTGACAGGCAATCTTTGCAGAGCTAAAATCATTGTCATTGTTAACTGTTTTGCAGATGCGTCTCTGTTACTTAAATCTTCTGCTCAGCAAAAATAAAAGCAGTTATAAGGAATCTGGATCAATATTACGTGTATTATGTGATCCTTTTTTTATATAAATATCACTTTCACTAGTGTTACAAATGTCATCGTTGCCCTCAGAATTCAGCACACCCTGCTTCAGTGCACATTCAAAATGACCTTCAAAATTTCACATCATATCATACTGAAACAGTGAAGTTTTAAGTACAAAGTATTCACCCATAAAAAAAAATGTCATGTCATAGATTTCTATAGCATTAATGTAGTACTTGCACTTTGTACTGTGGTGGCTAAAATCTGCTAAATCACCTCCTTTGATAGAATGACTATGATTCATGTTAGCTAGTCTAAGTAAGAGAAAACTAAGTGTCCAAAATATTAAGGGAGGGGAAAATAACATTTGCTTAATAAGATGGTGTCACTTGGTCTCCTATCTGGTTCCTCCATGGTCCCACTTAGAGCAGGCTTACAGTGGGAGTAACATGAAAGAAGTTCTGGGTGTGGCTGGTTATGGAGGTAATTATAGGAGGAGATGGCAGAGGACCAGTCCATAGCTGTATGGCAGACCTATCTGTGATTGTTGTTTGTTTTCTCTCCGCCCCTGCCACTCTGATTGCAGGGCTCTAAATACACTCTTTTCTGTCTCTGTATGTGCATATGAGCATAAGGGAGGGACCGAAATCATGTATATGCATTCTGTTCCCATGAGAACAAAACTGTGAGACCCATGTTTAATATCACTACTATCAAGTCTTCTATATCAGCTGTCTGGCCAGGATAATGGATGTGTAATAGCTGGAGATTTCAGCTACGTTATCACACCAAGTAAAGCACATCGCTGAGAGCAGGAGTATTTGATTAGTTTTGTCTCTTGCATCCCACCCGATGTTAACCTCTCTCAGGCAGCCCCTCCTTACATTACTGGATAATGTAGAGTTAAATGCTCTCATCTGTAACTGGAGAGTCTAATGTTGACTGACGGGATGTCCTGAGACCCACAGGAAGCTGCTGAAACAATGGAATTTACTGTTTAAGAACCAACATTTCCAGTTCCTTCTCTGTGGCTATTATTTGGAATCAGCAGAGGAAATACAATATTATTTGTCCTCTGGAGGAAATGCCATTTCTTTGTTTAAGCTCAGGGTTATCAGCTTGAGATGACTTGAAACTTTCACAGAAACCGATTCAGTCCATGTGCGATTTCGTGCCACAGTCGGTTCTACAACAGATAGAAGGAAGCAGTCAGAGTGGAGCCTTGTCAGTGAGGCTTTTGGGGTCTTTGTAGTTCTGTAGAACAATTCCCTTTGTTCATCTCATCCTGATATATACAGATACAGATGACCCGTCTGCTATCTCCTGTAGGTTACTGTTTAAACAAATGGTCAGTCATAGATTTGAGTGAACAGAACAAAAACTAGTTAACATTTTATGCCACTTTCCCTCTTGTTTCCAGTCTCTGTGCTTAGCAAAGCCAGCCAGCTGCTGGCTCCATCATCACAGACACCAGAAGGATTGATCTTCCAGCTCTTTCAGCAAGAAACTGAATAGGAGTATTTCTCAAAATGTCAAACTATTTCTTTAAAAGACAACAAACAGCAGTCCTTAATTTTGAAAAAGTGATGGGTGGCACACCTGGCATATACCCAAATATCTTGACACGGTCACCTTCGTCTGACACCCTCTGCTTGGAAGTGAGTTTTGTCTTAAGCTATAATCCTTCTGTCATCACCACAGGTGCTGTTTCATTGTAGGCAGAGGAGTGTGTGTGTGTGTGTGTGTGTGTCCCTCTGCAGGATTGACTGTCCTGCTCTACACATAATAAGGGCAACTTGCCTACCGTTTAACACCTAATCTGTGCCAGCTGCAACTTCCTCTGGAGAAGGAAGGTTTCTCCAGAGGCTTGCTGGTGTTACAGAGTTATCTTTGGGGATGTTTGTGTTTGTTTTGAGTCTGTTTGAATGTAAATAAAGGGGAAACAAGCATTTAAGGTTTCCAGTGTTACTATCTCATCATATAATACATATTTTTCTTATACTAATTACCACTTGTGCAGTATAAACTGCAGCAATTCTCCCAGAGAGTAGCTGTAATTTAGGGATTTTTTTTCTCCTGTGGCCAGAATAAAACTACACCTGCTTGTGTGGTCTTTATCTTTGGATTAAACAGTTGTTAATATTTTTTCTAAAAACGTTGCACAAGATTTGTCACACCTTGGTTGCAGACAGTTTTTTACATGCTGTCCAACTTGCTTTAATATTGCAAACACCTTGACGGCACGGGTGGAAGAATAACTTTGGTCACCAAAGCCAAAGCAGCATCAGCCTGTTTGTGCTTCTTTTAAAAGAATGATTAATTCTATTTTTTCTGTGAAATAGTAAAATATTAAAGTTTCACATGGTCTAAAGTGACTATAAGTCTTTTTTTTCTTATTAAACTCACATAATTAAGATCCACCACTGGGGGGCAGCATCCCATAATGACCACACATGGCTCATGTCATTTGCCGGTTGGGTCTGTGTTGCCGTGGTAACGGATAGTGTGAAGCAGGCCTGTTGGCTGCTGGGATTGGAGACACAGAGGGCAGTGTTGAGCTTTAACATTGCAGATGAATCCCAATCAGCAGCGGAACAGAGCTTCACACGCACACAGCGAACACACTGACGCGGAGGATATTTCCTAAGACTAATGTCGGTCCGGTATAAGCTGCTGGCTACTTTTACATAAAAGTAATCACAAACAGCCACACCACCGCTGGTACTTGGATGTCTAAGGCTGCGGTTTGCAGCACTAACCACCTGGCATGTTTATTTCCACAGGCCTGATTGACAGGCAGTAGCAGTGACTCCTAGTGACAACAGCTGCTCTGTGGTACTATAGACTGCAGCTGCTTTGCACAGTCTTGTGCTGATGTTTCAGGCAGCCACGGCCATATGTTTGTGTGCTCTTGTCATCTGGCCAGCATGTTTTAATGCATGAGGGTTTGTTTTTTTTTTTTACATCCTCTCCAAATGGTTCTTGTAAAGATGAGCTCTATGATAGCCTCACATATGTCCATGACATAGATGCATTTTGCGTGTATATATATCTCTGCTTTCACGTTCACATTAATAAATGTGAGAATGTGTAAACCTCCATCTCTTTAGATGTTTTAAGTGCTCACGCCACTCACACAATACCCCCCACCCCACCCCACCACACCACACCCCCACGCCTCCATTTCCAAAATGAGACAGGGATGCATAACTAGATTTAAGGTTATGTAATGCTGACTGGAGGCATGGAGGATGTGTATAATCCACTCTTATTTGGGTTAAATCCATCTCTCTCTCCCGCTCTCTGTCTATCTGTAAGAGGACAGGGGCCTCACATCCTCACACATCTCTCTTCTGCCTCATCAAGCTTGGAAAGCACCAATCTCTGTCACACACAGTCTTTTACCAGCCAGCTTCACAAACATCCTAACTCCCAAGAACCCTCTCTGGTGTCTCAGATTTTCTCAGATGGAGTGATTTGATTGTTATGAAAATCAAAACTGTCCCCTCCAACAGCTTACAGGCTCCATCTTGTCATTTAGAGACAGACAATTATTTTCACTTACAAAATAATACGACATTTTAAGGGCTGCATGTGTTTGTGAAAGACACCTTAAAAAGCAGTGTACACTGTCAGCTACTTAAACTTACTTATTGCCACTGCTTACCAAAACTAAGGTCTGGAGATTCAGTAGTAAGGTAAGGTAACTGTGACCGACAATGTGCGATCATAATCTATAACTAATTTGATAATATGCTGTGATCATTTCATATTGCAGAAGATAAAGTATTCATATTTTGCATGCTAAAACAGTAACAGTGTGTGACCTTTGAGTAAAACATCTCATCTCACTGTTGCAGATTATTTTTTGTCGTTAAACGAATTCATTGGCAAACTGTCTCACTTCAAATTCTTAGCTTATCCAAGCAGTTTTGCTCTGTGGATGGCAATGCTGGACTGACATGTCATTTGGCACAGACATTTATTTTACCCAGAGAATGAATGGCACTTTTTTCCTATAGCTGCACCACAACTCTCTGTCACATTTCCCTCAGGATGAATCGAACTTAGGCTGCATCCACACAGAAAGCTGACAGTGATGCAGCAACAGGAGACAACTGAAAGTCAATGGCATTTGGCAACTTCAAGCGACTATGAACAAAAAAATCCACTTTTCTCGAATGTTCTCAACTTTAATGCACGAGAAGTGAATTGCTTCCTGTGTGGCTGCTCCTTAAGGCTTTGGCTTTTTATCATATAATATTTCAACTTGATACTTTATACTCCCAAATAATACAGTGGTTGAGACATTTGCCTAATAAGTGAAAGATCCCTGGTTCAGTCCCGGAAGAAGACACAAATCCTTTTGGGGTTGCATCAGGAAGGGCATCCAGGGTAAAAAAAATCTGCTAGTGCAAGTATGTGGAGCTACCCGCTGTGGGTATCCATTGTGAATAAGGGAGCAGCTGAAAGTAGCCTATACTGCCAAATATGCACAAAACTAATAACTCTGCTCAGCTGAACTGTTACACCACAATTCTGTTTAGTGCTAATCATAGGCTGTATATAAAAGATGGATGTATTCCAGTGATTTGTTAACTCAGCATTTTAAAGCAGCAACATTAGAAATTTGGTTGTTGTCATGCTGTTTTCATGAAGTATCTATTCTTCAATATTTGGCCTGTGTGACTAAAGCCTTAGTCACACAGGCTGAGAGAGCATTGACTAGGAAGTTGGCATTGGGGAATTCAATGTAGGATTTGCATTAATATAATATATTTGCTGCTACTGATTATACTGATAGATTTCTGCATGATATAAAAGAGCAAACATGTACATGCAATGAAATTTTTAACGCTGTAGTATGTGCCTTTTTTTTTTTAAAGATAAAAATTAAAAAACAACAGCATTATAAGGACGGCAAGTTGTGGATTAGCAGGCGCTGTGTGAGACTGTCCAGCACATTCCCAGTAACAATATGTCGCTCTTATTGTACACAATACAGGGATCTCCATTCAGCACATGCTGAAATGAACAATTCAGCATGTCCATTGTTCAATGAATCTGTGGAACACTGCAGCGCTGTCGTCGCTGAGATATTATCTCCACTTTCTACACCACATCTAGTTGTTTTTGTTGCATTTTTAAGCTTTGCCTTTGTTTGTGTCGCATGCTGCTGGATAACCACTTTAAATAGGTCAAGAAAAAACTGGTGTTTTTTTTTGTAAATCACTAAACATGAAAATGTATCAGAAACTGTGACACAACTAATATGTTTCAAATCAAACCATGAATTTTCCATCTCTCTGGTTCTAAGAGGAACTTATTTTGTTAAAGATCTGAATATATATCATTTTTTTCCCAACTTGATATATAGAGGGCTGCATTTTCACCACCATAACATCTGCTTATTTATTTTGCACAGCAGAATTTGTGATTAAAAAAAAAATCCAGGTAGAGTAAACAAATAGCATATGAACTGTACACACACACACACACACACACACACACATACACAAACACACACACGCCACAGTGGTGCAGTGGTAATCTGTGATCCACATGGCTGTAATCCTCATAAATATTGAATATTTGATGACTTTCTCATTGATGGAGCATGACACCTAGGCGGCCCACCCTCTGTTAACTATAACACCCATGGGAGAAGGGGGGGGGGGTGTTCTTGGCAGTGGTCTTATCTCAGGGAAAGCATCTGCACCAGCAAAACTGACAAAACAGTAAAGGCACCCACTAATGTATGTGTAGCATATCTTATTTTAGATGAGGTGCTGTTTGTATAAATCAAATTGCTACAGATGAAAATAGCAAAGGATGCACTGATTGGAAAAAAATGTCTGTATGTGTTAAAGCTGTGTGTGTGTGTGTGTGTGTGTGTGTGTGTGTGTGTGTGTGTGTGTGTGTGTGTGTGTC
>JAVDPK010000721.1:66161-80126 GCA_034780415.1 Cichlasoma orientale
CTCCGTGTAGACGGGAGGCTGAAACGCATCAAAACGACGCCGTTTCCAGTGAAAACGGTGTCGTGTAAACGGGGCCTCGGAGAGTTCAGTCCCTCACTGCAGCAGCGTTATTATAAGTTTCTTTTTTACTTTTACTTGTGGTAAGGTAAGGGCTTATGTTGAGCTTGGACCATGTGAATCCTAACTAAAACCTGCAGTCCTCTTCCCTCAGGGCAGCTCCAGGGTTTTGTGGTCAGGATGCCTGGGCAGCAGTCCATGTCTGTGCAGGTACAGGCCTGTGATGCCAGGTACAAGGTTTCCTTTGGTCAGCCGTTTTGCCCTTAATCCCCCAAAGTTCCTAATGAAGTCAAGGCCCCGTAGACTCATCTGCCAAAGGATAGTAAACAGATCCAACCAGCAAACACTGGGTCATTAGCATTTACACTTATTTGTATGGTATTATTCTTCTACTGTATGCCCCTCTCATCTGTCTGTGCTCTATACCCTTCTTTAACCCAGTGTTCAACCCTAGGGAGGTATTCTCAGTCAAGACACCTGCACAAAGCTGGCTGTATATCATGAGGGACCATGTGTTAGGTAATGCCAAGAGTCTATATTTATGACTAAGATAGCTGGAGAAGGGTAGAAGAGAAAGGCAGAGGAGAGGAAGAGAGCAAGAGAAAGAGAGAGAGGGAGGGTGACAGTGGGCGGGAGTATGCAAGGGGCTGTGGGGCTGCAGCCATTGGCCTCAGACAGGAACTGGAGTGTGAATAGCTCACATTGGCTTAGCCTCTAAGCTGGGCTGGGCTTCTAATTTGCTCTGCTTGTGGAGCTTTGAAGAAAAACGGCAGCTGCCTACTAGCTGCCTGCCTGAATGAGTTTGCAAGCTGGAAGCTAGCACTTGCTCGCAGACAGCTGGATGATCCATGGATGGTTTGCATGGAGCATGGAAGGCACAATTTAACCTGATTGGATTTATCTTTTTGAATATTTGTTTGGAAGAACGTGTAGAAAGGACAGACACAGAAGCAGCAGTGTAGAGGTAATTCTGTGACATTTACTTCTTCTCCTGGGAGTGATGCCCTGTCTTCCGGGATTACACTGGAAGAGATGTGGGTGGGGAGAATAGATGGATACACAGAGGCAGAAACACAGGCAGGTGGATTTTCTTTTAAAGAGACTGTGGGAATCAGTGCTTATGCAGATTTGTGGTGTGATATTGATAAGCTGTGATGTGTTGTGCTGTGTGTCTTTGATGATGCTGGCTCTCTACTTGCACACACATGCATTTTTGTCAGGCTGGGATGGTGTTTGATTAGCAGCTTAATTTAAACACTGATCTGTTGACACACTGCCGTTAGAGGACGTTTTGCCTTGCCCCTGGCTTCTGCAGCTACATCCTTTTCTTTCTATCATCCACCTTTCCACCCCCCCCCTCCCTTGAGTCACCCTTCCTTGTGCACTAGCTAATCTGTTGTCTCAGCTTTACCTTTTAAATGAAAGCTCCTTTCTTCCATTTCTATCCTGTTCTCTCTGCAGTAAACACTGGTTTCTAGTAGAAGGGGGGGGGGGGCTGCAATCTTTATTTATTTCAGGAGATTTCCAGCAAATGACGCTTCAGATTCTATGTGCTTGCCCACTATTCATTTTCAGCCCCCCTCCCTCCTGCTTCTCCCCCATTTTGAAAGGGGAGAGATGGGGAGGGAGCCGGGGAAACAGCAGGAGAATAGCGGCTGGACTTAGCAGCGAGGACTGTTGTGGCGCGAGCTGAAAGAATGCCCTGTTGTGCTGGGCAGCAGCAGTATTGTGTGTCTGGCCTCTCTCTCTCTCTCTCTCTCTCTCTCCCTCTGTCCTTCTTCTCTTTAATGGGCAACTCCATCATTCCTTTATAGAAACAATAACAGTGACAAACATTTTTTTTTGTAAAATAAACTAAAATAGGCTCTTTGATACACAACCTGCCCGCTACATAAGTAAAGGGTTGGGTATTGTTTGAAAACTTTGTATTCTGGTGCCAATAAATAGAAGTGCTGTATTGTTGTAATAGCATGATTTTTCTGTATTTCATAAAAGGAGCATTAAAGTCTTTGAAGTCTTAAATGTTCAACCTTGTCTAAACAAAATGGGTTTTTTTTCCTCCGTACAAAATAATGTAAAGACGGCAACATTTTGAATGAAATAGGAAAATCGTGTCAAAAACCAAATAAATATGTACATGTTCATGTTTAATAGCAGGGCTATCCCAGTAATTTTCTTTCTCGATTATGCTGATTATTTTCATGTTCATATTAGTTTATAAAATGTTAAAAAGTAGTGAAAATAAATGTCATTTACAAATCCTCCAGGCCCTGTAGCAGCTTGTTCTCTCTGACAAACAGCCCAGAACATAAACATATTTAATTTAATCATGTAAAACAGAGAAAAGAGGGAAACATTCAGATTTGAGAAGCTGAAACTGAAAAAAACCTTTTGCATCATTACTTAGAATACTTATTTGACATTTCATAAATCAATTGAAGGCTGTCCATACTGTCGCATACAGTTTTTCTACTAAAACAGTACTGACGTCCTTACATAAAGGTGACACAGATCTACACCTATTTCTTTCTGATAAAGAGTTTTAATGTCTTTTAATAGGAGGCGTTGCAGCGCCTTGCTGAAGCATCCCCCAACACACTGGTGGTTAACTGAACCTGCTATAGCATGGCATGCTCCTAGCAGCACCTCAGCCTTTGATAGGATCTGGAGTGGGATTGCTATTTGCTTAATCATTAATCTGAGGGCCTCTACCACATTGATTCTCTCCCTGTTCCCCTTCATCAATCATTATGGGCCAGCATTTCCTTTAATGGGGGGTAGAAGTGCTGATTGAACACAGCCATGGCACTCAGGACATAAAAGTCGCATTGGTCTCCTGGTCAGGACCGAGGAAAACAGGTCCAGAACCTCACCAACTCAGCAACATCAGCATATTTCTAGCCTTCAAGCATCGAGATGAAGTTGCATCCTTTAATTAACTGAGATTCAAACTATGTTCCTAAAACCTTAAATTGAATTGAAATTGAAAAATATCTCGTACTATTCTGTATTAGTCTTGTTAGCGTTGCTAAAAAGATTGTCCAGCTGACACTGTAATGGATGCAAATGGCCTTCTAACCATAGTTTGCGGTTGAGATGCTTCCATCATCTGACCAGTGTATTAAGGGACTACTTGTGTAGATGAGGCCTTAAAGTGCTCCCTCAATCAATGCAGCTCCAGTAATTGGCTTAGAGGCCCAAGAGAGTTTCATGCTGACTCCCTGTGCGACTGTTTGCTTTCTGTGCCCCTCCTTCTGCTCTGTCTGCTCTGAGATGTTCTCATAATTTCTTCTAACGTCACCTCTCAGCCTCTGTTGTCATAACACACACCTCCCCATCAACACAGTGTGTTTATTCTGCAAACAATTCCAAATATATGCTCTTGCTATGGTTTACATGTTGTACAGAAGACAGTTACAAGCAGCTGTGACAAGATTAGGTGTCTTAAAAGTATAAAGTTTGTTGTTTCATTTTATTAGCATCCTAATTTAATAAATAATCCAGTCGCTGTTTTCATTACTGAAACCATCAGAGCATTGTTTGACATTAATTTCCTAAAAAAAAAAAAAATAAAATCTAGCCTTCAGGTTAATCTCGCGCTCTCAGGTCAGCGCTTGTTCTTTTGTGTTCCCCCCCTCCCCACACTATGCTCACACTCACAACCAGCAGGGGTTAAAAACAGCAGATGTTTGGCTGAACCGGTGTGCGTGTGTCTCAGTGTGTGTCTACAAGTTTGTGTATGTCTGTGTTAGACAATGAGTGGAAGCTCCCCAGACCATCAACAGCAGGAAGGCAATTGAGGGTATCAGATGTCACCAGAGTACTGTCAGCCCACTGCCTATTGTTAATACTCAGGAGGACGATTTTCACCTGGATTTATGTGTGTGTGTTCGGATGTGATTATTGTTGTGGTGGCAGTGGTGTGTTTTGTTTTGTTTTTTGCATCATTTTACAAACATATTAAGATTTCACTGTCACTGGCTTTGATATCTGATATATATCATGTACTTAATATAGGAGCAAAATTCTGAGCAGGTGAACAGAGCTGGAGGCCATGTGATTGTAGTTAGAGAGGTATTCATGTTATCTTGGCCACAGGTAACAGTGAACCAGACTGACCCAAAGGTCAGAGCAGGACAACATGAAAGTGGGGCAGAGGATGTAGTCACCCTTAGCCTGACATCCTGCACTTCACCTTTCAATGCAAACAGAACAATCAAATGAGGAAAGTCTGTGTGAAATTGTAACGGTTTAAAAAAAAATTACAATAAGAACAGAACTTACAATAAGAAGCAGAGGCCTATCTCATGGCTTCCCTTGAGTAGAAAACAAACTCTTCAAACCACAATTTTTTGCTTGGCCACCTCAGTACAACCTGAGTTGTTACAATGCATTCTTGAAATGACACACAGGAGCCAGTCAGTGCTCTACATTGAACCGAGTCTCAGGTGAAAGGGCTGTAATAGTCTACAAATTCAGGGTTTTGGGTGGGCCTTCCAATCATGGATTCTGTGCAGGTTAAGTAGGTCCCAAATCTAATAATGTATAGATCGTGCTGGTGTTTCTTCACTACAGAGAAGTACATCGATAAGAGAACATTAGCATGTACTTTTTTCATCTAATAATATCACTTGTGTTGATATATGAAATACAGGTTAAGTAATCAAAGATGCTTTGCTACAAGCAAAACTGCTGAAGCAACTAGATGAAGGGGCTTATTCCTGATTGTCTGGTGGAGATGTGGTCCAAATGCTTGCTTTATTGGGAATCCTTCCATAGTTTCAGCAGGTATCTCACGGTCAGCAGCATTTTACCCCTTAACCTGTATGCCTCCCCTGAGTAGGGCAGCGAAGACAAGGTTAGCTTTCACCTGCGGAGGGGCTTCACCTGCGAGCTCTGGCCAGCCATAACCATGCGGAGCTGGTCGCACCTGCCATGGTTGTCTCCCCTATGGCTTTCTTCAGCTCTAGCTGATCTTCTGAAAGAAATAGTTCACTGATGTTGCCAGGAAACTGCAGCAGCCAACATTAATGGG
This sequence comes from Cichlasoma orientale, assembly GCA_034780415.1. Taxonomy (NCBI): domain Eukaryota; kingdom Metazoa; phylum Chordata; class Actinopteri; order Cichliformes; family Cichlidae; genus Cichlasoma; species Cichlasoma orientale. The sequence continues at coordinate 71,254 of JAVDPK010000721.1, forward strand.
AAATGAGGCTGCATGTCATCCTTTGGCAATGGCCTCACCAACCAAATCTTGGTATTTTGCTTTCTTCAATTCATGAGAGATGGATAGGCTGTCCTCCCAGGGCACATGCACATCATAAACAAGAGTTCGTGCAAGGTTGTACACTTCTGCTGTTTGAGCTAAACGCTACCATGCTAATGTTAAGGAGATATCACGTTACGATGTTCATCATCTTAAGTGGTTTTCACCCATCAGTTCTGGAAAAATCAAAGGTGGTTTTCAGCGGTGGTCTGCAGAAATCCAGTATTTGGGATGTTTAAGGTTGGATAAAGGATAAAGGTCCAGGTCACAAGAACCTTGCCATTCTATGTTGTGTAGTAGTGGATCTACAAAACAACACTATAATAAAGTGCATTTTAAATCAAAGACTTGATAAATACTGCATTTTTTTTTTTTTTTTTTTTTTTTGCAGTTTTAGCTCAAAAGTTCAAGATTAGAACCCGATCTCACTTTTGTTCCTCATACTCATGTATAGTGCATTATGTTAAATGTGGATATCCCTGGTAGGCCTGAACCACTTTTATACAATACAAATATTCACTCAGCTATATGAATGAAATATTTAGTCAGCCTCCACAGACAACAGCTTCTCTGGCAGCACAAACTCACACAGCTTTCATCATCAGCCCAGCAGAAAAGGCTGCCGTGCAACTTAATTGCATGTTGTTTTTGACAGTATAAAGTAAAAGACTTTCTAGCATTAGAAAACTTTGGGTTTTTTTATGGTTATCCCAGACCTTTGTGGAAATACTCACTGGGTCGGTATTAGCTCAGTATTTGTGATGACCATGTAGAGCAATATAAGATGAAAAATATGGATTTTGCACTGCCAAAACAGTGAAAGTTAAGCCTTGCCGTGCATTGTAAAAGATTCAGAAGCCAGATGGCCTTAGAATCTGCTTTTCTCTGAAGCTAGATAAAATGGCCTCTAAATGTTTTGCCACTCATCACTCGTGTGGGAGCTCATTTACAGTGTGCAGTAGCAGAAAGCAGAAGCCTTCAAAAAGATTTGGAGAATGCAAACTCTAAATTAGACCATAGTCAAACTTAAGATAAATTAAATTTTTGACCTTTTTTTTTTTTTTTACTGTGCAAGTGGAAGTAAATGCAAAATATATATATAGTGTCAAAGCAGTTCTCTATATGATTTCATGAGAAAGCTAAAATACAATGATCTTGGCCAATGTAATCCATGTAATCATGGGAGAACATGTATAAATAAATCAGTCATTATATTTATGTCAAGACATGGAAGAGGCCTGTAGAGAGTACTGCCAGCACCATCATTACAATAATTGTTTAAAAAAAGCCATCTCAGCTTTATCTTGTATTTGTGGCACCTAACTGAGAGATGCTTCGCTTTTGATCAAGCTCAGTCTTTTTCTGAGCTGTGTCTTCATCACATACGTCCTCTTAACCCTCGTGCTCGCTGAGACAAAGGCATTCGCTATATGTGTGAATGAATGAGGATGAATGAGGATGTCCATTTAACATCATTTTTTCAATACTCAGAGCATCTACTCTAAGGTGAGAACATTTCTCTAAGGTGTGCAACTTCAAGGTCTGTAATTAATTTCATAGCACAGCTCAGATGCTCCTGCAGTTTATGGTGCATGTTCAGTAGCAGTGAGTGAGTGGCCCAGTATTAGGAGTGAAGATATGGGTCACAGCATGCACTCAAACAGGCCACTTCAGGGACACATGTCCCCTGCTCCGGAGCTTTTTATGAACTGCCAGTGAGGACAGAAACTGGCTTTACTAGCTTGATATTTATAGTCCACACTCTGAATACACTATATATGTGTATTTACACGCTACCTCTGTCCTCTTTGTCTCTATCTGGAAAAGGTTGGGACATTTTCCAAAGTTGCTCTTCTTCACATGCAGCACACAGCAAAAGATAACTTGTTCAGTCAGGTTGTCACTACTGGATTTACTCTCATACTGTTTAGTTAAGTGAGGGTGCTGCCCGACCAGCGCACGCAGGAGTCAGGGCACAGGACTACCACTCTCTGGTTGTTAATACATTGGAGTATTACCTGCACTATTCTCACATCAGCACAGTTAGACTTCACACAGACTTTGTAGTAGGGAGTGAAAGACTGTATAATGTCCTTACTGATTGCATTTCTTACTGATTTAAGTTCTCCTAAACTCCTCTCTCGCGCAATGTCAAGAAAAGTTCAGGGCTGCTCAGTGCATGTGTGAGAACAGTGGATGCTCAAACCTGCGTGAGTGTTCTTGTTCATTTTGCGTCCTATACTGATTGCAGCTAAATTAAGATCAAAGTACAACAGGGATGAAAAGTAGGCAGAGACACAATGGCTGTACTTCACTTCCTATTCAGGAAGGTCATTAAAACACAAATGCATAACAATACCGTGCAATCTATTATACAATAATTTAATCGCTCTGCATACTGGGGGAAAAATATGCTTCACAAATGCGGCATTACTGCAGTAGATTGCTTTAAGTGAATAGGTTGCTGCAACTGATGACTTTTATATCACTGAATAATTTCTTGTTTCTTTGATTATCTACAAATTTAAAATATAATAAAACTGTGAACATCAGAATCTGAGAATGTATTTAAATTGCTTGTTAAATAATGAGGGCTTTTTTTATGATACAACAAATAGAAACTGCAATTCTTAGTTATTCAATCAACTGAAAATGTCAAAACAATCTACTGGATTAGGTCTCTAAAATATGTCGGTTTGCTACGTTTCTGTTCTATAATTTTGCATCTATTCATCAGTCCATGGAAGTGCATTAAATATTTTGGGGTTTAAGACTTCACATTTAGCTCTGGAAAACAGTGACAGGCATTTTAATAAATTATATTTTGTAGACAAAAGACTTGAGTAATATATTAGTCAATATTCAAAATATTATTTAGCTACAGATAAATAAAAGTAGAGCATTTTACCTTTAACTTCAAAAAATGCAGGAACCAGTGACTGTTGAGTGATTTTGCTCGTTAAAGGACCTAAATTGATTACCAAAACTGACCAATTAATTTCCTCAGTCAGCTAATCAGTTAATTGACTCCTTGTTTCAGCTGTGGTTTGTTTCACACTGCTCAGAAATCTTCAGGTGGTGCAGCAGCAGCACAGCGACACAGTCAGACAGGCAATGTTAATGATGTCACAAAGGCGAGGACAGGCTTGCCTGGACTCTTATCCTTTTAGCAGTGCTCTCTCTCTCTCTCTCTCTCTGCCACACGTGCAAATATATCCAGCTTCTTAGACAGCGAGATGCGAGTCACTCAACATCATAATACCGAAATAGCATGAAGGCGGAGATGCGAGGGAAACCAGCACAGAGACTGTTCCGCACGAGCCAGAGGCACAGTTGTATGTTTGAGTGAGAACGTGTGAGTGGTTTGTTCTGCAAGGGATGTCACGTGGCCATTAGGTGATTATTTTTGTTGTGTGAGCTGTGTGTCTGCACGGCCTTCATCCTCTTTCTCTCTCGTTCTTTTCTGTGCTGTTTCCACCATTTGGCAGATGCTCCCTGTCATAACAGCCGTGCACGCCCTCCCCTCCTCTCCCTGTGGGAACAGACCGGAGCAGCTGATTGACATTGTTGTTAAGGGAGAGTTTGATACTGATTGGATGTTATGTGTTCAGTTTCTAAACTCTGCAAAGGGAAGGGGATGGTAAACATCCACTTTTTGTGGTGGACATTACAAGTAGTCTGCCCACTAAAACTCAGGAAATAGGCACATTCATCTTTCTTCTTGTGAAAAATGAAGCTGAAAGAGGCGAGGAATTCATCTTTAGGTTCAGAGCATTTGTAGCAATAAATAAAAGGTTACACAAATGAGGAATTGGAAAAATGCGAAATACTCAGATGCTTAAAAGCATGCTAAATGAAGAGTGACATTTATAGTTATTCATTTCAAACTGATATAAAGTGAAGTGAAGGGAGAGGTGAGTGAGATGGTTTCAAACTCTCCCTTTTTTGGAATCCATACTATTCCATGCATGGATGCATACGGCCTAAAAATTTTTAAAAGGACTGTAACCTCAGTATAAACAGTACAGCTAAACCTAACACTTCTAATGTCTCTGCCTTCTTTCAGTGTATACTAAACAAAAATATAAAAGACAAGCAGCGCTGTGTTGTAAAGGGACAGTAGAGCAGATTGTAGTTTGTTTGTTATTGTTGTTGTGTGTGTGTGTTTTGTCCTAGCAAGTCACATCGTAATTTGTTGATATAGCCACAAAACACATTGCATCACGACTCTACGACTACTGGCTGATCTATTGTATTTTGTGTAGAATCTTATTTTGCAGCCATATTGGCAGCATTGCTCGGTCCACTACTTTGACACTGATATGATATTGACCTTTGTGTTTTTAGTGAAATATTTCAACAACTGTTGCATTCATTTATATGACAAACACAGACATTCTCCATCAGGGTGAACTGGAATCTTGGTGATCCTGTCACTTTTATCCAGCTTCAGCATCAAATCTGTAATTGTTTTGGTTTTTGACCAAATAGTGGCAACATTAATTTTCATTCCCATCAGCTGTCTTTTGTGTATTTGTGTGCTATGATGGTTAACACAGAAAACATAGCCATCAAACACAATCAGCTGCTGGCTTGGCAGTAGGCTCTTAGGCTCTGTCCAAAATCACTTCCTACTTAATATATAATGTGCTACATTTACTGTGCAGTTATATTTAGCTGTCTGAGTTCTGAATGTGTAAATTTATCCACGAGTGCACAATAGAACCAAAAAAATGGTGCCCGTAGCAACCAAGTAGTACTTTTTGCTAAGAGCCCCACAATGCAATGGTGTCAAAATGACAGCGCCTGACTTAACACCTGACAATGATGATGCAAAATGCAAATGATTTGAGTGGAGTTATTGCAGTTATTCTCAATTTCCTGCTCACTATTGAGTGTGGAGCGCATGCTGAAAGTTTTGTTTATTCAAGACGAATCCACACTCGTCCATATCCCACTCGTGATTTATTTTGAAACTCTACACCTCACTGTCACCCTGAGAGTTCCATGTTTTTACCCATCTATGTATTCATGGCAAAATATCCTCAAAGAAGTCATTAACAGTGGCTGTGAGGCTGCAGAAGTCATGAACTCCATCTCACATGAAATTACACAAATGCTGATCTCTTTTCTGTTAGAATACAATTGATGGATTTCCTGTTTGGTTGTGGATAGCATGCCCAGCTTATTTGTACAGGATGCACCTCCAATAAATGTTATTTCAGCACTCACTGTTTAGCGTTTGATAAAGGTTTATATTGTTCCCGCTAAAATTTTGGGTTTGTCTCATGAGTTAAACTGAAACTGAAGTACTTCAGGTCACTATTTCCTCCCTCTGACATCTAGCCTATTTTCACCTTCAGTAAATTAGTGACTGAGGCAGACATTCAAAGCTGTCATGTATCCTGCACCGTCACCACTGAACATGCAGGATAAATATTATGTCTATCTAAATCTTAGAAATACACAAATCCTAAAACAAAACCGATCATAGAGTAACAAAATTTGATGTGACTTAGAGGTCTTTTCTTTTTTAAGGTAAAAGTTAGAAAAATAGTCCTTTACCTGCATACCTGATTCACATTAACAGAAATGGCAGGTTATGCTATTTATTTAAGAAGTTATCCTGCACATATGTAACTCCCCTCCCCAATTTTACACAGCATAGCATATTCATAACATATTAAACACTTAAAAGATGCTAGGAGGTCGATTTTGTTACCTTTAAGTAGAAAAGGCTAGTTTTCCGTCTTTATGCTAAGCTAACAGGTCACTAGCTTTAGCGTCATATTTAGCATAGTGGCATTGACCGTATTTCAAGCTTCAGAAAGAATAAGTCTGTTACATGGTAGTTTTTATGATTGTCTCTGCAAATATATCATCTTGTGACATAGGGTTCAGTTTTTTATTTGTACTTTTAAAATCATTATAATACTAATACTGAGAACTGATTGTTAGCATTTCATTCTAACATTGTAGCATCTTTACCTTACAATATGCAGCCCCTTGAGGCAAGTATTGTTGTGAAGTGATGCTATAGAAATAAAATTGAATTGAAAATGTAATTAATAATTTTAGCAATCTACTAAATAGCATAAGACTTACATAGAGTGATTTTTTTTTAAACCAAACACAGTTCTGGTCTTAACACTGAGTGGATTTAAGACAAATGTTCAAACAGTAGTGAACACACAGTCAGCAGCGAGTCCCTGTGGTAACTTCAGTCTGGGTGAGATTAGTATGTTTGAGTTACTGTTGAAGGAGCTCCTGTGTACACTTGAAGCCTGACATGAAGCCTCTCTATCGGGAACAAGTTGTCTAAAAAGCAGTCTCAGCCCATCACTGTTATATAATAGTATGACTGTGTTGTTTATGAGTAGCACACAACACATTGTGCTAGATTTAGGTTTTACATAAGCCATTTTTATGCTTATTGCTACAAATTAAAAGAATTTTAACATTAAAGGTTTCACCATTAACAAATGTTCCCGATGATTTTAAAAACTAAGATGGGTGTGCATCCAGCAAAGCTTCCGAAATTCAACCCTAATTTGAAACATTTAAATTGAAACACCATCAGCAGATTTGACCGTTTTCCTTTATTTCCTTAAACATACCATAAAATGCAAAATTGTTAATTTGTTGACTGTGCATGTAGGTTTTGGTCTGCAATATTTGAGATCCCAAAAGCAAAACAAAGTACACAGACGAGCACAGACTTTAATTCACCAGAAAATCAAATGGATATACGGGGAAAGGAGCAGAATAAGAAATAGTGGAGTCAAAAATTAAATCCGCTGTATAGCCCTGCAATAAACTGCAATGAGTTTGTGAAGCTTATAATGTTTGTGCTCGGGAAATATCATCCATCCATTTCTTTATTTTTAAGCTGTGGATTGTTGCTGTGCTGACTTGAATGGGTTGGCGTTAATATCCACTCGCTTTACTAATCTTAATGAAAACCTAGTTTTTATAGTTGAAGTTCAAAAAAAGGGGGGAAAAAAGAATCCTTGCCCTTTTTCATACGTTCTCTTGATGAACAAGGGCCCAACTTGTAAATGTTTCCAAATGTGCTTGTATTGCATTTGCCATCCATGCATGTACAGGCTGTTCTCTCACAGTAAAACAATGGTGTCCATTGATGGCTGACAATCAAATTTACTTAATCAGAGCGGAGGTCAGGGCTTGCTATGGCACTGTCATTATTTTACTGGACAGAGAAGACAGAGACTGACCACACTGATAATACAGAGTTGAGGTTGACCTCACTGCTACTGTTGTACAGTGAGGCTCTGTCTGCGCTGCTATGTATTCAACACAGATCATCTCCCACACTTGACAGAATGTCTTTAGTTTTCTTTAATAATCTGGCAGAAGAGCCTTTTCTAGAAAGACATCAGTGGTTCTTTAGGGCACAAATCTCATCATCAAGTAGACTGTCTGAGTTTTAAAATCTTAGCTTCACAAAGTAATCTGTTCTGTGAAAGCGCAAAGGGCAATGTGGCGATGTATACGAACACAATATCAATCTGTCACAGATGTCACCATCATGTTTACATATCTCTGAATGTATCAAGGTGTTGTGGGCACTGAAGTTAATAAGTAAGACTCCTTTATACTGAAAGAGGATGTTGAGGGTTTTAGCTAACATTGCTATTATTAATTATTCCGCTATTTATGAGTCTGAAGTAACTGAAATGCGAAAGTGCAAAATACAATAATAAACGGAAAGTGGATGATAATAAAGAAATACTTAAGGAACAGGAAATGTTTGGCATTTTCCTTTAAAAAAATGTATTTTAATAATAATTTTGTTTTTGTCATATGACTTAATGATAAATCAAACGCTTATTTCAACTCTTTTTTGCAGTACACTGCAGAAATCTGTAAGTTTTTCCATTGCTGGATTACAACAAAACAGACATAACTGTGTTCATTAACAATGTGCCCTCTGTTTATTTCATAAGAAATGCAACGCGATGACTGCTTCTTGTTTATTTTTTATTTGTTTTTACTGTGAGGGACAGAGATTTCCATATGACTGTGGAAAGGGGGGAAAAATGCCGCCAAACAGTGTTCTCTGTTAAGAGCAGTGAGTCCAACAGTAAAGTAAAGAATTAGAAATATTGTATCATAAATTTCAGAGCAGAGGATTACTGAACGACGGCATGGGGAAACTGTTGCATTAAAATGACTGTTATTGTTATGTTGTTATTGGATCTGTGTCATCAGATAAGTGTTAGCTTGAATTCCATTCCCTGGTCACATTGATCTGGGCACTGGAATAATGAGCAGAAGAAAGGAGTGAGACAAGTTTGCCTCCGGGGGTTTCTGCAAAAGGCAAAGATCGTGTTTTGGATTAAAATGGACCCTTTTCACAGTGCTAACCATGCATTAAAATGCCTTTATTTAAATAAAATAAAATAAAATAATAGGATTTGATCATTTAAAGACAAACTTCTCCTTTGTTCCAACAATACTAAAGCACAGCTTCTGCTAAGTAGGTTCATCTGCATACACACACTCCCACTCAGTACACCTACTACTTAATAAAAATTATTACATTCTACGTTACACTTTTACATTGTTTTTAAGGCAATAAGATAAGTGATTGCTCACTTGCAGTGATGGTCCTGGAGCAACATTAGATGTGATGCGGCCATATCAGTTTGTAATAGTTTGATAAATGCAGGCATTTAACTGACCAGTTTTTGTTGAAGTGATTCAGTCGCTAAGAGATCCAAACATAGTTGAATTTCATTTCCTTTTTTTTTCTTTTTTTCACCCTGGGGGGGGGGGGGGGGGGGGGGCTT
>JAVDPK010000721.1:80136-99697 GCA_034780415.1 Cichlasoma orientale
CCCCCCCCCCAGGGAGATGCTGCTGCTCATATTTTCTGTAGAGTTGTCTTCAAAAAATCCTTTAAAGTAAGATTCCAGATTCCAGAACTGGTGTCGATGTGAATAATGTGACCAATAGATTTGCAGTAAAAAAAAATATGTGATTTTTCTTATGGTTTCCACTTCAGTTAGATACACTGTAACTAAGCAGTGAGCGTGCAATGACTTTGTTTGGATTGCGATACAGTGAATGAGAATTTATGGTTGTGCCTTTATTAAATGCACCCAAATATGATATGATTTTGACAATTGCTCACATGCAATAAGAGTGGTTCCTTATTTTACCGAGGTACTTCCACTCATGGGGTTTAAAAGACAAAAATGTTTTATAAGAATGTTGTTTTATACATGATGGTGTGCTGATGTAGCAGAAGCTTTAATATTTTATAACGCAGGCACATCAGAATTAGTCAGCCTATCAGAGCTCTCCACTGTGGGGAATAGCCCTGAATAACAGCTTCATTCCCAGCTCAGCAGACAATGTCATTAGAGCACACCGAGCCTCAGAAACATCATCTTCCACCATGGGACCACCCAGTGCTATGACTCAAACTCCCAGAGACCGTTACTTTCATCTTATCCTGATCCGCTAAGAGGAATAAAAAGCAGCACTTTGCTAGTGTCTTGCTGTTGTATACGGACAGTTTGATGATCTGTCATGTTTTCTTCATGTGAGTATTTTTGCTAGCGGTTTAAGTCTTAGAATTTCCTCCTCATCTATTCTATTGAGTATCATTTTCAAAATGGCAGAAATAAAAAAGAATCAAGTGTTTCCTTTGCAGTGCAGGTGTAGGACTGAACAGTGCTTGGTAAAGACTTGTTTATTATGGAGTGTTTGTGGGCTGGATGTACCTTGAGGGATAGACTGTGTGCTTGCATACTGGATAGGCTGAGAAAAATAAACATGAAAGAGTCTTTTTGTACTCCTCACTCGTCTGGAACACAGTAAAGAGCACAATTTCTGCACTCATCTGCTTTCTAAAAGCAATTCAGTGATCCCCTGACAGGTCTTCTGAAATGACCATGAAGCTAACATTTGTGTTCTTGAGTCGCATATCTCAACTCCTACTGAAACGAGTGGTCCACACACCTATGCCCAGCCCTGATTAAATGTAATTACTAAGGTTATCCCTCTGGTTTTTCATCAGATAGAAATTTCAATTTGTCCAAGCTGTAGTTTCTGTGTAGTCTTAATTAATCTGAAGCTATTCAACCATCCAACAAGCAGTTCTGAGGGATTATACCAGCAGCTTTAGTCATGTTATAAGGTAGTGGGGGTTTTTTTCCAGTCTGAAAATATACTGAATTCAGTGAGGTGCAACTGAATGTGACCTGGAATGGTTCACACTGATGCACGTGTTACATTCAAGTCTGCTTTGTTTAAAACAGGTTTTAGGGTACCTCACATCCCTGTGGGCGTGTGTGCGTGCATGTGTGTAAATGCTACTGTGCTGATCATAGATAGGTTACAACTTCCGTCAACCATCTGGCACGTCACCTCATCTCCTTTCAGTTAAGACACAATAGCCCCTGCCTCCATTGTGTGGTGTCAGCTTCCTCCTATAAAGTGTTCTCACTCCAAAGTGAAACACAGCAGACCGCGAATCATTAACTCCAATAGGAGATCAGGCTCAGGGCAGTTGGGCCAGCAAGTAAAATGCTGCTTTACCTTTTAAAAGACCAAAGTGCTGAATGAGAATTAAAAGACTTCTAATGTGCAATTCTTTCACAATTATGTCAAATATACTGAGTTTCACAGTCTGTTATTTTTTCTGGTATCACTGCACAAAAGAATAAACCCCGGTTTATGCTATCTCGAATTAAAAGCATTTGTTATATTACAGTTAAACCAAATAACACCTCAAAATGTAGTGTAGCCTCCAAGCAGCGAGCGTGGACGCTTTAACGATCACTAATAATTTACTTAGGATCACTTTGGCAGTCATACAATAAAGGTATTATGCCAGTCCATTTTACATTTTCTAGCTCACCACGAAGAGATTGAGAGATTGATAACACTATCAGAACTAGTGTATTGCTAAAGGTGACCCTTTTTCATCTTAGCGGGCAGCACTTTCCCATGAGATGGAGAGATGGCTCAAGATGCAAAGCCTTGATTTAATTTCCTGACATAATATTCACAGCCACTCAACAGACACTGCGCTTCAAGTGATGGCGCTGAATTACAATCACCCTCTTCATTTCAGGATGCTCTGCTGTGGCTGGTCATCTCAAAAAGCTGAATGAATCTTGCAGCACTGGCTGCATTTTAACATTAATGACAGACTTTCAGTTGAGAGGGAAGTACATGAACATGTTCTGCAAGGAGGAAAAGTTTTATTTTAGTGTCATTCTATCTTAAAGATAAGGATTGAATTTAGCAGTGACCTAAACATTTTGTTTTTCCTTCTGTCCCTAGGTACAACCCGCCCCCCTAGAGACGGAGAGGTCCCAGGGGTGGATTACAATTTCCTGTCTGTGGAGGAGTTCCTAGAACTTGAGGAGAGTGGCACACTGCTGGAAATAGGAACGTATGAAGGTGAGGAGGAGGATCATGATGATAATGATCATAACCGGCACTTCATGTGACTCATGATTGCGCAGGTGTCCTCATTCTCCACAGATACAATGAGCGTAGCAGCCATCGCAGTGTTTCCTACATGTAGGCAGGCTGCAAAAGCACGCATTCAGTTGATTCTGATTATACACAGCATGATGGGAGGAGATGCATCCAGGAGACAGCAGGTCACTCCACATCTGCCCCTCTCACTCTGATTAGGACAGTGCTGTGCAGCACTAAGTCTTATACTAACGCACACCTATGTGTGTAAACATGCGTGCAAGTGTGCGTTGGTGTGGGTGGATGGGTGTGTGTGTTCGCGAGGTGGTGTATTACGCAGGCCTAAGTCTGATTTGCGTGTGTGTGTGCGTGTGTGTGTATGGGATTGGGAGGGAATGTTACGACATTAATCTGCTTGGCACCAGTTCTGCTGTGTGTTGGCACGTTTCTTCCTTTCATGCAGACAATGTCAAATACCTGTCCACAGGAGGCCGTGGCCATCCACACAAGTGGATGAAGGATGGATGACTGATTCTTAGCTAAAGCTGTTTAAGATGTTCAAATATCTCTAAATATTACTCATTATTTGTTGATTTTTTTTTTTCAGGAAATGTCTTTTTTTAAATTTGATTTTAGTGAGAGTTGACAGGAAATGAAGGGAGAGGGTGCAACCAAATTTAAATGGTTTGACCTTTTGGAAAATGTGTTTGTTTTCTTTCAAGCGTAGAGATAGATAGAAGATCCGTACCAGTCACATGTATGTAAATGTAAAGCCACAGCCCGTAAGCTGGGTAGCTTAGCTTAGCATAAAGGCTAAACACAGGAAGAAAGAGACTGGCTCTGTTTGGAGGTGGCAAAGCTTTTCAGCACTGCAGTTTGTTTTTGGACAGAGCAGGCTACCCATTTCCCCCCTGCTTCCAGTCCTAATGCGAAGACTATCAAACCGGTTGCTGGATGTAACATAGTGTATTGACCTAATGAGTTTTACAAGAAAGACAATAAGTATATTTCTACCAGGCAGGCAGGCAACAAGGCATTGCTCCTTGTAATAGGTGTAAATGTTCTTCTTTAAGGTCTGGATTTTCAAACAAATTAGATGTAAAAGATTAGCTGGCTCAGCTGGTAGGTGTATTTTTTTTACCCATTGACGGAGCAGGTTTAGCTGTGCGAACTGGTTGAGTTTGAAACTGGGGTGAGCAAAGAAATTAACTGAGCACATTTTGAAAATGTCAGACTATTGAGTTCACATTGGTATTACGTGGTATGCATACACCATACAGCTCAAACAGCATATAGTAACTAGAAGAGTACTTGAGAGCTCAGTTTCCCACTAAGCCCAGACCTCGCGTTTGGATCATTTTGAACAGCCTGTTTCTTTCTCTCTGCTTCGTCCCTCTACCGAGTTTCATGAGATTTGGGAAGGTAGATTTTGCTTCATCTCAATGACAAGAAAACACCAAATATGTTGTCAGACAGTACTAAACACATACTCGGTGGAGGAAAAATATACGGGTCCATGTTTTGGGTCAATTTCAAAACAGCTCGTTGACAAATAAACGAATGTTTCAGACCGAAAAAGCTGCTAAAACAAACTGAGCGAGCTGAGCTGGTCCACTATGCTCTAAAGCCTCAAATACAAACTAAAATGTTTTAGCTTTCCAACCACCTTCATATTTCCACAATTTGCAGTCGCACTGTGATCCAGCTTTATGTCGTTTCATCCCAGCGTAAGATTAGGAGGTTTCATAGATCCTCTGTCTGCTATCTCTCTGTGTCCCCAACTCTTTCATTTTTATCCCCGTCTTCCTTTCTCTCAGTTTCTCCTTCTCCCTCCTTCTGTGTCTCTCTCAAGCATACTAATGTCCTTCTTGTTGCCTAGGTAACTATTATGGGACCCCCAAGCCGCCAAGGCAGCCCATCATTGGGACAGTGATCCTCAGTGATGCAGGCTCCCATCAATCCACCCCAACACGCACCAAGTCCTACAATGACATGCAAAACGCCCGCGTAGTGCCTGCTGACGACGACGATGACGACCAGGCCACGGAAATGAACAACAGTTTTACAGGTAACGGCACCGCTGCAGATCCCAAAGTTTGTGAATCCAGCTTTCTTGGTCTCCGCACATGTAGTGTGCGCTTTGCTTCTTCTCCACTGGATGTTTGTTTAAGCGTGTCTGAGTACACACGCATGTGCCCGAGATTAGGAACACAGAGGGAGAGAGATAATGTGTGTATGTTTATTATCCTCTCCTCTGCTGTACAGTGATGGGTGTCTGGTGGTTACATCATGTCTTTGTGATGCTGATTCCTTTTCTGTGAGCCTCCAAACACTGCCATCTGCCTGTGAGGAGGGATGTAGTGGAGGAAGGTTTAGATTACAAACTGCACTCACAGTATTCATAATTTTCTCTCCTCGACAACCACCTTGCTTGTGTTTTCCTAACTACATATTTTTTAAGCTTTTTTCTCACTAAATTCCCTCTAATATTTATTCACATTTACCAAATGTTAATATTTGTCCCTTGGTTGATAAAATCTTTTTAATGCATGCTGAATCTCAGCACATGTCAAGAGATTAGCTGTGTTTATGAATCGATTCCTGAATACAAATACAAAACCAAAGAATAAGTTTTCCATCATTCTCTTTCTTCTGAGAGGTCTGTCCTGTTTTGAGTGCAAGAGATGGTGTCTTTTTTTTTTTTCTCTTGATCCTGTGAAACTATGCCCTCTCTGTGTCCCCCCCTGCTAGGCTGCCAGAGTGTTGAATTTGCATTTGATCAACCCTGAAAAGCCCACGGAAGTGGTGGAGGATATCTGGCCAAAACTGGGGAGCGAATGGGAATGGGGGCTGGGATGACTAGCTTTAGGAGAAAAAGGCCTATGGGCAGAGAGGTAAAATGGGTGGGGGTCAAAATGAGTTTGAGAAAGACTGTTGCTGAGGAAATTAGCATATTCCTGTGACCCTTTTCAATACACTAGAAATGGGCGGGAGCTAAACAGAGTGAGGGAGAAGTACTAGGAATTTAGTGTGGATAGAGCTGCATGATATGGACTAAAAAGAATCAAGAGTGAGCATGTCTGCTTTTTTTTTTTTTTTAAATCTCTTCTTTTCCTGCATGCATGAAACATGAAACTGTGTTTTTGTTCTTTTCTGTTGTTCTGTGTCGTTCCTGTTATGTTACCCAGGATCCTTAGTACGTAGTCTCTTTCCCTCTCCTTTGTTGTGCACAGGTAACCCTAACGACCAGGATGAGAGCCGCGGCGGCATTCTCCGGCCGTACCCTGCACGTGACAACGCTCTGTCCTGTGGTCTGAACAATGCGGCCACCTCTACTGCAGAAAGTGGGCAGCAAACCCTTGCAGAACCGCAGGTCTCTCCAGAAGACCCGCTGGGACCACTGCCTGAAAACTGGGAGATGGCCTACACTGAGAACGGGGAACTTTACTTCATAGAGTATGTATCAACAGCCTGCAACGCTTAAAGGTTTAATGAGCTCAACGGAGTCTTGACACTGCCTGTTTATACATTTCTCGCCATTGCTCATGCTGTAGTCAGTGTTTTCTGTATTTTACCTGCATTATTATCCCTTTTGTTCGTCCAGTTGCTTGTCTTCCCACTTGATTTGGTTTTAGGCCTTCCCAGCTAACCTGCCCAGCCCCCTGGGTGCTACTGCTTTCCTGTTAATCCCTGCATGTCCCGATCTCAAAAGGAGATCACATCCTGATCACCTGACTACCTCCACCTCTCTGTCCTCTCTGCAGCACGGCAAAGGCACAACACCAGGACATGGCTGTGTATTTTCAGAGCTTGTATGTTCATTTCTGCTATCACTGAATTACAGAATGTTCTTGTTTAATAACTGAGGGAAAAGTCAGGTTGTTTATTGTTTATATCCTGCCTGTGCCTCTCTGTTCTTTTCCTTTCTGTTTGCAGCGGACACCTTCTGTCCTCTGCAAACTTGCTGATGTGTTTTTGTTTTGTTTTGTTCTGTTCTTTCTAATGCTCATAGATGCATTTGTGTCCCCCTGCTGTGCTTTTATATGTCAGTCTAACAGCCTGTGTTGAATTATTCGGTTGCCTTGTTTGCTTCCTCTCAGCCACAATACAAAGACCACATCATGGCTGGATCCTCGGTGTAGAGACAGAGCCTCCAGGCCACTGGAAGAGTGTGATGATGATGGTAAGCTTCTACTCCTCATTTACAAAATAAGTGTTCATCCACACTTCTGTGTTGTGGTTCAGAAACAGTAGGGGGTGTTTGAGGTTACAGACGTGGGGCTCCTCTTGTTCAGTGAGTGATGCCGTTGTTAATTTCTGGTGCTGCTTTTAGTGCTTTCATTTGGTTTTGATTGAAAGATTCACTACAAGTTGGAATGCGCCACATTTGTCTTGTTCCAGGAACCACTGCCATCAAAACACAAGATATAATTTTCAAATAAACAAGAAGTTTGATAAATTCCAAATGACACTTTGTTTACGGCTCACGCCAAACACAAATTGCATAATTGCACCATCAAGTGGTGAAATCTAAAATGGCATGCTGCAGCTCACTAGATTTCTCAGGTTGTTTTTAGACATTGTTTTATCCCAAGATAGTCTGTTTCTAAGGGCTCTCTGTTTCCCTGTTTGTCTTTCTCTGAATGATCACTTCATCCCTCATTTGCTTTGGATTCCTCCATCCCTGATCCAAACTGCTATCCATCCCTTTTATTTCTTCATTTTATCTTCTTTGTTTCGTCCTGCTTTCGCCTTGGAGAAGAAGGGATACATACAGAAGACCTGGAGAGTGATCTAGGTAAGGTTTTTGAAGGTTTTGTGGAGGATATTTTGCTAGCTTAAGATGACATTGTTTCAAACATGCCAAACAAGAGAGGATCAGATTGAAATCCAAGGTGCTGGATTCTGTCGTTTGTCTACAGAAGGACGCTTATTTGATTTAGAGTAAAGAGAGCTGCGAGGAATTAAAGGAGATTTTTTTCAACATGCGTGACGCTCTAGTGCAAAGTTACATTTTCACCTCATGCTTTGCATACTGCTGAGGGATGATGAGCGTAATATCTTCTCCTGCATTTTGTGAAGAATTTTCCCTCTAATTTCTCGTGACATTACCAAACGTAGCTGCAAGTGAGAATGCAAAGGCTAGACTCATCAGATCAGATGTTAAACAACATTTAACCTGCCAGCTCCAAAGTACAAAGTCTCTTTAATGTCTGATTTCACCCATGTGAGAATAGGGCAGATAATTGTCCGGAGAACAGTGAGTGAGTGGGTGTAATGCCTCCTGTACGATGTACCCAGGCAGAAAACTTGCCTCAACCAAATAAAGCGTTTTCCGGCAGCGACACGCCTCTGATGTGGATCGTTTTTTGTTAGCTGCATGTAAGAGGAGGCAGCTGCAAATGATGTCCCTGCTTAATTTCTTCGACATCGCCCCCAGCTTATGTGTGAAAACGGCTTCAGATCAGGGATTAGTAAATAAAACCATCCGCTGTACCATCATAACTTGCATCTTAGCATGTGTCGATTTTTGGCTGTTAGTTTTATTATATTTCTTGCTTTGCTGTCCAAGTATCTCCCTCCAGGCTTACAGCTTGTAATGCAGCCACAGTATTTTACCCAGCACATGCATTACAGTGAAATATACTGTATTCTATACTCATATGTTGCTGATCATGAACGAGAAGAGTTAAGTGCGCTAGTACACATTTGGAATATGTTATACGGAGGTTTTGCCGGGGACACAAGCTGATATATGCACTCAGAGTTTCTTCACAGGCAGGCAAATTGCTCAGCTGCTGATTCTCATCCCATTTGCAAGTAGCACAAACAGCCCTGTAATGGAATGCGAGCTCAGTCTTAAACAAGACTTTGAATGTCTGGCTTCGAGCCTTTAGCACTGCAGGCTGCTCAGATGCCGACAGTCTGTGATTATTGATTGTGAAATCCAGACTCTTATAAAAGTGTTTACTGGACTTCAGAGAAGCCCACAGGAACACAAGTAGGTAATGCCTTTGTCTGAAATCAAATACAGCGAGACATGGGAACCGAGATGCCAACATCTTAATGGAAAGTGTCAGTTTAATAGGTGCGTGTCCATTTGAAACATGGTTAGGTCTTTGTACAATGTGTAGGGGTGTGTACACAGAGGTGGTGATGTAATGTGTAGTAATGCTTAGCAAAATAACTGCATCGTGCTTTTCAGTTTTTTATTAAATGATCAGACCACATTTACAACCACATGTCGGTGCGGACTTGTTTGAAGCTGGTATTTTTATTTTCTCAGTTATTGTGTTTGGCCATTAATGAGGATAATAAAAATTACAGGCACCTGGAGAGACATCCAACTAGTTATTTAATAATACTTTGGTGTTACTGGTGCTCATGCACTGAAATCCACACTACCAAAACAACAGAAAAGTTCCAAGTATAGTTTTACTAAAAGTAATAAAAACTGAAATTTTAACATGGAGCATGTAAAAGTGTTTTTGAGTGCTCAGGAGGACAAAACCGCAACTATAATTTCATCCCATTTTTGGCACGCATGCGATAATCCATGCTGGTATAAAGGCAGCGCGTCCTCTCAAATATTTCTAGTGAAAAACCAAAGCAAACTATCACACTGAGCTCTGCTAATGACTGGGGTGAAAATGGAACATTGTACTTAATGCTGTGTACCATCTGTTTCAGAGCTGCCTCCGGGATGGGAGAGGATAGATGACCCAGTGTACGGGGTGTACTATGTAGAGTAAGTGAATCTCCTTATTGACACCTTGCAAAGACAAACGGGGGGTTTCTCCAGATTAAACACCCTTTTACAAATCTCTTCTCCGCTTAAGTGAATCTGAGGCTAATCAGTCTTTGAAGTTATTATCTTGCTCTCTCCCCCTCTCGCTGTGTGTCTCAGTCATATAAATAGGAAGACTCAATATGAGAACCCGGTGTTGGAGGCGCGGCGTCGAAAAATCCTCGAGCAGCAGCAGCAGCCGCAGCCTCCAGAAGGTGAGCGGTATATTCGAGGTTCGTTTCCTGCCCTGGCACGGCACCATTTCTTTCTTTCTTCATGTCTGTTAGCGTCATGTCCTTCTAGTTCGTCCGATACACTCCGGGGCTTTGGCCAGACTGCTTTTCCCTGAATTGATTTGACTTCAACTTACTTGATGAGACCAGTCAAAAGTTTGGACACACTCAGCGTCCCAACTTTTGACTGGTCCTGTATATAAACGAAAATAAAAAGGATTAAAAATAGATTTTCACAAAGAGGTTTTAGAAAAGTAGAACTGGCCCAAGCCAGGGGTTGTCTTTGATGTTTAGGTTTTAATTTATGTGATTTATAGCCATAAATGCCATTTTGTATTTGATCATTTATCCTGCATTACCATTAAAAGACAAGGATGAGATTTTTACTTAGAGAGTCATAAAGCTTTGATTGTTGGCAGTTGAGGGTGAAAAGGCAGATAGAGGTGAGGCAAAGATACCGCATGAGGTTACCAGTTCAGAACAAAGATACAGCAGTAAAATGCACTGAAACACAGTATACTGGCAGAAGATTATCTGGCTCGCTTGCTATGTTAAAGCAATAGCCAGTATTCTGCCTTTGTGGCCATATGCTGTTTTCTCATTTTTTTTCTTGCTGCCAATCCAAGAGCACACTGAATTGGTTCCAATATCTTTCAAAAAAAAGTAACTTTTGTCTGTTATTTATTCGCTCCAACTCCAACATGATCAACTCACTTTAAGTCGCTATTGTTCGAAGTACACAAAGAAATTCAATACTGTGTATTACAATCTAGTGCAATGGCAGAGCAATACAGGCACAACAGTTGTGTTTTAAAGTCTCACAGTAATCCACCGAAAGCTGCCTGTACTTCCATAAGAAAACCGTAGAACAGAACTACCAATAATTAATTCAGCATACTTTAAAAAGTGCCACAGACTGCATGAAAACATTACTCTTCACACACTCCGCAGCCCCCAAAATGTGATAACTGCATTTCACAGTTTGCTTGATGTAAGTCAAGGAATAATAGAATAGCAACATCCATTTCCTATTAATTGTTTTCATTTTTTTAACAGTACTAACACTCACTGTGTAAACAGAATGTTTGTAATATTACACTTCTGCAATAACAGATATGCTGCATAACATTTGCTGAGGTCAGATATCAAAAGTATCACATGCACAACAAAAAACAGTAGCAGAAGCAGATAAGTACAAGTAGTACTTGCTTTAAGCTCTGTTTGTGTGTGTTTTGCCGTTAAGTGTTTGTGTGCGTGTGTGGCATGTAAATACACCTTTGTGTTGAGTGTGTGTAGATTAACAGGTGAATACGAATGTGTCCGTACAGAGTGGATAGAGGAGCACTCCTCTGCAGCAGCCCCGCTGGCAAACTACGCTCCAAATCATCTGGAGACCTACAGGGACCCACAGGTCCCACCAACTCTACCTCCTGGCCCTACAGGAGTCAAACGTAAATCATTATGTTTATAGACGATATATTTAAATTCCTACTATTTGTTTTTTTTTTCAAAGTAGCGTACGCGATTGTTTCTGTTTCCTTTTTGTTCGTCTGTTTGTGGGCGGCATTACTCAAAGTAATCTTTGGAGTCAATTTGAATCTGGATCTGAATCCAAGAATTTCTGGAAGGATTCTGTATTTTTTTACAATGGGGCAAAATTGGACATTTCATCTTCAGGAATACAAACTGAAAAAATAGAAGATGTCATGATGTTCTCAAACTAATCACACACCAACCCAGATAGCCTTCTGGATCCAGGGACTTATTTCACACCTATGTGGAAGGAATTTTTAGCTTTGGCTGAGAGATACAGTCTTGGACTACTCTTTTTTTTTCCATTATGTGCTCTTAAGAGGCCCAAAACTACATCATGTACATAATAACGGCAAGTCCACTTAATAGCCTTAAATGATACATTTCATAGAACGGTCTATTTCTGAGAAAGCAGCTTCTTTTTTCAGGGATCTAGCAGATGCCACAACTTTATTATTACACCCTCATTCTGTTCAAAAGCAACACTGAAGTAAAATGTGTTACTTCAACCATTAATGCGTAATTGTGAGACAGAAAGTAGCACTGCAGAAAGCAGTACTGTACACTGCACACAATATACAAACCAAAGAAGGGCTTTAAAGGACGCGAGAGCAACACAGTATCCAGATTTAAATCACGTCAAGTTGGTTTGGGATGAACTGGATAGAACTGTGAAAGTAAAGCAAGTGCAACACATTTTTGGAAAATCCTGCAGTAACATTAGGAACATATTTTGAAAGCAATGTTTCATTTTCATTGTAGAAAGGATACAACATGCTCCGTGGCTGCAGAATGACCACAGAATGAATAAATGGTTTTAAATTGTTTTACACTTTACGACCGTGCCTTGACTTTTTTTTTTTCTTAATTTTTATAGTCATCACATATTTGACTGCTGTAATTTCATGTGACTTCTGAATACATGCAAGCCATCTGAGGGACAAAATTTCCCACCATACATTGAATGTATATTATGTGGATGGATATGAGGATAAGCCTTGTTTCTACCCCACTCTGCAGGGGGGAAGCCTTTCTTCACAAGAAACCCAGCAGAGCTGAAAGGAACCTTTATCAGCACAAAGCTGAAGAAAAGCTGCCGTGGCTTTGGTTTTACTGTGGTTGGAGGAGACGAGCCAGATGAATTTCTACAGATCAAAAGTCTGGTGCTGGATGGGCCTGCGGCTTTGGATGGCAAGATGGAGACAGGTGCAGTACATTACCACCATCCACAGAGGGCACTGTTTTCATTGTGAAAACACTGGTGTCATTCACTGAATCCATCCATCCATCTATTCTTTGAATTTAACTGCCACACGGCTGTGACTAATGCCAGATATCACTAACTGTGTAACATATATTTGACCTGAATAGGGGTTTTAACTCTGCAAACGACAATATCCCTAAAACTGTGATCTCTCTTTGTGCAGGTGATGTCATAGTCAGTGTGAATGACACCATTGTGCTGGGCTACACCCATGCTCAGGTCGTGAAGATCTTCCAATCCATCCCAATTGGCTCCATGGTGGACCTTTCCTTATGCCGTGGGTACCCGCTGCCCTTTGACCCTGATGACCCCAACACTAGCCTAGTGACCTCAGTGGCGATATTGGACAAGGAGCCTATCATTGTCAATGGACAAGAGACGTTTGATCCACCTTCCAACCAGGCTGGACCCATTAACGGCATGCGTGAGCCACGGCCGCACAGCCCCTCAGCTGAGGTGGCATCTAATGGTTCCCATGGCTACTCCAGCGATGTGGTCACCCTGGCCTCATCCATAGCCACCCAGCCCGAGCTCATCACTATCCACATGGAGAAGGGAGACAAAGGTTTTGGCTTCACCATTGCTGACAGCCTGACAGGGGGAGGTCAGAGGGTCAAACAAATAGTGGACTATCCGCGGTGCCGTGGCCTAAAAGAGGGAGACATTCTGATGGAGGTCAACAAAAGAAACGTCCAAAATATGAGTCACAACCAGGTGGTGGACCTGCTGAGCAAATGTCCCAGAGGCAGTGAGGTCACTATGCTGGTGCAGAGAGGTATGTATTACATGTCAAATAACATGAACAGGGGCGGATAACCAGATGGAGGAACTCGAGTTTTGACATGAAAGACTGAGATCAAATACACAAAAGAATATACTGCTGAAGAGACAACAGCTTGAATAGTTGGCACGCAAAGAGTAAGAATAAAAAAGCAGGAGAGAAAAGTGAGGAAGAGAGTGGGTGGCAGGATGAAAATTGCTCGGACCAGAGTGGATGAAATGAGAAGAGGTAAAGGGACGATGAGCTGAATTAGAATGACTGTGGACGAGCAGATGAATGTGGGAAGGAGTGGGAGGATGGGTAAGAGCTGAGATGGATGAATGAGAGGGGAGGAGAGGAGGAGCACGTTAGGTCAGGGACTCGTATATCAGAGTCAGCCTTCACTTTTACTATCAGATGTTGGTTATTTAACATGTTGAGCAAACGGTGTGACTTCTCATCTTCTGCTTTTCTCTGTTTTATTTCCAAATTACCCTCGAAATTACTTTGGTCCTGAAAGCATCCTGAAAAGTGATTGTTGAACTGTTCTGGCTTCAGTTAGGTTGTTTTTATTTTTGTTGATGTTATTGTTGATTTTTCATTTCTCAGCCCGCTCCCTGGCCACTCTTGTTCCGACATGCTGACCTGAAATGACCCGGAGCGAAACGTTTTTCTCACTGAAATGTCAACAAAATATTTTGCGTGCCAGAGTTTAAAGTATTCACGTGGCTACTGAATGACATTGAAGGTCCCTCATTTGTGTCGAGTCCTTATTGTTGTTAAATTGTCATTCATGCTGGCTGACCCAGATCTGTATTAATGGCAGGTTGCACCCCACATGAATTATGTCCTCTAATGAGTTGACCTTGTGCACTGCTGCTGGAATAACACTGCTGTATTGTGTTAAATGTCAGCATTATTATGGACCAGTGTGGGAGTGAGAATAATATGGATGCAGAACAGTATTCCCTCTGATGGAGCAGAGAAGGGAGAGGTACAAAAAGAAAGGGTAAGTGGGAAGGAGGCCACAGCCAGTCACTGGAAGGCTGACTGACAGCAGCGTAGATAATCTCTGTTAGATTTGATACAGTATCAGCCCATGCCTGTGAGCTCAGGTGAGTGGCCAGGTGATGAGGGACAGAAATTACACAACCACAGGGAGCCAAGCAGTTCACACACACACAAAAAAATCATACCTTGCTCTTAGATGCATAAATATTTAATGTATTTTAACATATTTTATATTTCAATTTCTCTCTCTCTCTTTTTTTTTTTTTTTTTTACAAAATAAGCCAAATTCCTCAAATTTTATCTAAATTAAATATATTAAAGGACTACAAGAATTTAGCTAAATTTGACAAAAGTGTGTTTCAGAAATATCTGATCAAAGAATTAGTATATTGTGTGATACATGATAGTTGTTGATGGTTGACACACAGTGTTTAGGCATTTATACATTTTAAGGTTGTCTGAGAATCCATCCCTCCATTTATTAATTCTGCTTGTCCACTTCGGGGTCATGGGGCAGCTGGAAGCTCTCCCAGCTGTCATAGGTGTCAAAGTGGGGTACACCCTGGACAGGTTGCCAGTCTATCGCAGGGCTGCTGTATGAGAATAACATTGATAATCATGAGATAAATGTTGTAAAAGCCTCTAAACCAAGACGTGTCCAAACACTGACAGTTCAGAGCTTTGGTGACAAAAGATAACCTCGAGCAAAATTCAGACAGTGTCCAAAATGAAGGACTGAACTCTTGCAATGTGACTTATATCTATGAGCATACAGAGTGCACTGGCCAATGCAACATTTTTTAACTATGTCTAAAGCAGATTTAACTATAGACCACCTTATGACAGCAGGAAATGCGTGCAGCGATTTACTGAAACGTTCAAACATACATGGGAATACCATGTGTAAGGCAAAAAGCCTTAACTCTCTTAGACAAGATTTCTTGTAATTTCTTGAAGTAGTCTTCAGGAATAGTTCTAGTTCTAGTTTTATTCTTTATCAAGATGATCCCACACTGCTTCAGTAATGTTGTGGTCCGAGCTCTGGGAAGGCCAATCCATCACTGATAGTGTTCCACTGTGTGTTTTTCTATCTAGCTATGCTTTTGCTTCATTAGTGTGTTTGGGATCATTGTCACGCTAAAAAAAAGCTGCTGCCAGTCAGATGCTTTCCAGATAGTATTGCATGGTGTATTAAAATCTGATGGTACTTCTCTGCATTCATAATTCCATCAATTTGCAATTTCCACCACTGGCTGAAATGCAGCCCCAAACCATGGCAGGTTCTCCAGTGTGTTTTACAGATGGTTGCAGACAGTTACTGTTGTACTTGTCTCCTGACCTCCTCTTCTCGCATATTGACAGCGATTTGAAAAATTTCACTCCATAAGACCTGTTGTCACTGATTTTCAGTCCAGGTCTTGTGTGATTTGGAATACCTCAGCCTTTCTCTCTGCTTCCCTTCCTTAAGAATGGCTTCTTGACATGGATCTCCAATGAGGCTTTGGTGAACAGTAGATGGCTCAAATGAAGGGCCAGATGCATCCATCAGGTCCTGTGTCTGAACTTTGCTGTTGTGTTTTGCTTTGTTTTTTTTTCCGATTTCTTAATTACTTGACTTTCAAATACTGTTCATTTGCTGCAGGTAGTTTAGTTCTCCCACTTTAAGGACATACTGCACATGCCAAGTTTTCAGCTAATAGCTCTTTGGGAATAGATCACTTTGTTGGGTAGATTCAGCTAAATAAATGAGAACAAATTGTGTTTTTGTGACTGGCTGCTTGTAACAAAGTGTCCAAAGATACAATTAAAAATTGGTTCTTTGCTAAGTTGTCTGTTATGTGTAGACACGATACTGGTTCATCCCTAAAATTATAAGAAAGTCTGGTTCCTTGGAAGCAAAATATAAAGAAATGAGGGTTGTCTCAATACTTTTGTACAGACAGTGGAGCTGGAGTCTTTCCGCAGTGCTACCACAAGAGGAACCAGGACCGGTCAGGGCTAGCTGATAAGCAGAGACTGCTGGTAGTCACACAGTCTGAAATGCCTCAAAGTGATATTGTACAGTTTCTCAGAAATTTGACTTTTTTTTTTAAAATTGTTGGTTAGGTAATTTAAAAATGTCATTATGGGAAATTACTTATGAGTAAGTACATGACTGTGGAAAAACAGTAAACAGCTGTAACTGTACTTTATAATATTCAAACTTGGAAGTGAGATTTGAGCTCTGTTTTCTGTGTTAGAATGATGCTTTAACTTTTCAAGTGATTGCCGGCAGCTCGCACATAATTGTTCAAAAACAACAGCTATAGGAGCTAAAAAGGAGCGAGATAAGAGGAAAGCAGAGGATAAGAAATATGAGAGCCAGGGATCATGTTTTGAGACACTGGAGGTGGAGGATTAGAGGAGAGTGTGTGAGATTTGCTGAACAGCACTGAAAGTTCAGCAAGGGGAGCATATATGAGGGGATTGGTTTTTGAGAGGCAGAGGAGAGGAGGAGGAGGAGGAGGAGGAACAAGGTGGACTTCAGCTAGAGGAGAAGAAGTTTAATCTGTTCATCTGTGACTCATCAATCTGCGCCGTCTGACTCAGACTCAGCAGAGTCCGGAGTTAAGAGAAGGTGCAAATCACAAGGTCATAACATCACACACTGATTTATCACAGGATTGTTTTCCTTCAAATATGACAGCTATTTTTCTGTTTCCCGTGCTGACTGCAATTTCAAACCAGCTTTTTTTTTTTTTTTTTTTTTGCACTGAAGTAGCATTTATGGAAAATATTCTGTAGCACATCTATAAATACATCCTCATAGCATGAGAAAATGTACAAAAATCAAAACTGAACTTAAGCTAGTTTAAGTTTTTTCTTTTCTGTGAGTCACACTGAGATGTCTGCATTATAAGATATGCACAACAAAGTAAGAAAACATCTATTTAATGCACCGCTCTGAGCAGCAATGCTGCTCTGAGGCAACGTTGCTCTGAACTCGATGATGTCAGAGCAGTTTGTTGGTGGTTAATGTGAGATAATGTGCGCAGCGAGTTCAGAAACTCTGTGACAAAACACACTGGGTGTGCATTTGCAGAAAGCTGTTGTGTGTTTTACTGCTACCACAGTGTTCCCTGCAGTGACATAACAGTGAAATGAATGGAGCCACATTGGAGATAGTTTCTCCTCCAAATGTGTAGTTGTCAAACATCCAGAGCAGAGGTTCTCAAAGTTTTGGTGACTGATTTAAGGAGCCTTCATATGATGAATGGCTTCACGGGAAAAAAATATAAAAACTTTAGTCGGTGTAGGATGTGGTTTATTTTGGTCCCTTGTAGATTTTTCTATTTTTTATAACATTATGGAGGCGACTGTTGCATTTTTTTTAACATCTGCTGTATTTATCTAAGATGGGAAGGTTCAGTTTGCTGTTATGACTAGAACAGAAGTGAAAAAAAAATGCTCCTTTAGTCACCTTCTGTGCTTGCTGTATCATACTGTGGCATGACTGTGGCTAAATAAAATGTACAGTAGTGTATCATTTCCTCACTGTTGGCTCTGTGGGCTACACTTGGAGAAGCCTGGATCTAGAGGAAGGGAGAATGTCAACATGCAATCTGTGCAATTGAAATAGCAGGCACGAAAGGAGACTGTACAGGTGAAGGATGTACACGTTAAACTCCTGCAAAGCAGAAGTTATTAAAAATCCAAAACATAGTTTGTCTTCTAGCCACGCGGGTATATATACCTCGAGTCTGGAAACTCGAAGTCTCATTTAATCAACCCTTATGTGAGTAACGTGCAGTGAGAAGGTGTGAATTGCAGGATGCATTTTTAATCATTTAAAGCCTTTTAAGTATATTTTAAGCTTCTTTTTTTTTAGTCTCGAATTATTTAAATAAAACTTTAAAAGGTAACATCTGGTGTTCTCGGCTCCAGGATTCTTCTATGTAAAGGAGGCCAGGCCAGCAATGACTCCTCCATCTTGTCTTCCCATCGTTGTTGCCATGACAATCGTGCACAGAGCTCTTGTCCCCTGAGAGACAGCGAGAAAGAAGAGAGAAAATGAAAATATAGAAGGAAGGGAAATAAAATGTAGAGGAAATAAAGGTAGAAGGAGGAAAATGGCGATGAAGATGAAGTGTGAGGCAGTATAATTTAGAGTAGATGAATAGAGAGAGCCCTGCTGGATAATGGGACAATTCTTATATGTAGTGCAAGGACAAATATTTACAGATTTGGCTCAACTAAAGAGAGCATTACTCACGTTGTACGCCCTCTGACCATGTATATAGAAAACCTGGAGGAAGGACTGTTTGCACTCTTCACTCTGTGTGGGCTCTTCATAGACCCACCAAGGCCACAGCATGAGTTGCACATTGAAATAGTGGACCATTCACAGTGCTGCAGATTCAGTTTAAAAAAGCTCAAGCTTTTTCACTGTTGTCACTCCAGGATAAAAGAATGCCCCTCGCCCCCGCCCCCTGCATACATACTTTGTACCCACACAACAATGCAAAAACACTTTTATATATTATTGCAATGAAATGAAAAATAGCTACATTTGTGAGGTTAGATCCACTCCACTCAGGTCAGACCCACTCCATCATCCACAGTATTTGTTTTACCTGCACACTTTTCAATCCACTGAACAAATATCTACTGGTTTGTGCTAATATTGCTGCTTTATAATGTGAAAAGTCATTTTCACACATGCACTGCATCAATAAACTTTTCTAGACAGTACCAAATGGAGGTGCATGTAAGAATGCAAAAGTACGACGCAGACAGATGGGACAGTAAACACGCTTTAACCTGCCAGCTTCCCGGTACAATGTCCATGCGATGTCCGGTTACACCCGCATGAGAATAGAGCAGGCAACTGCCTGGGAATTATCCCATTAACATCTTTATTTGTAATTGTGTGCGTTGTCACAGGTATGCTTCATTCTCTACTATAAAAGAATCAGAAGAAGCTGCCTCCTTCACACTGATGCTCAAAGCCACTTCTAGATTGTTTAAGTCGTTTCCCATTTGAATGCTAATGGACGCTATCTTAGTCATTCCGCCCAAAGGTTGCCTCAGCATTAATAAATGCAGTCTTTCCTTCTTAACCGTCATTTCAGAGTCTTTTAAAGAGAACTGTGTTTATTGTGGAATACTGAGCTCAGCTTTACCGTTATTCAACAGGATTACGGAGCAGGTGCACAATGTAAATGCTCCGTGTATGTATGCGTATGACAGAGGGGTGGGTGTGTGTGTGTGCATTCCTGCTTATTCGTCAGTATTTTTGTCTCTGCATAAATAAATACTGATGGGTTCAGATCATTTAACAACACGAACAGACACACTGACTACAGCTCTTTTGGTGTAATCTGCTAGCAGAGAG
>JAVDPK010000721.1:99797-132604 GCA_034780415.1 Cichlasoma orientale
TGACATTCAATGCAAAACACGGTGAGACAGTTAGGAATACAGAAGATATTGTAAAATACAGAGAATATACCCAACAAATACCTTCTTGAATGCGTGCCAGGCAGATATTATATATAGCATGTATTGATGGGCGTATTCACGAATGCTTCTCCTGAGTCACGTGTGTGCACAAACATGCAATCCACATATTTATTTCATCGCTGCTCATAAATGTTACATTTGAGCAGATCCAGTCAGCTACGAAGTCCACGTATACAGCACATCAGGATGACAGTGGTAGATGAAGTTGAGCAGATTTAAAGACCGCATGTACGATGATGCAGTCACACTCTGCAGAGTGTGAAGCGGCTGCTCCGGCTGACACGAGCTTCAGTGGATGAATTTAGAGCAGGGGTCAATACATGTTGGCTCCTCTAATTTTTATTCCCCTTTAGTTCCACGCTCAAATTTATCAGCCGTATGGCCATAGCTGAATTCAATTTCTATATGCTTAATGCTGATTATGTTGACCTTGTTGCCAGCTTGCTGATTTTTCAGAGGTTGTTTAAAAGTTAAGGATCTTCATTGACCTTCCACACTGCTCTTGTAAAAGTAAACCGTCGTTAATGACATCTGACCTTGTTGTGCATGTCCATCCTGTGTTAGACACACCCACGAATACAATCATCCTGGCGCGCACACACACGCACAAAAAAAGCATTCCTCCACATGTCAGCAGCTGTGAGATGTTCCACTTGCTCCAGTAGCTAGCCCCCCATAATCTGAAGGAGAGAGAGAGCGAGAGAAAATAGGGATAAATTATGAATCGTGTAGAGAGAGGGGCTTTGCGGCAACAGAGACTTTTAACATTTAATGATTTTTTTGCCAGTGCAGCAGAAAGAGCCTAAGATGGATGCTTGCATGTTGTTGCGTGTGTTAATGTCACTGGAACTTTCCATTAATAACCCCTATACATGCTCGTCCATGAGTTGTTTTATATTTTTATTTTCACTCTGCAACATTGATGAGAGAAGATCTGCAATTAATATAAATACGTTGCATCGCTGCTGCTCAATCTTTACGTTTAACGAAGCGGACTGCCGCCGTTGTACATTATAAAGAACTACTTGACTGCCTTGGCAACGGCAACTCCTTGTCCCAGTTCCGCCTCATGTCGTTCATGCCTTCATTTGTCTATTTTTGTCTCAACATACTGTGCCATAGTAAGTGTCAGGAAAAGGAGATTCGGGCTGGGAAAATAGTTTTCTTGGAAAGCGGTACATGAGGTGTGTGTAGGTTAAGCAGTCAGGTGGAGTCTGAATAGATAGGTTGGTCTTAGAAGTAAAGGAACATACCCATTCAATAACTGTTTGATTGTGATGGATGGGTGGAAAGGCTATTATGTGGGAATGTATATTAGTCTGCTGTGAATCATCTCTCCTGACAGCTGGCTCCATGTATTAATATTTCATTAGCACAAATGAGATTGATCTTCTTGGTGATTCTTAACACTGTGTTAACTGGCACATATATAAGAGAGAGAGAGAGAGAGAGATAGAGGCACAACAAGTCATGGTGCACAGAAGAAGAGACGGGGGAGGGAACAAGAAGAAAGGGGCAGAGAGAGAAACCTTCTCATTGTAAGCACTGAGCAAAACAGCGGAGTTGAGAAGAGAGAAAACGGCTCTGTAGTTACTAAGAGGATGTGCATAGTAAGACAGAATCTCGGGCTTTCCTTTGACATGGTTCTCAGACTGCTGAGCCCCTGCTCTGTGGGTAATAGTTGAGATTCTGTCAGGGAGCTTGTGCTGGAGACAGCTGTTGTGCAGACAGTGGAGGGAGGACTGTGGCTGCTTATGAGGACCTGTAGCTTGTACCAGCAGTACAAGGCTGCAGCAGCCGGTCAACCCGTCTAATGCAGATAGATCAGTAGCTCTTCTCCTAACAGCACGGGTGAGAGCGCGGAGTGGAGCAGAAGGGGGAGGAGATCACTTAGATTAGCGAGCAGCCTAGCGCAGTGTGTTGCTCAGAGAGAAAGCAACAGAGAGGGGGAGGAAGAGGAGACGGAGCCGGGCCAGTTGAGCTCTGCTCTGCAGCAGGAACCAAGGGTTCATCCGTTTGTCCTGGGGAGTTTTTAATAAGAGGGGACAAGCCGAGAGCACCGCAGGTCATTAATGCTCTCTCTGTCTCTCTGCCGATGTTTTGCAGGAGTGGTGCCAGCCAAGAGGAGTCCAAAGCTGGTGGTGAGTACTATGATCTCCAGCACTTTCGTGTGTGTGCTTTTCCTTGCGTTTTCCACTGAGTGAAAGGAGTGCTATTTAAAGAACAAAAGACAGACATATGATAGCTAACTCCCACTTTACAGTTCTGTATCAAAAATTCTTCCCATTGTTCCTACTGCCATCATATTGCTTCACTTCTTTCCCAGTCTGCCACTTTGACTCTTCCCGAATGCTTCTGTCAGTTGTTTTTTGTTCTTGACTTTTCTTGCCTCTCGTTTGTCATCTTTTTTGTTTTATATCCTCTCGCTTTATTTCTGCATCCCTCCACTCCTGCCATGCTGCCATCCTGTGACCGATTAAGCATAGCCTAGGCAGAGCAGTGTAACATTGACCAGCTGTTGGGGAGGGCAAGCAGCCACAGCTGAGGGAGGATGGGAGAAAGAAGCATGAAAAAAAGATAGGGGAAAGGAGGAGAACGAGAGAGGGAAAGACCAGTGTGGAAATGGTTTGGCTCACAGCAGTGAATCACTGCGATAGCCCAGAGATAAAGAGGGAGCACTGAGGCTAACAGACAGGGAGAAGGGGGCAATGACTCCAGAGTGAGCTGGAACCAAACAAGAGGAGAATTGGGGAAGCTGGTGAGGAGATTGCAAAAGATTGCAATGTGTCTTGTAGTTGTTATTGATTGATAAAAGAGACTAAAAAGAGCCAGAAAGATGGGTTTGGTGAGCAGTGCGAGGGTCTTTCAGGGGCCAGTGCAGCTATTCAAGAGTTTAAAGAGCAAATGCATCCCTGTTTTTACAACTCATCTCAACCTGATGAAAAATCAATACAGTCTCAGAAGAGATGCCAGGGCAGCTTCAAATTACTGTCACCCTGTTTTACTCCTGGAGAGCCACCAAGTTGTGGTAAAAAGATGTCTCCTTTGGACAGGTTCACCCAAGGTCAGTGGAAGGTTCAATTCCTACCACTTGAGAGGCAGAAAGCCTTGTCCCGTGTCTCTTCATCAACATTAAAAGCCTCCCCTCAGCTTGCTGGATATTAGGATTAGGATTAGTTTCAAAATGGCATTCGTCAGAGCTGTGGGTGCCACCTATTCAGGTCACATGGTGTGACGGATGGAGGAGGGGTGGGCACTGTAAGGGGGTTGAGTGGGACCAATAGTGGCCCAGCCTGACTGTCACTTTGGATTAGCTTTCCACTGAGGAAAAGCCAGTTTTCCCCCCTCTGTGTTATGTCAGTGAAATGTCACGCTGCATGCGACTTCGTGTCAGCCCAGAAGAACCGCTTTGCCTCCAGTTCAGCATCTAAATAGATGCTCACAGTAAACTCCCATATGCAAGAGAGACTGCGCTGTCTCAACTCATTAAGCAAGTCTGCAGTGATCAAACACAAAGTCAATTTCGCATGGCTGTAATGCAATGCATTACTGGAATTTGACCCTTCATCTCATATAGTGTGATAAGTGAGAGGCTGGGAGACTTCTCGATCGTTTCTTCTTCTATTATTCATATCAGAAAGGGAACGGATCCAGGTGTCACATTTATGCTTTTTTAATATTAGAATTATTATTAGTAATTTTCTCAGTACAAATATTTTTCTTTTTGAAGTTGTAACCTGTCTTCTAATAAACTTCTACAAATAATAATGTGGTAAGATATATGCACATTTTCTGTTTGCAGGAACAGAACAAAAAGATTACAGAACACCATAAGAGGCATAGCAGCACATTATCATCCAATCCAGCATTTAGACCTATATCAGCCCTGCATTAAAACAGTGCTATGGGTTTTATTTTCATTGGTGTTTAACGTGATAGAATTAAATATGACTCCCGGTTTAGTAATAGCTCTTTGAATCTGAAGGCTTATCAAATGTCAAAGCAAAGTGACTCATGACCATGAAGTTAGGAAATATTAAAAAATACAAAGTAATCTACGGTTTACTGTAAACAACCTTACATATTTCTTGTACTTTATCAAGCAAAGCCAGAGCTGGTCTAAATGCAAACTAATATGCAAAATGAACAAATACTTTTTTTTTGGAAACAAAAAAAAAATTATTTCATAGTTTAAACTGCCACCTATTTACAGCAATGTCAGTGTTTTTTTTTTTCTCTGCAGTTGAGATTTTACAGTTTGCTTTGAAGCCAGATGGCACACATTCCTGTTTCAACTCAGACCAACCTTGATTTTGTTTTCATGCAGAGAACCTTCTGCAATGAACAAAGAATCACAGGGTTTATAAAAGGCAATATCTTTGTTCATTAAAATTCCCTCATATTTCTTTCTGTCTTTGTCTCGCAACCATGGAAACCAAGGCAAGATTTTTTTTTAGTGGGAGATGTTCTACTGCATCTAAAAAAGATGACCTTGGATACTTTTCTTTCTTTTTGTCCTCCATCAACTCTTTTCTAACTGATCTTGTTTGTCCTCTGTCACCCTTAACACTGACTCATTTTCTACTTTTACATTTTTTCCTCTTCTCTCTGCCCTCTATCTCCATCTTCTGCATGTATGTTTATATCCACCCCCATCCTTTATACATACACACACACACACACACACTCACACACACACACCTCACTCTCTCTCTCTCTGTTCTGTCCACCCAGCACCAGCTAGAAAGAAAAGACAGCCAGAGCAGCTCCCAGCACAGTGTGTGCAGTCATCGCAGCACCCACACTGATTCTCCCAGCCACCCACCCTCTGTCATGCCCAGTGAGGCGGTGGCTCCCACTCCTGCTGCCCCCACCCAGCCCCTGCCAGGCCTGCCCCCTCAGGACCCTGCAGATGGCACCCTCACCCTCCAGAAGAAGCCAGACCCCTTTAAGATCTGGGCACAGTCCAGGAGCATGTATGAGAGTCGACGTGAGTAGATTTTTTTTTTTTATTTAAAGGAATTTGAAAGTTTCGCAAACTTCTCGCAAAAAGGGCTTATTCTTTATTCTTTTTACCGTGTGTAAGGATGAGTACAGCCTGTCAGGATAGATGTGATGGCTTAGATTCAAGATAAAAAACTAAAGAAAAAGATAATCTCCTTAAAGATCTGAGGCTTCTCATCACACATTTTTGCATCGTTTTCCTTGCTCTGTCTGTGGGCTTTTAAAATTCTGTGCTATAATATTGCTTATTGTGCTTTTCAATTAAACAATGTCAGATCACTGTCAATGTAGTGGTATGCACAAAGGTCTACTGTGTGATTTGTGGATTAGGCATGGAGTTGGGAAAAAAAGATTCAAACTTTAACATCTGCGGGTCCCTCTGAAGCACAAAGACACCCTGGAAAAGGCTGATTGTTTAAAGTGGATCAGCGAATGCGTTTCTTCAGTGTGGCATTTATGCGTATTTGTGCCTTTTAACGTCTTCTGTTTGTTTGCTCAACAATTGTGCGCTTACCAAGTCACAGCTGATCCTGTGACAAAAGGTGCCTCCAAGAGAGAAGTGTCCTTGAAAACGCACAAAAGAAGCTGACAAGTGCTGCGGTGGCGTTTGTGCGTGTCAGTCACACACACACACGCGCTGTTATTTCCAGACTGTGTGATGTGATGTGTGTGTGTGTGCGCACTTGACTGCACATCATCCAGTGCAGAGACAAAACGTCACCTTTCCTTAAAGTTTAAAAGAGGCCGTAGTTACATTATTAGCAGGCAAACAGCTTGCGTCGAAGCGGGTTTAGTGAAGAGAAAATTCAAAACCGGAACACCAGAAGGTGGGCAGCCTCTCCATAAAATTCCTCAATATCATTTACAGTCATGACCCACTCTTACATAATCCACAGGGCAACACTGTAGGGTGTCAAACCACTTATGTGTCTCTAATGGAAGAGTGTGAGAAACAGAGAAGCGTCCAATATCATCCAAAAGAAGCACCCCACTCGCCTGTGCTGGCAGAATTACATCTTTCACACCTCCTGTACTTGTACCAGCGGTGATATTTAAGAAGAGGGTGGGTTTATATGGGCTGTTAAAAACAACAACAACTGCATTGCCAAAGATTGCACTGTAATGTAGAGGGTGATGTCTCTGGCAGGTCTGTTGAGTTAGCTTGTCACACATTTGTGACTGTTCCCAGCCAGATGTGCAGGCTGCCCACATCTTGTGTATTGCAGTGTATTAACAAGCATGGCTGCTTGTAGAATCTAGGACTGCTGCTGATTAAATATTAACTGGGCCTGGAGAGGTCTGCTTTAAGCTGTAGCTGATTGGTATATCTGTTTGATAACCCCTGAAGGAGCCACAGCCCTTCTTTTTCGTTCAGTGGGGGAGGAGAGGAGACACAGTGAAACAAGAAAGAGAGGGAGACAAAGAATGACAAAGAGGCCCAGATTCGGCCTATGTTTTCATGTTTATTCATGTGCATGGTGCCACATAAGAATGAACGCAACTTGAATTTGCAAGTAGGCGCAGTCGTGTATCCACCAGAAGGGCAGCCTTTCAGCGGCAGGGCGGTGTGGCTGAAAGGTGAGCTTCTGGGAATTCATGTTACCTGTTGCTTGATGAAGCAGCACACAGCAGTACTGTATGTTACATTGAGCTTTGATCACTATTCTATAGATGTGGGCCAGCAGAGGGTTAATTACAAGCCAAGCAGCTGCAGTTTAATTCACACCAGGCAGTTTATCGAGGGACCCAGAGAGCTGAAACTAATGGGTTCACTACTGGCCTTGCGTGGCAGCCGTGTAGACAGCAGGCAGAGCAGGAAGAAATGGCCTGTGCCTTCTGTGCATAGCGGCCCTGTGGGTTGAACAGACTGACACCAAATTGCCTGTGTCCTCCTCCACAGTCTGCTCTGTCCGTGCGTGCAAGTGTGAGGGGCGGTGTGTGTACAGATATAGTACATAAAAGGGAGAAGCTATAAATTAATGCACTCAAGAAAGACTTGGATGTAAATGAGGGCTAATAATAGGCATCTGCATTGAGTAAATATTTAGATTTCAGGCCTGCAAGTATGATGAGGTGACAGCATGAGACCTTGAAGCCTAGTCTGCGCTCTGAACGTGAGAGCAAGGCAGGGCCGAGGCGGGGAAGGAAGCAGCTGTTGGTCCAGCCTGCTCTCATTCTGACACGGATAGAAATGCAAATGCCGTATTGATCAGCAGATTTGCGATAATCAGATGAGACCGGGAAACAGAACTATTTGATCAGAGAAACAAGAATTCAGTGATTAACCTACATAGATTCTAGCAGGAAAGGCTGAGAAGATCCTGCAGATATTTGGTGGGTTAGGTTGTTGATCTTCGTGGAGTC
Organism: Cichlasoma orientale; assembly: GCA_034780415.1. Taxonomy (NCBI): domain Eukaryota; kingdom Metazoa; phylum Chordata; class Actinopteri; order Cichliformes; family Cichlidae; genus Cichlasoma; species Cichlasoma orientale. Next base: position 107,247 of record JAVDPK010000721.1, read on the forward strand.
CTCTCATTGTTTCTCTCGTGTATTTCAGTGCCAGATTGCCAGGAGCAGGACATTTTCCTTTGGCGGAAGGATACAGGCTTTGGCTTTCGCATTTTGGGAGGAAATGAGCCTGGGGAGCCTGTAAGTATTCCTTCACTTTAAGTCTCATCAGTTTATTATAATTGCTCATGAATTAGAAGGCTACGTGTACATATAGATTCATTCACAGCAACCACTGCTAAATGCTCTGTTTCCCAAATGTTTCTTTGCTTCATTCGTTCCCTCTGTTTTCCTTTCCTTCTGCCTCTCTGTTCAGTCTGCCTTTAAACCAAAGTAGCAGAAAGTCCTAATACATCACTTTCTCTCTTTAACTGGAGCTGTTGCTCTCTGGAGGATTGTATAGACAGCTTGTTAAGAAAAGCAGTGGCCTTATCCACCATTCCTTCTGGTTGTGTGCCATATATTTGTTTTAAAGGAGGGATTGAGAAGAAGAGCAGAAGGTAGCTAGAGAGTGAAATAAAATGGCAGCAAGATTCAGGTCTACCCCACAGGACTTAGTACTTGTTGTTTGTGCCAAGCATGTTGCATGGTATTTGTGCACTCGTTTCTAGCAGACCTGTGTGTACGCTCCCACACAATGCCTAGAGCACTCGAGCTTCTCTGTGGCCCCAATAGGCTGCACCGGCCTTCTTGGTTTTTCCTGTGTCAGCCACAAATACCTTGAAGTACTGCAGCAGTAAACTCTGAAAAGCTGCTGCCTAAGTCACGCTAATTCAGTGCGGTATGTCTTGAACGATCGCTTGTTTTGTAGGCTAATGTATTCATTCTGTAGCAATTAATTTGCAGTGAATTGCTTTTCATCGTGCATTGGGTGTGCTTTCCTTTCCCAGATCTACATAGGGCACATAGTGAAGTATGGGGCAGCGGATGAGGATGGTCGCCTGCGGTCGGGCGATGAGCTCATCTGTGTGGACGGCACAGCAGTAGTGGGCAAGTCTCACCAGCTGGTGGTGCAGCTGATGCAGCAGGCCGCCAAACAGGGTCACGTCAACCTCACTGTCAGACGCAAGACCCCTGGATATGGAGGTGAGGTATCGTTAGATAAAACTTAAGCATGCGCCTTCATGCATGAGTCATCCACGGTCACATGTATGTTATGCAGATATATTGCATGCTTCTTGCTCCAGATGTTGAAAACAAACAGAGTGTAGTCTAAACAGTCTCTTCTCAATCTCCACATCTTCAGTCTCAAAAGGAGAAGGTGATGTCCCCCCTTCACCGGCCTCCTCCCACCACAGCAGCACCCAGGCACCGAGCCTAACGGAGGGCAAGCGGACCCCCCAGGGGAGCCAGAACTCACTCAACACTGTCAGCTCTGGCAGTGGATCTACCAGCGGCATAGGGAGTGGTGGCGGAGGAGGCAGCGGAAGCGCAGTGGTGCCGGCCTCGCTGCAACCGTACGATGTGGAGATCCAGCGAGGGGAAAACGAGGGATTCGGTTTTGTCATTGTGTCATCTGTTTCCAGGCCTGATGCTGGAACCACCTTTGGTAAGTGAGGCAGACTGAGCTGGAGCTAGTTGAGATTGACAGCAACTTCAATTCAGTCTGACACGATAAATTATTTTGTTTACTATAGCCTGGCTTTGTCTTCAAAGCATCAGACAGTTCAATTTAGACATTAATCAGGTTTAACAGTTTGATTGTTTGGGCATTTGTAATTTGAATTGGTGCAAGTGATGCTTTCATTTTCTTCTATCCTTAAATCTCTGTCATTAATTCACTTTCTGGCTGCAAGCAGGATGTGCAAAAAAATTCAACCCATATTTTTAGTCTTGAAAGATAATACTTTTCAGGTTTAAAAAAAAAAAAGAAAAAAATTCTTCTAAGTTAACGCAGTTAAATTCAGCCACCACGTGGAGCTCTGTGAAACTACCAAGTCACTCATTCGCTTTTGTTCGAGAAATCAGAGAAAGACATTACTTGAGTGAGCAGGTCAAAGGCATGTTGACACTTTGCGCCGTCTGAGTGCTCTAAGTGTTACCACAAGAATTCTGGCCAATTAGGCATTTCTGAATGTTTCATTAAGAGAAATAGAAAGAATTTTTAAGCATTTTCTTTCTTCTTCTGTACCAAAATGATACCAAACTGTGACTGAGATTAATATTTTACCATTAATTTGGTGCCCCATTACACTCCACTCTATATCACATTATCATATTTCTTATACAAACACACACACACACACATGCCAATGACTATTACAAATTATCATTTTCTCATTATGAGTCAATGACTGAATAAACTGAAACTTCTTTTAGTTAAAAAAAAGCGCTGAACAGCATCTTTTGCCCAATTTAGTTTAAAGATCATCTCCTGACAGCCTGCTTCAGAGACAAAAACAATGCATACCTACAATTACTGCAAATTGGAGGTGAGGGGGAAAAAAAGATCATTTACAAAGTAACACATTCCAGAGCGTTTTTTATAAACTAAACCCAGAACAGTTTGTCTCATCTCAAAGAAACTGACAGTGCACAAAACAGCCTCCATCTCCATCCTCCTAGCAAAACACATCCACACAAAGTATGAAAGCACCACAGAGTTAAATGATTGATGCCACCTCCTGGCAGAATTACCATATTTTCACAGAGTTTTCCTTGCTTATGAGCAGCAGGGGGGAGGTGTTTAACAGGAGTGTGCTTAATACCACAGACCGAGGTCACAGACTGTCATAAGCTTAAGGATAAAGAAACCCTTCGTGTGCAGAGTGCACTCTGTCAGGATCGGACTGGCTGTAGCTTTATCACAAACACCATCATCAAATGCCTCGCAGAGGCCCTCACCAATTCATTCAGCATGTAATTGAAGTATACTCAGCACAGTCCATAGCTGTCTGTACCATTTATGTAGCACAGCACAAAAGCATAATCACATGTATCAAAGTGAGTCAAGCACTGATGAGGAATTGCAGATGTCCTTGAACAAATTTGGTATTAACCTCCGAGTGATGAATTTCAAACATGAATGTCATACCAAGGTCCCTTGTGTAGTAGCCATTATGATGATGTACTGTGGTCTGTCATAAGCGTAACACAAGAATGGATGATACGTTTGCCATGCTGACTTGCCCAGGGAACATTTCATCGATCCCATGGGCCGAGGGTGTCGCTCTGCAAAACGCAATGCAAGAATTAATGAGTTATTTATAATGACACCTGTGACGGCGCTAGTCAACAACCTCGTGTAGACATTTTCTAGGTCTTTTTAAGGTTCCTGTTCTTGCTGCTTCCTCGCTGTGCTCCCCTTCTCTCCTCCGTCACTTTTCCTCTTGAGAGGATGAGATGAATTGACTTTGTGCTTTCACTCACTGATCTAGGATCATGCTGTAGCATCCTGCACTCACTGCTCTAATGGATTCTAACCATGTGGGACACGAGCTGAAATCTGAAAGAGGAATGTGTATTGCTAAAAACATCGCATGACATTGCTGCAAGGATTCTTCCAGGAGGCTAGATATTTTATTATTATTATTTTTTTTAGTCCTTGGAAAAATAAAGCAATTTCAGCTGGTTCTGTCTCCCATACATCGATGATGCATAAATCACTTTGCTCAAGCCCACTGGGGCCCATCCCCCTCTCATTTCCTACCACCATGACCTGGGGTTAGTGTTGTGCTTAATAGATTGGGTATTAAATCCTTGCCACACCCTGTCCCATATTTCATTATTTAGATAGACTGACAGAATATAAGTGCATTTTTTAAATCAAGACACAAGAAGGGTAAATTAAGATGATGTAATAAATATGGATGCCGCAAAAAATACTGGAGGGAAGAATGTCGTGAGCAGCAGAGATAAAGAGAAAAAGCTGGAGGGAGGGTGAGAAGAACTCGAGATCCCCGGGGTCTGTTCAAAGCTTCTGTGTAAACGAGATGTGCAGTGCTGAACACTGTCAATCTGCTGCTGCAAGTATTTCTTGCAGTATTTGCACTGACTAAAGTACTACTGCAATATAGACTAAACATCCAAATTTACCTGCTTTCTGATCTGGTCAAGCTCAGTTTGTTGGATATTTAACAACAGCAATGCTCCACCTGCTCCACAGCCCCACTGATTACCGCATCAAACCAAGTGGGCAGAGGATTTTGTCTGCATTGCCTCACAGGGCCCGTGAATGATGTTTGACATTACAATGTTTTTCCTCCTCCTTTACAGCGCAGGTAGTATTTTGCAACGAGTCCTCAACTTATTGGTTTTCTGCGGGTGAATTGGGATGGAATGATTTGCATAATTAACCTTTTCTTGTTTCTTTCTCTCTCTCCCCCCGTTTCCTCTCTTTTCCTCTTTTATAAAATACAAATCAATACAACCAATCAAACAAATAATCACCACACACTGTTTCTGGCATGCAAAATACGCACACAAAATAAACATGTATGCTAACACAAAAGCTGGAAATGCTTGTGTGGCCATGCCCCACAAAATAGGGCGCATCATTGAGGGCAGCCCGGCGGACCGCTGCGGGAAGCTGAAAGTCGGGGACCGAATACTGGCAGTTAACGGCTGCTCCATCACCAACAAGTCACACTCAGACATCGTCAACCTGATCAAGGAGGCCGGGAACACAGTCTCGCTCAGGATCATCCCCGGTGATGGTAAGATGGGCGATGGCTTCTAGCCTCGCACGGCTGTTGCATAAGGCAGCATGATGTGACTTATTCATGGCTGTGGTGGGAAGCACAGGGCATCGACTCTGTTCACAAGCGAGAGCACTTTTCATCAGGGTGTGAACCTTTGTCTCCTGAAAGTGAGTCACTGAGTAAGAGTAAGGTGAAGTTGCCTCCAGAAACTGCCATAACACTTCCACTGTTTCTCTCTGTTTTCTGGTTTATTTCATTTTATGGATTTATTGTCACTTTTAACGGATTAAAAACACTGCTCACATTTAATCAAGCGCTTCCTGATGGTGTTAATCTCTTCAGCTTAGCCTGGAAAAGGAAACAGAACTGCAATAATATTGCAACATAAGCAGTTTGTGACTCAAACCTCCACATTTTGGCTAAAATATGTCAAGTGCTGACACAAAGTGCACGTTAAAGACCGAACCAGTGGTCAGCTTATACAGACGCTGCAAAAAGCTGTGCTGCAATATCCTCCATAGAGACATAAAATGAAGCTTAATGAAGACAGGAGGTGACAGAGGTGGGAACAAACTCCCACACACACATGTTCAGCGACTCGCAGGCTTGTGCGTGTAGAATCACACTGCAAAGTTTACTAGCGGAAAGTGTGACTTCAGAAAGCCGCGCACCTCAGAGAAAAAGCGAGTTGGCCACGAGGAAGCTGCATTTCTTGAAGTAATGAGGGAAGTGAGTGAGTGAGGAGTCCGAGACGAATGAGTCAGGCTGTTGTTCTTGCAGACAGAGCTGTACTCCCATCATTGATATCGGCAACTCATATTGTACTGCTGAGCTCTCGCTGGTGATACAAAAGAAAAGGAAGAAAAATCTGTTGTCCTGCCTTTTTTGTTTGTTTATTTTGTTTTGTTTTTTGCCCTCTTGGAGTAACAGCTAAATCAAAACGATACATGTCTTTTTTTTTCTATTTCCTTTAATGCTATTTTTCTTGCATGCAGTGGGGCCAGTATTGCACATGAGTAAATGGCAAATGACAGCATCACAGGCAGTTAGCATCAGGTTGAATAGAACTGCCTGTGGGTGGTTCAGGGGACTCTTCTAGACACTAACATTTTGTTGTCTAGAGTATCTTTTAAAAACACAGCTACAGGAAAATGCACTTAACAAAAGTAGTCACTTTATTGTATATTGCTTATCTGTTTTATTTTCTTTTGTCTCATTTCAGAATCTTCCAATGCTTCTCTGCTGACAAACGCTGAGAAGATAGCCACTATCACCACCACACACACATCTCAGTCTGCAGAATCCCGGTAGGTGATGATATGTCATTTCTTGTCAAATATGCATGAATAAAAACCATCTCTCTAGAGTGAATACCTTCTTATATCACCAAAACAATGGCATAATGTTACAGTCACACTAGGGAAAAGTGTTTGGAGACTGTGGCATGATCAAAATTAATGCAACCATGTGCAATGAATTTGGGATGTTCCTGCCTTTGAAATAGTTGCTTCAAGGCCTGGAATAGGCCTGGAACCAGTTGCAGTCTTCAGGCTTAGGTGGAGCAATAAGACAGTCTATCACTCTGCTACTGGTTTGCAGTTGTATAGGATCAAGTTGGCAATTGCATGCAATCTATTTGCGATAATATGGCGAGTAACTATGATAAAGCTACAAACTGCAAATTGGTAGTCATCTTTTGCAAATTTGTTAGCTCTACATACACAGATATTCACATTAAACAGAAATTCACATTCAGAGTCCAGCCAGAACCTCATAGATTTGAAACAGAAATTCTTCCACAAAGGGTGACAGAGTTGCTGCAAAACAGCGATTTTACTGCAAAATGACATAGACACCCAGCACTCTTATATATATGAATATAACCAGAATACAACCGGATGGCAATCAGTTTACTCATAAATACAGTACAATAACCATATGTAAGTTGTTTTTTTGTGTGTGTTTTTAAGGAATAACCCAAAGTCAAAAGGAGCGCCGCCTCCTCCCCCCATACAATCTCAGACAGCACAGGTAAGAAGGGATTTTTCACTCCATAGTTAATGATCATTACCATTTGAAATTAGACTTTACCGAAAACCTGCCAATAACATGCAAGGAGACATGCTATAGCAATAAACAAACGAAAAAAATGACCACATAGTATGCAATAGAAACTAGTATTACTGTGTGTAATGTAATTCCACTACTGTTGTTGGTCATTTACTCTACTGTACAATTAGTGGACAATTCTGAGGTGGTACAAGACAGAAAATGAGAAGAGCTTGTATATGTGTGCAATGCATTACAAAAAGCAGGCAGTGGTATCACGCTATTCTGCTGATCAATAGGTGGCGGTAACATGCCAACATGTGCTGCAATATGCCAAAGAAAATAAATAAATTTTATATATATATATATATATATATATATATATAAGTAAATTAGGTAAGTAAGTACATTTTCTGCAGTGTGTGTTAAAATTCACATGAGTAAATGCTGTAGTCTGATTAGGAATAAAGATTTAGACTTGTGAGGGAACTCGTCTAACTTTTGATGAGTGTAGTAAGTTTTGGGTCCAGCCCTTGCAGTGCCCTTCCTTGGTGATCTGTACCCAGCTCACAGGCTCATGCATCATTAATTATTCATGCATTTGAGGGTATTGCACTGCCATTGACACTTTGTGAGTTTTTCTGGGACATAGCTTGATTAGTCCTTAAGTTTGAATTCACCTTTCGACTCTGTGCACTATGGATTAGTCACTCTTCTCTTGTGTCTCTGTGACTTTCTCTTTATCTACCCTTTTCTATCTTACAGGATGCAGAGTTCTACTCTGTGGACCTCGAGCGAGACAGTAAAGGTTTTGGCTTCAGCTTGAGAGGCGGCCGGGAGTACAACATGGACCTATATGTGTTAAGACTCGCAGAGGATGGGGCTGCTGTCAGAAATGGCAAGATGAGGGTAAGAAACTAGAGAGTCTTTTTTTTAATTCTGTGATTCGCTACCAAAAGAAATTTTCATACAGCACCAGTCAAAAGTTTGGACACACCTTCTCATTCAATGTTTCTTTCTTTCTTTTTTTCCTATATTGTAAATTAATACTGAAGTCATCCAGACTGTGAAGGAACACAAGAAATCATGTAGTTAACAAAAAAGTGTTAAACAAACCAAAATATGTTTTATATTTTAGTCAGTTTCTCAGTCAGTTTTAAGCCTGGAATGGCTTTCAGTTAACAGCTGTGCCTTGCCAAGAGTTAATTTCTTGCCCTCTTAATGTCTTTGAGACCATCAGTTGTGTTGTGAAGTGGTAGAGTTGGTATACAGTGAATAGCCCTATTTGAGTAATGTTCTAATCCATATTATGGCAAGAAATACCCAACTAAGTAAAGAAAAACAACAGTCCATCATTACTGAAGGTCAGTCAATCCAAACAATTTCAAGAACTTTGAAAGTATCCTCAAGTGCAGTCACAAAGACGACCAAACGTTATGATGAAACTGGCTCTCATCAGGACCGCCCCAGGAAAGGAAGACCAAGAGTTCCCTCTGTTGCACAGGATAAGTTCATCAGAGTTACCAGCCTCAGGAACCACAAGTTAACAGCATCCTAGATAAGACCCCACCTAAATGCTTCACAGAGTTCAAGTAGCACACACATCTGAACATCAACTGTTCAGAGAAGACTGCGTGAATCTGGACTTTATAGTCGAATTGCTGCAAAGAAGCCACATCTAAGGAAGAACAAGAAGAGGAAGAGAATGGCTTGGGCCAAGGAACACAATGGACATTAGACCAGTGGAGTCCAAATTTGAGATTTTTGGTTCCAAACACCATCATGTCTTTGTAAGACGCAGAAAAGGTGAACGGATGGTTCTTACATGGGTAGTATGCACCATGAAGTATGGAGGAGGAAGTGTGATGGTGACACTGTTGATGATTTATTTAAACTCCAAGGCACACTTAACCAGCATGGCTACCACAGCATTCTGCAGCGACATGCCATCACATCTGGTTTGCGCTTAGTGGGACCATCATTTGTTTTTCAACAGGACAATGACCCCAAACAAACCTCCAGACAATGTAAGGGTGATGGAGTGTTTCGTCAGATAACCTGACCTCCACAATAACCTGATCTAAACCCAATTGAGATGGTTTGGGATGAGTTGGACCGCAGAGTGAAGGCAAAGCACACAACAAGTGCTCAGCACCTCTGGGAACTCCTTCAAGACTGGTGGAAAACCATTTCAGGTGATTACCTCATGAAGCTGATTCAGAGAATGCCAAGAGTGTGCAACGCTGTAATCAAAGCAAAAAGTGCTTTGAAGAATCTAAAATAAAACATGTTTTGGTTTGTTTCACACTTTCAAGTTTACTACATGATTCCTTATGTGTTGCTTCATAGTCTGGATGACTGAATGAGAAGGTGTGTCCAAACTTTTGACTGGTACTCTATACTAAATTTCTTCTTCGCACAGTGTTGGCGAAACCCTACTTTTAGCCAGTTGCCACAGTAACATGTCCTCTGTTTTTAGGTGGGAGATGAGATTTTGGAGATTAATGGTGAGAGCACAAAGAACATGAAGCATTCACGTGCCATTGAACTGATCAAGAATGGTGGTCGGAGGGCACGGCTCGTCCTCAAACGGGGAGATGGATCTGTACCTGAATATGGTAGGTAAACACACTGTGATGTTTTACTCCGTAAACTGTAAATAACACTTTTAATGTCGGCACTGGAATCTCATGGTTGTCCCTGCTGCACCACAGGCTAAAGTCTCTTATCTTCCTAGTGTACCAGAGGAACTTTATACTCTTTAAAAATGATCTTCAGGGGTGTTGCTATCCTGTATGACGAACATTTAACAGGAAGACCCCTTCAATGTCTAATTAATCTAACAACCTGTCATTGTTTCAACACAAAAGTGAGCTTTCAAATATTACTGAGCAATGAAGACCTCCTGCCATCAAAGCTTGTCAAATGCTGTATATTTATTAGATCTGTAGCACAGGTTTCCTGTGTAGGATTATTCTTCTCACAGTGTCAGTCATATTAATACTTTCAGCATTATTTACTGGTATTTCTGGGGTTTTATTTTCTGATATTTTTACCCTCAGATTGTTTTCTTTTGATGCTTTATAAAGAGTTTGTTTCAATTCGAGAGTTTCGATATTCTCTTGTCGTTTACAACAAATGACTTCCTCTCTCTATTAAGATGTACTGTAAAACAGCCTCTTGTCTGTTTTATTTGTTTTCTCCTCTCTACTCCTCCTCCTTTCTCTCTCTCTGATTGTCTCTTGTTGCTGGGCTCTTCCTCCTCTCTCCAGCGATGATGGCTCCTCATCTCGCTGTTGGTACAATGAGAAATGACAAGATGGGAGAGCCCTGTTTCTACCTAATGGGCCAAAATCAGACAACGGTTTGTAGCCAAAAGTCTGTCCCACTCCACTCTCCCTGTCACTGTTTTCCTTTCAGTTATATCCACCCCTTCTTTCAGCCCATACCACCCTGCATCCAACTGTGTGTGTTTGCGTGCAGACTTGTTGACATTGTGTACAAGCTTTATGTCAGCCTCATTTAACCTGTTCTTTAACTTCCGTGAATCTGTATGCATACAATCTCCCTACCCATATGCCAGCTTCAGACCAAACATTTATTAATGGGACTAATTTATTGCCACTGGTCATCACAAGCTCCTGCCACTGCAACCTGTGTCTTTTTTGGCAGACTTTCAGCCAAACACTGTTTTTGTTGTTTTCTTTCCTTTGTTCTTCCAATTAATGTACATTAAACTCATCATTTTATTTTGAATGACTTCCTAGGTGCCTGCTGTGTTATTGATAACCCCTGCCCTACACTTGCTGATGTGTTGCACCTGCTGTTGTTGCTGAAGCCACCTTGTGTCTTAACCTGCAGCCCTATAGTGAAACCATTCTGAAATGATATATAACTTCAATGCATTTTATGTCTGTAGATGTTAAAAATAAATAAATAAATAAAGGCGTGCTACACATCAGCTTAGATAAGCCGGATTTATTCTTAGAATAAATACAGCAAATGAAAGTACACCAGTATGCATGATTTCCATCAATATCTGCATTGATTATTGTTTCATGTCAATGCAAGAGATCAAATCAGCCAGCAAGGAAAGCCGTGTCTGCTGATCACGATTATTGTCACGTGTTTTTGAAGTATTCTCTTATGGGTACATGTTGACAACAGATTTCTCTTTCTTTCTCCTCTCCTGCAGACGGCAGCAGTGACAGGCACCCTTCCACACCCGGGGCACAAAACACTCCGGAAGTGAGAACGCTGCCACACAACAGTCGATATCACACCTCATTGGAGTCCAGTTATCCACCAGACTTTCACAAACCATCACGCCAGGAGGAGGCTGTGCGTGGCCGAGACATGGACAGGGACAGGGACAGGGCTGGGTCAGATCAGATGGACTACCTAGGTTGGCAATATAAACCCCATCATCATCACACCTGGAATAACAATCACAGTCAAAGTAACCCCAGACAGCAGTCTCCTGACAACAGTAACAGCACTAGCAATGGCAACAAGAAGAGCCGGGGCCGAAAAGTCAAGAAGTCTGAGTCGGAGAGCGGCATCTCTAAACTCCTAAAGACTCTGAGGAAGGACAGCTCGGGGAAAAAGGCTGCAGCTGCAGAGAAACTGAGGGAGCGAGAACTTTCAGATAGCAGTTCTACTTTGGACGGGAGGTTTCGTCTGCAGCGCCGTGGCTCTCTGGACCGCTCACCAACCCGAACACGCACCTCGTCTCCCGACCGTCGACGGGCCAAATCGATGGACCGCAGGGCAGAGCGAGCACATCGTGACCGTACTCCCGAGAGGGAGTGCGATGATGGAGGGTTCCTCGCAGTCACCCCCGATCGGAAATACCATGAGCGGAGGTTCCTCAAGGACTCACAGATGACTGGACAAGTCCGGGAGTTTACAACCCCCGAGCGCACCAACAACAAAGGAGATTCCTTTCCTCAATCCAGGGGCCGTACGTGTGATAGAGCCACAAAGAACGGCAACCTTCTGCGAGACTCTTCCTCTGAGAGGAGAGAGGAGAGACATCGGATGAACGGGAAAATGGAGAGACAATACAGAGTGGACCGGGACTCTTCCCCTGACAGCAACTACAGCCGGGATGAGCTGAACTATGCAGCTGCACCAAGACTAAAGGACTACTACAGCATGATGAAGAACAACACTGCACACAATAACGCTGCCTTTAACAACACGGGCCACAACAACACAGTAGGCCGCAGCCCGAACCGGTTCCCTGAGCCCAAGAGAAGGCTATACAAAGAAAGCCCGAAAGACCTCAGCATCTAGAGCAGAGCAGAGAGCCCCCTCACCACTCTCCCTATCTGTGCAAACTATGTACAATACACTGGAATTGGACTTCTGAGGATACTAACTCTTGTGCTTTATTTGGTCGAATGGTTTATTGATTGATTTGATTGACTTTACTACTTGTGATCCCATCCAGAGATTCATAAAACAGCAGGATTACAGTCCTCTCAGTTCACACTGTTTTTGTCATTGTTCTAGTTATTTTGAACATAACAGAAGTTGTTGTACTATAGTAAAGGTATTGTATGTGCCTGCATATAAAATCAGTGATATTGCTTTTTGTAGGCATTGCTGACTCTAAATATTTGTTCCCTCAGAGGTATGAAACATGCTTCCAATTGTGGTAACTACTAAGCTTGTTTTCAACTTGTTTTTTGATGTCTTTTTCCATTCCTGAATTGCTTAATTAACAAAAAACAAACAAAAAAAAAATAACTATAGCACAAGACACTGATGGTTCACAAGAACTGTGAAAATGGACTTGCAAAAATCTAAATTTTAATAGTTTATGGTAAACCTAGAATGATAATTAGATAAAATAATATAAATTTTTTGCATTTGCTCACTATTTATTTTTGATTCGGCACATATCTTCAGTAAGCTTCATTCGATCTTTAAGGACCAAGGTAAAAGTATACAATGTACCTGGAAATGCATGCTGTACCTGTAATCCATTAAACTGTGTGGCAGCTCAGCCTCTTTTGCCTAAATGCACTGGCACACTTCCAAAATCTAACAAATGATGTGAAAATTGGCAATGCTATTTTTAGATCTCCCTGGAGTAGGATTACAAAAAATAAAAACTCCGTGTGTACTGATGCGATGGGAAAGGAGCTCGACTCACTTTCAGCTACAGGCAACAATGTTCTCTGTTGTGGGAAAATGAAATTTCAGCTTACACGAGTCTGCATCATGCCATAATACCAGCTGAAGCTGCCATGATATGATATTTTTGAGATATGCCAAAAAAAAACAAAACAGTAAATAAATATGTAAATTATCCCCGTGCAAAATGCATGTGTAATTTAAAATGTAGTGTGACCACATTATTTGATAGGTCTGAGTGAGAATAACTCATGAGGAACATGCACTGTAATCCCACAGTCACTGTTGGCCCTGTCCTCATGTTTATTATACCTACGTTTGTGCACCGAACACCTCCTGGGTCCAGACACAAAGAGCCAATGTGGTTACATGTGTTGGTAACATGGAGATTCCCGGTACAGGGGACAACTAATCTGCCATGCTGAGCCATGCTGTCATGCCACTGGAGTCTGACTGCTGCTTTTTAATGTGTTTTGTGTGTATTCTCTGTTTTATGTTTCATTTACAAACAAAAAATATATTGGGGGAAACACCACAACAAATGCATTGTTTAATCACCATTGTCACCATGGTACTGTATTTAACAAAAAAAAAAAAAAGGAAAAAAAAAACACATCTGAGAAGTTAACCTGTTGGCCATCACCTGTAAAGATTTTTTTCCCAATGTAACTACAAGGAACCTGTCGAGGAAAATGTTGCCTTTTTCTTGTACAAAAGAGAAATTTATGAAAACCCTCAGCAGTGAGGAATGTGATATTGTGTTTATATCTCTGAAATGGACCTGATGATTTGTGGGAAATATGTTGATTTACTCTGGATCAGGTATGTAAAGACATTTTAAAATGAAAGACTGTATGTGGTCAATCAGAAACTGTTTAATGGTTTGAATCTCTCTCAATGGTTAGCCTGCCTTTGTATTATACAGCACTTGTATGCAGTCTGTGTTCTTCAAGCATTATTTCTTGCAATGTGCGCCAGACATAATGCTGTCTCTGTGTTGATAAAAGCAGTACATGTATATGGGCCAATCTTTTTTATATAACTATGCATATATAAATACTACATTGTTCATAGCTTTATTTGACCCATGAAGCTATACATAACATTAGTCAAAGTACAAGTAGATGTGGACTTATCCAGCTTCTTTCCTTGAGATGGATTACAATGTATATGTAGCTATCAAAAGAAGTCTGTGAATGCTATTTTTATTATCAAATAAAGTTTTCCATACAAATTCAAAAGGATTTCGTTTTTATGCATGACTGCATGTCTCGGGAAAAGGCTTTGGGTTTGTTCACTCTTTTTGATCACATCACCAGTTGTGGTTTTAATATGCAAGTTCAGAGACTTGCAGCTGGAAGAAACATCTAACGGTGATTATACACTCACCAGCCACTTCATTTAGGTAAACTTGTTCAACTGCTCACTAATGCAAATATACACTTCACCAAAAAAAATGAAAGGAACATTTTGAAAACACATTGATCTCTATGGAAAAAAAAAAATCATCCTGGATATCTATACAGATGTGGACTGCGTAATGCGTTAGGAACAAAAGGATGCCACATTGTTCGATGGAAATAAAAATTATCAAGGACAGAAAATCACAGTGAAAAAATGATGCGGCAGGCTGGTCCATTTTGCCGAAATTTCATTACAACAACTCAAAGTGGGCCAGGGGGTCACTGAGCTCCTGGACAGTCTGAGGTGGTACCTGGCAGTGTTGGATGGACCAAAACGTAATGTACCAGAGGTGTTCTATTGGATTTAGGTCAGGTGAGCATGGAAGCCAGTCAATGGTACCAATTCCCCTATCCTTCAGGAACTGCCTGCATACTCTTGAGTCAACACCAGGAATACCACGGGGACCACTGTTACCTTCACCTTCCACATCCTCTCTAGCTCTTCTCTCAGCCCTTGGTATTTATCAAGCTTCTCATGTTCCCTTTTCCTGATGTTGTTATCTCTTGTTATTGCTACATCTATCACTATGGCCTTCTTCCTCTGCTTGTCCACCACCATTTTGTCTGTCTGTATCTGGAAGTCTCACTGGATCTTAGCTTGTTCATTCTCTACCAACCTTGGGGGCGTATCCTATTTTGACCTCTGGACTTCCAGGCTTCCTTGGCATAGAATGTTCCTCTAAACTATGCCAGCCACTTGGTTATGACTTCCATGTATGCCCTGCCTGCTAGCATCTTGCACCCTTGCTGTTATGTGCTGGATTGTCTCAGGGGAATCTCTGCACAGCCTGCACCTGAGGTCTTGCCTTGTGTGGCAGACCCCAGCCTCTATTGAGTGTGTGCTTAGAGCTTGTTCCTGTGCTGCCGTGATTAGTGCCTCTGTGCTGTCTTTCAGCCCAGCTTTGTCCAGCCATTGGTAGGATTTTTCGATATCAGCTACTTCTTCTATCTGCCAGTGGTGCATGCCGTGCAGGGGCCTGTCCTTCAATGATGGTTCCTCTTCTTTCTCAGGTTTCTGCTGCCTGAGGTAGTCATTAAGCAGAGCTTAGATCACTTAGATTAGAGGTAAGATCCTGTGGGACTTCCAGATACAGACAGACAAATATGTGATGGCTAACCAACTGGTCATAGTAGTGGTAGACAAGAAGAGGAAGAAAGCCATAGTGATAGACGTATTACTAAGTGATGGCAACATTAAAAAGAAGGAAACATGAGAAGCTCAAGAAATACCATGGGCTTAGAGAAGAGATACAGGAGATGTGGAAGGTGAAGGTAACAGTGGTGCCAGTGGTAATCGGAACACTGTGAGAACGGCTCAAGCAGACTCCAGGAACGACATCCAAGATCTCTGTCCAGAAGAGCGCAGTTCTAGGAACCGCTAAGATACTGTGCAGGACCCTCAAGCTCACAGGCCTCTGGTAGAGGACCCAAGCTTGGAAGACTAAGACCACCCACAGGGCGAGCTGGGATTTTTTTTGTTTATTTTTATTTATTCATTCTCCATTTTATTGATGTGTTTTGGTATCCTGTCATTTATATTCTGTTACTATACCAGACTCTTACAAATGCTGAGCGGAGTTGTAATTGATGGCACTGACAAATAATAATAATTAATATTTATTTATCAGCCTAAAATGACTGTACTATTAAAACATTCGTTTTATAAATCATTAAATGTTTAAATACTGCTTATCAGTGCTTCATATGTTAACTTGTAGTAAAGTCTTATTAATTCTTTCGTTTACAATAGCTTTAATTTTTCAATTGGATTTGCATGAAGGTGTCCCTTGGTAAACCTGATTTGCATTATCCAATAAATCTTTCTTAACCTTTACATAATGTGATTAATATTTATCATCAGATAAAGTTGAGTCTGATGTCATGTAAATTCCCTGGTAATAATATCTCATAATATTGTAATCCCTGTATTAGGCCAAGTTCCAAGTCCAAGGTGACCCGTGACTGAAGTGAGTATAGTGGCCACTTCTAGACAAACACTAAGTACTTACTCTAAGTAGTATGTTTGTTTTGTACCACCAGGTTTAACAGCAGAAGAACAGTAGTAACTGCAGTAATAGTTCGAAAATAGAAACTGACTCAAGACATAAATGCATTCTGAATAAGTCATTCAAATTTATTTGATTAAATATACTACAGTCATATGAACTTTGCCACCCAAACTGTAAGTAAAACATAAACAGGATGTGTCATTTGCAAAGTGCGTTTTATTTTACGTTGCCTTGATTACATGCCTCTACATTCAAAAATAAGCCAGTATCATATAGGATCCAACTGTGAAAGATTAGCATTTTTCCCTTTCCTCTCAGGAAAAAAGAAATCTCATCGATTGTTAGGTTGGAAATTCTGTACATACAGGAACAACTCTGTAATGGACTGACCTTTCCTGCAACTGTCTTTAGGTTGAATCAACTCATTTGTAAAATACAAAAAGGAAATTATTTCTGTAGACATTAGCCTTCAGTAGTTTCCCTGGGGGAGCAGAAGTCTTCGTCTTGGACGGTGGATCACGGAGCCGTTGTTTGATGCCCCTTTTATGCAGGAGACACAGAGCTGGAGGAGACAGAGGAAGCCTCGGTCTTGGAGGCAGTAGTAGATGCTCCCTCCTCTTCTTCAAACGGATTTTTCCCACAGCACAAGGTGGTGATCATGCAGTGGCGGAACTGCTTGTTCATGCAGATGTAAATCAGAGGATTGTAGATGGAGGAACTCTTGGCAAAGAAGGCTGGGAGGGTCATGAGGACTGGTCCAAATTCAGCGCCCTGATGTGTGAAGATCCACCAGGCCACTCCAGCATAGGGCAACCAACATATCAGGAAGGCAATAACCATGATAACAACCATGCGAGTGACTTCCCTCTCAGCCCTCTGGGTGGTCTCAGACTCCTGCTGGGCAGCAGCAGCCTCCTTGACAGCACAGAGCAGGCGGCCATAGCAGAAGAACACAATTATCAGTGGAATGAGGAAGTGGCAGATGAACATGTAGATGACAAATGACTCGTTGTTGAAACCTTCTGCACGTGTGTAGTAGTCGACTCCACATGAGCACTGCATGCCCTCAGGGATGTAACGAGACCAGCCAACAACAGGGGGTCCAGCGCAAGAAAGGGCCATTATCCAGGTGAAGGCCAAGCCCATAATTGCGTGGTTCTCCCCAAAGCGGAAGTTGCTAATGGGCTTGCAGACGACCAACCACCTTTCAATAGCCAGAGCAACCAGTGACCAGAGGGACATCTCACCACCGAGGGTAGCAAAGAATCCTTCCAGATTGCATCCAAGGCGACCTAGGACGAAGTAGCCATGCATAGAGGTGTACATCGTTGTGGTGAATCCTCCAAACACCATGAAGAGGTTAGCCACCGCAAGGTTCAGAAGGACGTAGTTTAGTGGGGTTCGCAGCTTCTTGTGTTCAATGGTGACATAGAGCGTAAGGAAGTTGATGGGGAAGCCAGCAAGGATGAGAAAGAACATGTAGGCACCCAGAGCAGCATAAGCTGCTGGGTTGACAAGGTAGTACTGAGGGTATTCATAAGGACTCCGGACAATACCGGTGGTGTTTAGCATAGGGACGTAGAAAAAGGGTCCCTCTGTGCCATTCATGGTTGCGGCTTGTGGTTGCGATCAGCCCTTCAGAGGTGTTTCTTCTGGCTGTTTGGGAGAGTGATGGAAAGGGACCTTGCTACAAATGGAACCAGGTGGCCACAGTCTGGCTTTTAAAGGCACACCTTGGATTACCACTTTCCAAATCTGTCAGCACAAACTGATTTAGGCCACAGTTAATAACTAATCCAGCCACCACTGCAAACATAACTGACCACTCATCAAGATATTAAGGTTACACCTGCTCACGTCTAACACTGAGCTATCCAGTGACTACGTGTTTTAAAGCATGATAATAACACTGTATCTAGTGAGAAAATCTTTTCGTGCACAGTTCATCTGTCTTTTCATTCTGCTGCAATTCTCCTCCAGATGACTCCAAGTTATAAAGCATTAAAATTAAAGTTTCAGAGGACTTTACCACTAATTTGCTCATACATTTATGCCAGTTCTAATAGCAATCTTTTTTAACTGTGTGATTCAGGGTGTCTGCCCTTTGCTATAAACCTGTAGCCCCCCGAACTAACATGTAATTTTCTTCAATATTATTTTACAGAGGGCTGCAAATGAATACTATCTCTCTATATAGATTGTATCCATTTACAATTCCATATTAAATCCAATGCCATCATCTATTATATGCTAAAATAATATTAATGCGGGCATAGCAGAAAGCTTAATTTCACTCTTGATTAAATATTGGATGTTGGGGTTTTTTTCCATAGTTTTTTGTTTCTCCAGTATAGTTTCCTGCAAACCTCACTAAACCATGGAGAAACAAAAAACGTCAATGAACAGAACATAACTATGATACTAAAATTCACACTAAAGTAGTAATAATAACTTCAGAGTTCATAGGGTTTCATTACTCTCATGTGCTACCCAAAATTCTAATTAAAAATAAAAGAGCAGGAAAGAAAAATGAGGTATCACATCTGACGACTGCAGTATCGTACTGAGTGAGAGTGACCCTCTGCAACATTAAATCCATTACAGGCTTGTCAGAGGAACACATCCATAAGCCCCAAATCTCTCTAATGCAACACCCATTAGGAAAGTGCTGAGCTCTTTACCAACAGCTAAGATGGTCCACCACTCAGCAACATTACTGCCTCTGCTCTACATTCAGTATAGTACAGGAAATCGCAACTTAGAAAACATTAATATATGAGATGAGGATGTGTTTTGAGAAAATGATAAGGCCTTTTTTTTCTCCTGCTGTCTTGGCCAGTGGACATTGATGGACATATTGTACTAATGCACCTGAGACAACATTAACTAAAGTGGTCTTTCTAAAATACCCACTTGGGTGCAGCTAGAGTTAATATATATAATTGAGCAACAGATAATTAATAATTGGTCTGATACAGTGCTGTGCAAAAGTCTTGAGCCAGCCCCACATTTCTGTATATTTTGCTACCAAGGAGTCTTGAGCAATAGTTCTCTGGGCTTTCTGAAGGTTTTTCAAAGTTTTTCTTTGGACATTGGCTGCTTTCACTCATATTTTCAGTCCAGTTTTTGTACCTGACCATTTTCAGAGGAATGTTTTGTCTTTATTTTGGCTTTGTGTGCGTGCGTGCGTGCGTGCGTGCGTGCGTGCGTGCGTGCGTGCGTGCGTGCGTGCGTGCGCTAAGCTACTTAACACTGACCTATGAATCATTCAAGCATAAAAAAAAAATACCTAACGCAAGCATCTTTCCCATTTCTTTAATTGAATTTGGAGAAAATTCCAAAAATAACACATTTTGACAGGCATAAAATAGTATTTTTGCAACACCAAGGTGATTGTCAAAGAGCTATTAATTAAGCCTAACCCTATCCCTAACCCAAAATTTGGTATACCTTGACATGTTGTGCAGTTTGTCCTTAAAACAAACAAAAAAAAAAGAACCTGGACAAATGGAATACAAAAGAATAAGTGGCAAACCTTAAAACTGTTTACAGCACATCAAGAGTATCTGAAAGTAATGTCCTGAATATGTTACATCACAAGGGGGCGCTGAATGGCATTCTCAAGGCTGCTTTACTCTGTTTAACACAATACAGCACAGCACCGGGGGTTCTAGCCCGAAAAAAATTTCAGCCTGGCACGCTTGTTGGGGGGTAGGGCTAATTAGCTTGCTAATGCTAAATGCTAAAAAATTATTAGAAAGCTTGCATAAGAGAGTTCAGGCTGAAGAATAAAGGTCACTATACTAAATATTGACTTGCATGCTCAGTATTGTACAAACTCTGTTTTTGCCTTATTTACTGTATTTCTATGTGTGCTTACACAAGTTTCAATAAATTGCTGCATTTATTTCAGATTTTCCTGAAAAAACATAAAAGAAGAGTGGCTTGAGACTCGCACAGCACTGTAATTAAATTGTTGTCAATTTATTAAGCAAAACAAAGTGATTATGTTCAGGAACTTGAGTTGTCGCCATGGAAAACAAGATATCTGATGTCCTAATTACGGGAACTGGAAGGTTGCGATTGGTTTTCTTTACTATTATTTGACATTTCGTAGACCAAAATGTAAACAGAATAAATAATCTGACACCATTAAAACTTGGAACCATGGCATCTACTATTTGTCCTTGACAAGAATTACTAGTGATTAATCGATTACTGTGATATCTAGAAATTACTTTTCTGGATCAGTGAATTTACTAATTATTTCAGGCTTGAGCTCATGAGCCGCACTGTATCAACAGACATATTTCTTTTATAGTCTTTTTAACGGCACCAGACAATGTGAGAAACACAACCTGTAAAAACCTTTTTTGTATAGTTGCATTATATTAAAAGAATTCAAGAAACTAAGCTCATGAAACACAGTCAGTAAGCTTGCCTTTGGAGAATGCAAAGCCACTCACAATCAGCTGATCTCTGGAATAAAACACTTTCACCTATTTGCTTTCTAAACCCTACTATCGTTTTCAGGGTTGCAGGACTATGGAAAGTATAAAAATGTTTATAAAAAAAAAAAAAAATTATAATCTTTCCAAAACACAAAAAAGAGCAAGGGCATCAATCCAATTAACCAGACTTTGAAAACAGGTCTGGTATTTCTATTCTGGCATGGTTTTAAGGAAAATAGGAAAGAATGGTAATGGAACCTTCAAATCTTATAGGAAGGTCAGGATAATTTTTGCTTCCTGAGGAAACTATGCTCTCTGGTGGAGAATAACTAAAATGTTTTATGTGAATATAACAGTCTAGATTCTTTATTTCACAATGACAAAAAGACAGTGGAATCTCTTGAATCTAGTGACTCAAATTCAGTATCTGTCAATATGTTCATCTTTTGCGAGCAAAAGTAACTGAACAGTTATTATTTGACTGGCTTAAAAAAAAATCATCTCAAATAAAAACAAACCATGGTATCGTTCTTGCCAAAACATCCATAGAAAAGGCAAATTAACTTCTAGGCTAAAGACATCAACAAAAGCTAATGAGATACAGGAGTTAACTAATCTGAATGAAATGAAAGAGGTGAGCTATTAGGACTTATCTTAAGTTTACTATTCAAACTATGTGTTGATTTGAACCAAGTCCAACAAAAAGATCTGAAAATCCTCTTGAGAATTTCTGGTTTGCTGGAAAGTGTTACAAAGTAATCAATCCACACTTAGAACAGGTTATAGAATTAGGTTAGGCCATAGATTTGGTCAAGTGGCCACTCAAGCATTGATAAGTGGTCCAACTTCTACTTTCCACTGTTCATGCTTGCTGGGATTTTTAATATTTATACACCAAATAAAAGTTTATGAAATGCTCAACCCATGCATACCAATTTCAATAAGTATTCCAAAATCTTAATGATCATAAATTCACTTAGAAAATAGTCAGTACGTGCCCAGCTGACTGGTTACCTCAAGTGACATGCACTGCTACATTTCAGCAAATACTCTAGTATTTTCCTTGGGCAGAGTTGCAACTGAAACTAAAAATCTTTACCTTATCTCCAAGCATTCTAAAAACTTGGCGTCAATGTCAAATTCATGAACTAAAAGATTTTTTTCTACCCAAATTTCCAGTTATACATCATTTCACCCCTTTCAAATGCAATTTTGAAGGCCTTCCCATTGGATTTTTTTTTTTTTCAATATCTCTATACCAAAATAAAGCTCTTGAAGTTTTCTTTAAAATCAAGCAGGTCCCAAACCTCACCCCAGCTAGGATCCATCCTGGCGACTTTGTTTGGCCCCATTTTGTGAACGTGGCATCTATATTTTCAGTCGGTCACGTGACCGTGATGCGGCTTTCTGGTTGGTTGCTGGAGTAAACAACGCCATGTGCTGCATTCAGGATTTTCTTTTTCTCCAATCTCATTGTACATCCTGTATAATGACAATAAAGCATTCTTTTCTTTTCTTTTCTATTCTATTCTATTCTTTAAGAAATTGAGATCTAATTCATGTAATTGTCAGTTTCAGGTGATACCAGTCCATATATGCTATGTTACCTGGGAGGTGTTTTTCATCAAGTTCACATGAATTATGATCATTTTATGACTTTATGAAAAATACATAATGCCTATTATCAGCCATTTTTTCTGTGGTCAAAAAGTGATTTGTAAGCATTTTTGGAGCTTTATGTCTTAAATTTTAAACTTCTTGTGGCCCTAAAAAAAAAATAGGCTAGCTAAGACTAAATATTAGATTAGAAATATATGCCTTTCTTGCCTCTTCAGAGTCCTTTCTTGAAATAAGGGATCGCAAAAAAGCCACCTGGATCTTTTTAAAGTGCTGGAAAAAAGAAAAAAAAAGATTTTAAAATTTCTGTAAATTAAAATTTGGATTTGCCATGAACCTGAGCTTGTACATATGTGAACTATTGGGTAGAAATGAGGAGCAAATAGAAATAAATCTGTTTAAATATACTTACTCTTTATTTTCAATGACTTCAATAATGCTGCTAATTGCAATTTTAGGGTGAAATCAGGGGGGTGAAATCGGGGGGGGGGGGGGTACCCCAGGTGCCATAGCTCAAAAATCAATATTGACCTGAAATTTTGTATGCTTCTTTTGTGACAAACAAAATGAAACAAAATAACCCCTAACCTTGACTTTACAATGATTTTGAAAATTTGGCTGCCAGTACCTACTTAAGTCTCTATAAATTTAAATTATTTAGTACCATGAAAAGCAGAACACAGAATGCTGAATGAAAAGAGTTGGAGGAGAAGGAGGAGGAGGATGAAGATCATACTAACAGGGAAAGATGTAAAGGCATTTATTCGCATCTACTAGAAGACGACACAAATAAATAAACCAAAATAATCAGAAATAAACAAATAAATAAACCTGATGCTAATAGCTAAGACAAAACCAGAATGGCCGGACGGTCCTGATCCTTAAGGATCCCCAGAAGCGACCAGGCCATCCAACTACGGGCCAATAACCTGACTCAGCACAACATGGAAACTCCTGTCAGGCATCATAGAAGCTAAGATGAACAGGCACATGGCTCAATACATGAGTGGGGCCCAGAAATTGGCAGAGATACTAGAAAGCCTATGACTTGATGCCTCATACATGGATTCTGGAATGCCTAGAAAAGTACAAGATCAAAAGGACGCTAAGAGCCTTCATCTGGAACTCAGTGGGGAAGTGGAGAACAACAGAGGCCAACTTCCAGCCAATTGAGTCAGGCCAACTAAGTACAGGAACATCTGTTCTGAGTATGACCAGAAAGTCCCGAGGTCAAAATGGTATATGACCCATTGGGTGGTAGAGAATGAGCCAAGATCCTCTTAGACTTTTAGGCACAAACAGAGAAACTGGTAACGGCTAACCAACTGCAAATAGCTCTGGACAAGAAGAGGAAGAAAGCTGTAATGATAGATGTAGAATAACAAGTGATGGCAACATCAAGAAGGAACACAAGAAGCTTGAGAAATACCAAGAGCTGAGAGAAGAGCTGTCCAGAAAAGCAAAGTCCTGGGAACAGCTAAGATACTGCGCAGGACCCTCAAGCTCCCAGGCCTCTGGTAGAGGACCAAGAACAAAGACTGTCCACTGGCCGAGTGGGGAATTTTTTATTTTTTTTTAGTATGATCTTCATTATCCTCCTCCATCTCTTCTCATTCAGAAAAACAGAGAATGAGAAGAGATGGAGGAGGAGGAGGAGCTATGCTCTGCTATAAAATCTCCCTAATGTTGTGCAGGTTTGATAGGTAGACAATTTTATTTATTTATTTATATTTATTTATTATTTTGAGCATGATTTAGCCAAATCACAGTTTGACCAGATATTTAACCCAAGGGATCCACTCTCTTTTCCCTCGAACTGTAAATCCTTGTTCCATAAAGATGGCAACAATTATAATTGATATAATTGATATAATTGATTGTGTGATAAGCGGAAGAACATAGATGGATGACTGTGTTTCATTAGCTTTAGGGTGCATCATGTTTTTGATCAAAATCAGTCCACATTTTATCAGAAATGAGTACAGAGAACCAGGTTACTCTAGGGGTTCACTACCTTTTTCCTTCCACTGTATACAATAAATGGAATATCTTCCATGTTGAATTGTTTGTTGAAAAAGAAACCATATAAGTCACTGTCATGCATGCATTGCAGCCCTGAACTTTTGACAGTACCCAAGGTACTGTGAGAAGGAAGTATCTGACACATTTGTATTGGATTTTAAATACTCTTTAACGTGCTACCTCCTTAGTATGAATTAACTTTGATGGCCAGTGGCATGATTTACACCAGTGTGAAAATAGCAAAGAAATGACTCGGTGGAATAAACCTGTGACATCAAGACTTATAATCAAAACATGACTGACTAGACTGTGACAATAAAAAAAAATCCACCCTAAATTTATGAAGAAAATAACAGCAGGAATAGCCTAGTGAGTTCACAGTGAGTGCTTGTCCCATCTCTTGTATCCTGCACACTCTACATGAACAGCTCCCGCACCTAAATCACAGAGCTAGCTGCTGTGGTGAACCCTCGTAAATAAGACAGCAGCCAAAAGTACCAATTTAGAAGCATTATAGACCTATAAATTTACTTTTTTCAAACAAATATAAATGCTTAAAAAATGTCCTAACTTTGCCCCAAACAAAGGTATTAAAAGCTTACTTGCCTCATAGGGAAGTAATGCTTCTACCACCATCTTTGCTATTAAAGTGCCATGTTTTCTTTGAGTGCTATATTTATCTCTCTTATAATGTCTTATGGTAACAATTCTGTGTGCCACATGTGAGAAAGGAAAACTCTGGACAATATCCTGACCTGATGTTGGAAAACAGCTACAGTATATCATCAGGGCTTGGAGGTCCTGCAGGAGATTAGGACTGACCTCTATGGAGAGAATTCCTTATCATAATAGGTGTGTGTCTGTAATGCTGGATTTGTAATTTTTGGGAAGTTGTAAATAGCATTTTGTGCGTAACTTGCTGGAGTTGTAATTTTTGGGAAGCTGTAAATAGCATTTTGTGCGTAACTTCAGGTACTTGTAAAT